>JANUWF010001827.1:0-600000 GCA_026120185.1 Voacanga thouarsii
TAACTAGTCACACATACCCAACATGCAAGTATATTGGCCCTATGATAGATCCTCAACTACAGCAAATCAAAGTATATGCTTCTAGCTTCGCTAGACCACCAACTCATACTCAAGTCGTAGAGTACTAGTCCACGCTGTAGCGGTAGTAGTCTAGGTTTCTATACTTTGAGAAACCACTACTACAGGTCATGTTCTACGTATTCGAAATACGCTTATGTCATGAAGTGAGTGGACTACCCACTGGCTAAAGGTAAGCCATTCCCCATTTGGAATTCATAACATAATAACCTAAACATGATGAGGTTCCCAGTCTCATCAATAGGTTAAGAACAAATGTTTATGTGTTAAATAACCCGTGATCCATACCTTACTGTGAAAGACCACCATTCACAAGGATCACTTATTTAGACACAATGGGTCTGTTCCAAACGAAAATCGTGCACAAACAAAAAGTAAATTCACAAACAATTTCTGAAAATAAATTCTTTTATTACAAAATTCGATTTTACATCAGAAACCTAGTCTAAGAGGGCATACAATCCAACATAGAGAAGTAAAATACATTAGCATTACATGCAAGGATATTCTAAATCCATCAAAGCTAAGATGAAAATTCAAGTTCATTCTCAATTTGTATTTGCTCTATTCACTCTCTCTATAAAGTAAAATAGAAAATTATAAGGACAAATAAAAAAGGGCCAGAGGCACGAAGAATGTATTACCAACATATTTGAAGGCTAAATTGGATAGCTCAAGTCAAGTCAAAAGGCTTCGTTTTTGGGTTCTGCAAAGCCCCAAATGAATTGGATTGTTTCTGCCAATGAAATAAATGCAGAGCCAATTCTAAATGCTTTTCTGATCCGGAAGTTCTCGCGAAGAGAATAAAATGCCCCCCTACCTCTATCTTTTCCCACTTTGCTAATCTTTTTCCCCTCTAACGTGGGCCGGGCAGTGACAGGCGCAGGAGGAAGAAACTTAAGAGAAGACGCACTTCCCAAGAAGCTTCGGCGATGAATCCGAACTATCAAAACCAAAGCTCTTTACCCAGACAGTGAGGAAAAATATATACATCAGACATTTAGAATCCAAATGGTTTTACCCAAGCATTAAATTGCATCTTCAATCACACGAAACCTAGAAACCAAAAAGACACGAATTGAATCCGTAACTATTTGGGGTGCAGATCGATTTGAATACTTCAGCGATGAATTCGAAGCAACAAAATAAAGAAGCTTTGGTGATGAATCCCAACAAATGCAAGGAATTTGAAGCAACAAAACCAAGAATCTTCGACAGTGAATCCCAACAAACGAAACGAAGGAACCTAAACTACTATAAATATCAGACTTCAATCTCAAAAAAAATCTCCTCTAATGACAAAAAGAAACAATCTTTATTCACACACCAAAAGAAGACCGTATGTAATGAAACCTATGAATCAAGCCCAAATCATAAAACCCAGATCCATACCTAATTAATAGACCTAAGAAGAAACCTAAAGGAACACCGCAAACAACTTCACAAAAACTTCTCTGGTCCAGCCATCACCATGTCAACAAAAATCACCCAATTAACCTAAATCTGTTGAGGTGTCAAACCCACATGACTTTACCCCTCAACTTTACTAATTATTAATTTGACCATAAGTAGGTTATTATTGGATCTCTATTAATTAAAGAGATCATTGATAGTCATAGAACCCATGAGTTATTGAAACACTTATATCTCTTAAATTAAGGTAAA
This sequence comes from Voacanga thouarsii, assembly GCA_026120185.1. Lineage (NCBI taxonomy): Eukaryota > Viridiplantae > Streptophyta > Magnoliopsida > Gentianales > Apocynaceae > Voacanga > Voacanga thouarsii. The sequence continues at coordinate 1,744 of JANUWF010001827.1, forward strand.
TTGTAGATGGAAGATATATTTATTTGAGAAAAATGAGCATTTCATTACTTTCTTGAAATTTAATACATGGATTTTTGTTTTCCAACTATTTCCTTTCCTTTTCTTCCTTTTCCTTTTTCTTTTTTCCCCACTAAAATCCTTAAACCAATCAAGCTTAGTAACCTTGAAATAATTTTTTTTTTCAAAAAATACTGACAATATTGCTAGAGCAATTTCCCTCCTACTAGAGCATTTTCATATAAATGACACAACTATCCTTTTATTTAAAATCAAAATAAATATTTGTTTATCTTCTCTATATATCAATCCCAATATTTGAGGTCCTTTGTTCTGCTTCCACCTTTTTTTTTTTCTCTCTCTCTCTTTCTTTCTTCAAGAGAAACATAGAAAGTTTTAAAATTTCAAATAAAATATTAAATTATGTTCTTGATAATGTATATGCAGTCAACAATTTTGAAAAAGAGTTACAACAAGTAGCCATGCCAAATGCTATAATCAAAGGATCCTTTGGCACCATTTTTTATAATGTATTTTCCTTTTTTCCTTTTTTTTTTCTCTGTTTTTCTCAACGAGAATTGACAAATGAAAAGTTAGTTGTTGGATTTGGAAATAAGCTTGTGTGATATATGAATCATTTTTTGTTTTTTTTGAAACAAAAAGTCGTGATAAGAGTAGACGTTGACTTAATGAGGATTTCTTTTTTATTTTTTAAAAAGTGCAAATTGTAAAACTCTTTTATATGAAGAAAAAAGGAGGGGGAGGGGGGGTCAGAAAGAAGAGATGGAGTGATCAACTAAAAATTAGAAAAATGAATAAATTAGGAGAAAAATAAGGGCATAGAGAGATAAAGTAACTAGGTAGAATTCTTAATGTGTAATCACTTGGAAGATTAAATTTGATTCTCTTTTAACTAAAAGGATAATTGTATCATTTCTATGAAAACAATACTCTTCCAGGAGAAAATTTACTCTGGCGATATCATCAGCCTTCTAAAAATGGTTAAGGGGTTGACAAAGTAGACGTTGAGGTATTGTTATCACTAAGAAAATTTGTTATTAATAACGACCAAATTCGTTGTTCAGCCGTCACTGAACCAGTTTAGTGACAGCCAACCACTGTAGCAATGATGGACCTTGCAAATAGCGATGGCGAGCTTTGTAGCGATGGATTTGTGACGGGATACAACACGGTGAGCAAGAAGTCGACAAACTCTTAGCAACAACAATTAGCGGCGGCCATTCAATTAATGATATTGTAATTAAGTTTATAACTAAGTTTGTGATGATTTAGTGATGGTCATTTAATGAATGACTTTGTAACTAAGTTTATAAATAGGTTTGCAACAGTTTAGTGACGGTCGTTAAATTTTAAATTTTAAATTTTAAATTTTAAAAAATTAATTAGCCAACTGGGCCCCACATGGCCCGATAGCCCGACCTAAAGCAGTCGGCCATCATTGTCCCCTCACTAATAATGCTTGAAATTATTGTTGGACACAGGGCTCAAACCTACGCTTTTGTTGTGGGGGAGCATGTGCTTCTCCACTAAGCTATGTGAATTATTGTGATTATTTTCACCTTATATAAATTATATAGTATATTATATACAATATTAATAAATTCTTTTAATTAATAAAAATAACAAAGGTATGCAATACAATAAATAGTTATATTATTCATACAACTATCTTTTTAGAAATTAATATAATATAATATATTTTATATTGTACAAGTATTATAGATCTAATTATCATATGTTATAATTTATTATATTTATTATATATAATATATTATATAATATATAGTATACTTACTAATATATCATATTTATATTATATATATTTAAATATATCCCACTTAATAATATCTTTTTGTGTGTTCTACTATTCAATAAAATAAAGTAAAAGCTCATATTCAAATTTCAAATACTAGTTATAGTATAGTACGTATCTATATTGTAAATATGATTTTTTTAGATACGTATTATGTAATATATATATATATAATAGTATATATTAGTGTATATGAGTGGGTATATATATGTTAGTGTGTGTGCGTGTATATATATATATATATATATATATATATATATAATATTGTAAAAATCATATAGTATAACTTTACACATATCCACATATTATGAAATCAAATTTTAAAACTTTTTTTTAAAAAAAAAATCAGATTATATTAGTAACGGATTTGTGAGAGATTAAAATATCGCCTCTAAATAGCAGCGGGTGATGACTTTTACAATTATTTAGCATTAACTTATAATTACCTAAAGCTGTCACTAAATCGTTACTAATTTGTGATTGCATTGCAACAACTCATAGGCAAATCCTAAAAAATTTAATTTAATTTCAAATTTTGGATAGCCATCACTAAATTGTTACTAATAAGCGACAATATTACAATAGCTCATAGGCAAATCATTAAAAAATTTAATTTATTTTTGAGTTTTAGATTCCTGTAGCAATGTTGTCGCTAATTAGCAACAGTTTCTTGGCAGTCGCAATTTAGAGACAATATTGCAATGGTTGGTCAAACCTTTGTGGCTGTTTTCTTTACCGTCGCTATCCCGTCACAAATTAGCGACGGCCACAAAGTGTCATTACTAATAATGATTTTTCTTGTAGTGTATTATGACATTCATTCATGCTTTCATTTGATCTTGATTTGAATTGTGCTGAATCCTAGGATAAAATGCATTTAAAAAGAGGGAAAATTACTCTCTGGTGACCACCTCCAACTATTAGTTTTGTCTAATTTTTACTCTTCAATTAAAAAAAACTTACAATCGTTCCTCAAACTTTCTAATCTTTCAAATCTTACTCTTTTGTGAGTTGATCAACGGCCAATTCTCTCATCCGTAAAAAAAATGAAGAGTAAAATCATCATTCAACTTTCTTCTCTTCTTCTCCTTCTTTCTTTCTCCAAAATTACAGTGGCGCCTCTGGATCTCAATCCCATTAGCAAATATTGCCTATTGTAATTGATGATACATTTGGGATTAAAAATATAAAAAATGAAACAAAATTCAAAACTTTCACCAGAAAAACACAATATGTTTCATTTATTTAAATATTGTTGTTTGGTGGTGTTACTTTTGGGGAAACCACTTCATGCTTTTGAGGATTTGTTTTTTGCTACTTGAAAATTGGACCGAGTTTCATTTTTAAAATTGTGCATCATAATTTCTTGTTATGATTTTATGGTTCTTTTCGGTAGGTTGACTTAAATTATCTGGTGTGTGGATTCTGGGTGTTCATATTCGTCTTGCTGTTTTCTGGTTTGGGCTTGGTGACTAAAACTAGGTGAACTCAATGGGCATAAATATTTTAGATAATTGTACTATGTATAATAAAAATTATATAATAAATATTGTATATAATTTTATCTATACATAGTATAACTATTTAAATCACTGGTTCACCTACAAATTTTCCCCAACGAAGAACAAGACTATTCATATACTGAACTTTATGTGTAAGGCATTTGTCCATTGTGCTATAACCCATTGTTTTTTTGAATTTTTTCTTACTACGTGTTCTTGGTTCTTTCTGGGCTCACATTTTACTTAAACCTCCCTTATTTGAACTTTGATTACTGCCAACAACCTTAACTTCTGTTGTTCCCCGCTTCGATTACTGCCGACAACTTTGTCGTTTGTTGTTTCCCGCTTTGACTTTGAAGATAAAAGAAATTCGGCTCATGCTGGAAGCAGAATTGCAGCAGCAATGCAAGCAAGAAGAAGAAGAAAATGGTAGAGGAGAATAAAGGGAAAAAAAATAAATTATTTTAAAATAAATAAAAATAAGATAATAATATATTTTAATATAAAATATGAAATTACTAAAATATTATTAAAATTAACGGAATTGTTACGGAATAATGAGATTCGAATGATTAGAAAATAAGAGGAATAATTATATGCTTTTTTTTTTTTAATTGAAGGGTCAGAATTAGATAAATCAATAGTTAGACGATTACCAAAATAATTTTCTCTTTAAAAAAAATGAAGAGAAAAGAAAAAAAAATAAGGGACAAAGAAAAATAACATAGAAAAATCCTATCCCAAAAAAATGGAAATACTCGGCGTACGTGATCTTATTGCACTGGAAATACACATTGCAATGGCCGTAGAATTGTTTTTTACCAATTCTAGAATGGATTAAATATCCAATTGCAAAAGTAATAGATTAACGTTGGCTTTTGATTTTCAATATCAACAAATATTAGGCATTCATAATAGCCTCTTTCCGTGCCAAAATTTGATTCCAAATATACACATATTCAAGATGTGTGCCTTTTTTCAACACTTCTGCTATTTTATATTTTCGGGCAAATCTTTTAAAAAAAAAAAAAATCCAATAGGACAAAGTTCTACAATATAAAAAGCTTTTAAAATCTAGTACCGACAAAAAATCTTTTTTTCTTGTTTTCTTTTTTTGGAAGCATGATTATCTCTAGTTAAAAAATACACATAAAATTCTTTTTTTTTTCTTTGTTTTAAGCATGATTGCGTAGACAAACGATATAAATTTGCTAGAGAACAACAATATCTTTTCTTTTAAAATAGACTTTAACCATAATAATAAACCGACAACAATAAATTGCAGGAATATAGTGAAATACAACATTAATAAAAATAAAAAAAAGAAAATTAACTAAGCTAAGATTCATTGTAATTAATTGCTCTTTCCAAAATTTGAAAGCAAAACGAGCAATATAAAGTTATCCTTCTCAAATTTCAAAAAATAAAAAAATAAAAAGGCGCAACTAATTGACGGACAGATTTCAAAGTTGAAGAGATTCAATAGTTATGAATTTTTGACATTTTGAGATTCAAATGGACACGTCTTGATTTATTTGAAAATTTATCCGTTTTCCATAAAATTATGTTATGTTATGAAATATGAAAGATCAAGTGGCTGTTCATTTTCTTGAAGATAATGTGATTGTTCGTATATTGTGATTGTTCATTTTCTAAGGTTATTAAATTCATTTCTTAACCTTTCAAATTCTGTATCGAAACCTCTATAAATAGGGGTCATATGTAAACAAACGAATAATTAATGAAATCGTATCTAAGCGATTCTTTCTCTTCTCTCCTCTTTTAGTATTTTTACTTTATAATTTTATATTTACTGATTCTATTTTGAATCAAATTCACAATACGTTATTAGCACGAGACTCTACCAAAATTGTTTTACTGAAGGTTATCATCACGGGCTATAATAAAAGAGAAAGGTAGGTACTTTTCCTATTTGATTTTGTATTCACATGGCAAATCTTACCAAACTTGAGTTTGTAACTCTTGATATTATTGGGAAAAACTATTTATCTTGGAACTAAATGCTGAAATGCATTTAGCTGCAATGGGTCTAGCAGATACCATTGTAGAAGGAAATCCATCATCATCACAAATAATGCTAAAGCTATGATTTTTCTCCACCATCATCTTCATGATGACTTAAAGGTTGAATACCTTACCGTGAAAAATCCACTTATTTTGTGGACTAATTTAAAAGAAATGTTTGATCACCAAAAGATGGTCGTCCTTCCAAAGGTAAGGTATGATTGGATGCACTTGCAATTACAATATTTTAAATCCGTTAGTGAGTATAATTCTGTTATTTTTAAAATTAGCTCGCAGCTAAAACTGTGTGGAGAAAATATTACTGATGAGGATATGTTAGAAAAAACTTTCTCTACTTTTCATGCCTTGAATGTGCTCCTGAAGCAGCAATATCGAGAAAAGGGATTCAAAAAGTATGTGGAATTAATATCTTGTCTTCTCGTAGTTGAGCAAAATAATGATTTATTAATGAAAAATTATAAAGCTCGAGCAACAGGTTCTACTCCATTCCCAGAAGTGAATGATGTTAGAACTTGTAATTTTGGCCTTAGAAGAGGTCGTGGTTGTGGTTGTGATCGTGGATATGGTCGTGGCTGTGACATATATGTGGTCGTGATAAAAATATTCATTATAATCGCAATAGTCAAAATAAAGTTATGAGAAATAATGACAACCACCAGAAGTGACCAAAAATTAACGAGAAAGGAAAAAGAAATGATGTTATTCCTAAAAATTATGAAGATAAATGTTATCGCTATGGCATGAAAGGTCATTGGTCCTGTACCTGTCGTACTGCAAAACACCTTATTAATCAATATCAAGCATCTATTGAGAAAAAAGGTAAAAATGCTAAAGCAAATTTTACTCTACAACATTCTCTTCATGATGATGATGATGCCAACCTTGACGATGTTGATGTAACTCATTTGGACGTGGCTGATTTCTTTGAACATCTTAAAGGAAGAATTGAGTATTTGATTGGTGATGGAAATGTCCAGAAGAATTAGAAGTTTACTTTTAATATGTTCCTTTTATATTTTATATTTTTGGCATTGTAATAGTAATTAGCGTTTAAAATTTTTTATTGTTTGAGTATTTAATATTTTGTTATGCCCAAATGGCTATTATTCCACTTACTGGATACACAAGTGGCATTGAAGATATATGCCTAATTGATAGTGGTACAACATACACCATATTGAAAGATAGAAAATATCTCTCTTACCGGCAAATGGGAGAAACAAATGTTAATACTATAAGTGCTAGTGTAAAGTTGATTGAAGGCTCTGGAATAGCTAATATTATATTATCCGGAGGAACAAATGTTGTTATTCCTAAAGTATTATTTTCTTCAAAATCTCAAAGAAATTTATTAAATTTTAAAGATATTCGCCGAAATAGATATCACATTGAGACAATGGAAGAAAATGGTTTTAAGCATCTCTGTATTACTCAAATAATGTCAGGTAAGAAATCTTTATTAGAAAAGCTACCATCTCTTTCTTCTGGCCTATATAGCACAAAAATCCATGCAATTGAAGTGCATCATTTAGTAAATCAGAAGTTTACTGATCCCGCTACATTTATCATTTGGCATGACCGTTTGGGTCATCCAGGAGCTATTATGATGCAAAAGAAAAATACGCATGGTCATCCTTTGAATAGTCAAAGGATTTTAATATTTGACAAATTTTCATGGGCTGCATGTTCTCGAGGGAAATTGGTTATTAAACTATCTCCAACAAAAGTGGAGTTTGAGTCTCCAATATTTCTAGAAAGAATTCATAATGATATATGTGGACCAATTAATCCACCATGTGGGCAATTCAGATATTTTATGATTTTAATTTATGCATCAACCCGATGGTCGCATGTCAGTTTATTATCAACTCGCAACTTGGCATTTGCGAGATTGTTTGCCCAAATAATTCGTTTAAAAGAGTAATTTTCAGATTATCCTATCAAAAGGATCCGTCTAGATAATACTGGAGAATATTCCTCCCAAGCCTTTGATGCTTATTGCATGTCAATTGGTATTACTATTGAACATCTAGTAATTCATGTTCATACTCAGAATGGTTTAACTGAATAATTCATTAAACGGTTACAATTAATTGCCAGACCGTTATTAATGAGAACAAATCTCCCAACAACTGCTTGGGGACATGCTATTTTGCATGCTGTAGCACTTGTGCGCATAAGGCCAACAGGTTATCACAAATTTTCTCCCTTACAATTGGCTTTTAGTTCCGAGCCAGATATTGCTCATTTGAGAATTTTTGGGTGTGCCTTGTATGTACCGATAGCGCCAAATCAACGTACCAAAATGGGTCCTCAAAGAAGGTTAGGGATATATGTTCGATATGTTTCTCCCTCTATAATCAGATACGTTGAACCATTGACAGGTGATGTATTCACAGTAAAATTTGCTGATTGTCATTTTGATGAAACTTTGTTTTCTAAATTATGGGGTGAACATAAATCACATAAAAAGGAGTTTACCTGGACAACATCATTGAATTATTTAGACCCGCGCACAAGCGCAAGTGAACTAGAAGTTCAAAAAATCATTCATTTGCAAAGACTTGCAAATCAACTTCCAGATTCTTTTGCTGACTCTACAAGGATAACTAAATCGCATATTCCAGCTATAGATGCCCCTATTCGGATAGAAGTCCCAGCAGGATAAAATACAATTCCTATAGCTACTGAATCAAAAACACATCAGAAACGTGGATGACCCATTAGTTCAAAAGATAAAAATCCTTGAAAGAAAAAGAGGATTAAATGATCAGAATGATCCAATTGAAGAATTAGGAAAAAGGGATCAAGTGGAAACTGATGAAAAGATCCAAATATCTAAAAATAGTGAACAGAATAGTGAGATGTCTATTAATTATATAACTTCTGGCAGAAGTTGGAATCGGACGGAAATAACTGTTGATGATGTTTTTACATACAATATAGTACTTGAAGTGTTAAAAGATAATGAGAACCTTGAACTAACATCAGTTGAAGAATGTCGTTATAGAAATGATTAGCTAAAATGGAAAGATGCGATTCAATCGGAGTTAAACTCACTTGCAAAGTGTGAGGTTTTTGGACCTGTAGTCCGAACACCAGAAGGTGTAAAACCAATTGGTTATAAATGGGTATTTGTGTGAAAGCGAAATGAAAATAATGAAGTCGTAAGATATAAAGCATGACTTGTGGCACAAGGCTTTTCGCGAAAATCGGGTATTGATTACGATGAAACATATTCACCTGTGGTGAATGTAATTACACTCCGATACCTTGTGAGTCTAGTAGTATGTGAAAAGATTGACATGCATCTAATGGATGTTGTGACTGCTTATTTATATGGGAACCTCGATAATGATATTTATATGAAAATCCCACAAGGATTTAGTATGCCTGCCGCATATAATTCTAGCCCTCATGAAAATTATTCCATTCAATTACAAAAGTCATTATATGGCTTAAAGCAATCTGGACGCATGTGGTATAATCATCTTAGTGAATATTTATTGAAATCAGGATATAAAAATGATCCACTATGTCCATGTATTTTTATTAAGAATTCTGGATCTGGTTTTGTGATACTTGCGATATATGTTGATGATATTAACATTATTGGAACTCTAGAAGAACTCCAAAAGGTAAGAAATAGCCTGAAGAAAGAATTTGAAATCAAGGATTTTAGCAGAATTAAGTTTTGTCTTGGTTTACAAATTGAGCATCTGGAAGATGGTATTTTTATTCATCAATCAACATATACAACAAAAGTTCTTAAAAGGTTTTACATGGACAAAACAGATCCATTAAGTTCTCCAATGGTCGTGAGATCATTAGATATAAATAAAGATCATTTTCGACCTTGGGAAGATAATGAAGAACTACTTGGTCCTGAAGTACCCTATCTCAGTAGAATTGGCGCATTGATGTACCTTGCTAATAATACTATCTGATATAGCATTTTCTATGAATTTATTAGCAAGATTCAGTTCTTCCTCAACACGACGACATTGGGATTAAACATATCATAAGATATCTCCAAGGGACAATAGATCTTGGATTATTTTATTCAAATAGAACAAGTCCAATGTTGATTGGATATGCTGATGCTAGTTATCTATCCGATCCACATAAAACGCGTTCTCAAACTGATTATTTATTTACATGTGGTGGTACTGCTATATCATAGCGCTCTACAAAATAATCTATAGCAACTACTTCTTCTAATCATGCTGAAATTATAACTATTCACGAGGCAAGCCGAGAATGTGTATGGTTGAGATCAATGATCCATTATATCCGAGAAAATTGTGGATTACCTTCTGAAAAGGAAATTCTAATACTTTTTTATGAAGATAATGCAGCTTGTATAACTCAATTAAGAAATGGATATATTAAAGGAAATAGGACATAACATATTTCACCAAAATTTTTCTTTTACTCACGAACTCTAGAAGAGAAGTGAAATTGATGTGCAACAGATTCAATCATGTGATAATCTGGCAGATTTACTCACTAAGGCATTGCCGACTACTTCATTTGAAAAATTAGTACATAAAATTGGAATGCGTCGGTTGAAAGATATATAAAATCATCTTAAAGATGTTATTAAGAGGGGGAGTATATATACTATACTCTTTTTCCCTAACTAAAATTTTTTCCTATTAGGTTTTTTCTTAGTCAGGTTTTTAATGAGGCAGTATTCCCTCTAGAATGGAAAGTGTACTCTTTTCCTTCACTAGGTTTTTATCCCACAGGGTTTTTCCTATGAAGATTTTTAACAAGGCATTTTTCGAAGTGGTTGAAAATGAACATCCAAGGGGGAGTGTTATGAAATATGAAAGGTTAAGTAGCTGTTCATTTTCTTGAAGATAATGTGATTGTTCGTATACTGTGACTGTTCATTTTCTAAGGTTATTAAATTCATTTCTTAGTCTTTTAGATTTTGTAATCTTTCAGATTCTATATCGAAACCTCTATAAATAGGGGCAATATGTAAACAAATAAATAATCAATGAAATCGTATCTAAGCGATTCTCTCGCTTCTCTCCTCTTCTAGTATCTTTACTTTACAATTTTATATTTACTGATTTTATTTTGAATCAAATTCACAATATTTTATAATTCTTGTGCATAAGTTTATGAGTATTTGTCCATCAATTGACCTTACAATTTGAGGCTAATAAATTGTGCGACCTCGACCTGTTATTAAGTAGATATTTAAGGGGTTATACACAGATTGGCAAGTTGAAGGTAGGAGTCATTTCTGTTTAAGAAAACATCAATGGTCAAACACCTCATTAATATGCTCTAGATTATGGTGTATCAGGGGAGGACACACGCTGTTTAAGCAAAATTTGGAGAGCCACCGCCCTCGCCTCCCATAGATCCACCTTTGGATGTATCACTTTTGTTGTTATTTTTTACTTTTTTTCATCTTAAATTATTCAACAAATAAGTTTTTTAGTTAAGTGAAACTTTTCTTCTATACTTACCTTTAAAATTCAATTTATTCTCTCTTTTTTAATGAAGAAGTACTTAAATTTCAAAATTTTAATATACTGAAAATTACTTTTCTCTTCTATTATTTAAATGGAATAAGTGTATTAAGAAATAAATGATTTAATATGTTTAAAAATAAAGTGTTATTAAATAGGGACAAATTTGAAATGTTAAATTTAATTTTTTAAAGAGATACATAATTTAAGATAAAAATTAAATTAAAAATAAGACAATAATTTAATATGGAGGGAGTACCTATGATTTTGTGTATATGATCCTAGTGGTGTTATTGTACGAACATTTATGTGCACTCCCTTTTAATCTTATTTTCCTTAACAGGGGCACCACATCTTGTCAATGCAATTTCTACGCCTTTTTCACTTACCCTGAATGAAAAATAGCAAGTTGTTACTGACCCTCAATAGCATGCATATGTACTCTTTTTCTCGAAGTCTCTTCACAAGTAATAATCTGCCTCGAACACCTTCTTGATTAACTGACAAAGAATTATGCAAAGCATGGAGATGCTTCGCTGTTTTTCATGCACTCTCTTGGTGGCAATCATCTTCCTATCTTGCTCAATTTTTCTTCCTATAGAAGCAAATAATGTTGGTTTCTCTATTGATTTGATTCATCGTGATTCCCCTCAATCTCCATGGTATAACCCTAATGTGTCTCATTTCGAACGCCTGGAGAATGCATTTCAACGTTCACTGAAGAAGTCTCAGCAAATCAAAACAACGAGTTTAATTCCAGATGGTGGTGAATATCTCATGAAAGTATCATATGGTACACCACCAATTCAATTTCTTTTCGTTGTTGATACTGGCAGCGATATTTCTTGGGTGCAATGCTTACCTTGTATTAATTGCTACCCTTCAAAATCCCCCCCTTTCAATCCTAAATCTTCAAGAACATTTCAGTTTGTTATGTGTCCTTCCAATAAACCGTGTCCTTATGAACTTAAGTACATGGATAAGTCTCATAGTCGTGGTGAACTTGCTAGAGATACCATCACAATGGGTTCTTTTTTCCGAAAAGTATCATTCCCCAATTTTGTCTTTGGTTGCGGGCATGACAATGTTGGCACTTTTCCTCGTAAAGCAGACGGTTTACTAGGGTTTGGACCGCAAAAGATTTCATTTCTTTCTCAACTAAGTTCTGCAAATGGTGGCAAATTCTCCTATTGCTTCGGTTCACCCGCTTTGAGCCCTGGTAGAATCAGTTTTGGTGATCAGGCAGTGGTTTCAGGTCCCGGGGCTGTTTCAACTCCTCTAATTATTGATGATCATTACTATCTCATGCTACAAGGAGTAACTGTTGTACCAAAAAATGTGAGATATTTTCCTGACCAACTTCATTTCTCATTCAACGATTCAAGAAAGGCGAATGGAGGCAGAATAGCAATTGATTCAGGGGCAACATTTACATTTCTTCCGGCCGCTCTCCAGTTACAAGTTGAAGCAACGGTGCAACGACTGATAGGATTAAAGCCAGTGCCAAATCCACCAAAACCATTCACTTCGTGCTTTTCATCATCCGGGAAGGTTGATATTCCAAGTATTATATTTCATTTCGTGGGTGCAGATGTGGAGCTGATTTCATTAAATACATTTGTTGCAACCTCTCGTCATACTCTGTGTCTAGCAATTTTGCCTACTAAGAATGCCCCCATATTTGGAAATTTGGCACAGATGAATCTTTTGGTAGGATATGACCTTGTGAAGAAAATGGTTTCATTCAAACGGACTGATTGCACCAAATACTAAATCTTTGAAAGTTGTATAAAAGATAAATGTGAAAAAGTTAAGTTGCTGATTTTATGTAATAAATTACTGGTTTTGGCTCCTGTTCTCTTTGTCTTCCACTACATATATTTCTGGCTTGTCCATGTCTTGGGACGATCCACAGGAGAAGATGTCTGGTTTTCTTAGTAAAATAATTTTCCTTTGGGTTGAGAAGTTGCAGGCGGGTTACATGTAGTATAAACTGTAGAATTGAAGACAAAAGAAAAAGACATTTATTATAAATATTGAAACACTACACTTTGCTCACAATGAGCACTTGTACAAGCACACCACACTCACTGCTTTTTTTTTTTTTATGCAAATGTAAATAGTACAATATTAATCAATAAGAATTTACATGATTGACTAGTTTACAGTCGAGTAGACTACAAATTAGAGGATCTCATTACATGCCATGATACTAGTCTGACCATTAGGGTACAACGCAAAAATTACAGTGTACACATGTGTTTTAATCTTCTTCACAATATCCCCCGGATGGCAGGCTACACCTTCAAAAATTGCCTTGTTACGGGCAGTCCAGATGTAGTAAAATGTAGCCGCAAGAACAGTAGACCTGGACTTAGAGAACCAAGAGGTACCCCGGTTGCCATACTTATACCACCTGAGACAAGCTTTTGCTGAATTCAGAAAATGTGGGAGACATAACCAATTTTTCACATCTGTCCAAATGGTAGTGGACACCAAGCATTTGAAGAACAAATGATTCATTGTTTCTGGTTGAGACTTACACAAAGGACATGTCAAGTCATCAAGTCTGAAGCCAAGAGCATCTTTGGTCTTAAGCCTACCCTTCGCACATAACCAAAGAATGAATGAGTGTTTGGGCGTTAAACCCTGCTTCCATGTAGTATTGGCCCAATACGCAAAGCATGTAGTAGATCTCAGATAGTTGTAGGCAAGAGAAGTGAAAGAAGTATTACAGTTGGCCCAAGAATGGATTAGATCAGCTGCATAGTGTGACTGACCTTCACGCTCAACAATTATGTCTCTTATTGCCAGTAATTTACGAAACAAGGGAGAATGTTCCTTATGATCCTCAATTTCCCAAATAGAACCGCCTTTCAAGTAGTAGTGATCCATCCATTTGACCCACAAAGATTGCTTCTCCGCCTGTATGTCCCAAATGATTCTAGACATAAGAGCACCATTCCAAATTTTTAAGTTCCTCAACCCAAGACCACCCTCAGACTTTGGAAGGCAGATATTGTTCCAGGCAACTGGGTGTTTATTAGAGTCTCATAGGAAGTCTCAAGCCATCCTTTCCAACTGACAGATAACAGCAGATGGAGTAGGAAGTATTGACAGCCAAAAACATTCGACCCCTTGGAGCACAGATTGAATCAGTTGTAGCCGCCCAGCATAGGATAGTGAGCGAGCAGACCATCTCCCAATGAAGGAACCAATACGATCAAGCAAAGGTTTAAAGAAAGTTAGTCTAATTCTTCCATTCATGATTGGTAGGCCAAGGTAGCGAAAAGGAAGCTCCCTAATAGGAATGCTAGTGTCAGCCAAAATTGTTTCTTGATTATTCGGATCAATCTCCGCAAGATAAATACTGGATTTGTCCTTATTGATTTCAAGACCTGAACAACTTTTGAATTCTTCTAGGCAGTCAAAGAGAATGCGGATAGAAGAACAGTCACCCCTAGCAAACATCATGAGGTCATCCGCAAAGGCAAGGTGGGTAACCCTTAAGGCCTTACACTTGGGGTGGTACAAGAATGATGTCCCAAGTGTATGAACTTTGACAACCCTTGAGAAACATTCTAAACATATGACAAACAGCAGTAGAGAGAGAGAGGGTCTCCTTCCCGCAGGCCCTTAGCTCCAGTAAAGTAGTCATGCACATTTCCATTGATAGCAACAGAGAAGGAGGTAGTGGTCACAAATTGCTTAATCCAATTCACAAAAATATGAGGGAATCCAAGCTCAGTAAGTATGTCTAATAAGAAATCCCAACTGACAGAGTGATAGGCTTTCCTAAGGTCCACCTTCAATGTACATCTCGGAGAAACTCTTTTGCGGCTATACATACGCAGCAGTCCTTGAACTAGTAAGATATTATCAGTCATGAGCCTGTTGTGGATGAATGCAGTTTATGCCCTATCCACCAGATGGGGGACCACCAGTTTTAGTCTTTCTGACAGAATTTTAGAGATGATCTTATAGACCACATTACAGCAAGATATTGGTCGATAGTCACCCACCCTATCAGCATGAGCATTCTTTGGCACCAGGGTAATAATAGAGTGACTAATCTGTTTAAGAATTTTCCTCGAACTAAAGAATTCCATAACTGCATCACACATACTCTGCCCAACTGTATTCCACACATTTTTAAAAAATAATGCCGAGTAACCATCAGGCCCAGGAGCTTTGGAATCCCCAATATCCCATAGAGCAAGTCTAATATCCTGGGTAGTTACATCCCTAACCAAATCCACCATCGTATCATGAGGCACTAAAGGACCAGCCCTGACAAAGTCCACATTGATTCCCCTGCATTCAACCCTAGTCCCCATAAGCTTCTTGTAATAGTTAACAAATTCGTCCGCAAGAGCCATTGGGGTATTGGTCAGTCTACCATCCTCTATAGTGATAGAAGAGATAAAGTTCCTCTTTTTATTACGATTGACAATGTTGAAAAAGTAACGAGTGTTCTTGTCAGAGAGAGCTACATACCTTCCTTTAGCAAGTTGCTGATAGAACTTCAATTCTACTTCCACCAACCGCCAAGCTGACCTTTTGCACTCCTTGAATTGTGCTATCAGAAATTGATTTTTCTGGGTTGCCAAGTAATAGCTGTTTTGCATTTAGTAGAGCCTGGTTCGCCTATTCAACCTGTTCAGAAATGTGAGAGAATTCCTGTTTGTTGAGTTTCCACAAGTAACCCTTAAGCATCTTCAATCGACGACAAAAAGTGAACTGGTGGTAACCCAAGAATTCCTAATCCCAAACCTCTTGAACAATATTATGGAACGAATCATGTTCAGACCAAATATTAAGGAACCTGAATGGACGTACATATCTTACATTGTTGTCAACCACAGACCAAATGACAGGACTATGATCAGAAATGCTCCCAATGGGAAAAAACTCAACAGAAGCCTGTGTAGGGCATTGAAACCATGCTGCATTACCCATAACCCTATCAAGTTTAGACCACACTCTAGAATTTGTCCAAGTATACCTTGATCCGACATAAGGAAGCTTCTCTAGCCCAATATCCTCACATAGAGCCGACAAGTCCCTAATTTCATACGAGGAAGGCACAGAACCACCAAGCTTGTCCTCGATGTGTAAATAGGAATTGAAATCACCCATAAGAATCCACGGATCCAAATTTGATGAAGATAAAGACTGAATATCCTCCCATAAACTTCTTCTAGCCATAACCGAATTGTAAGCATAGATAAAAGTGAAGGAATAGGTAGTATGGGTAATCTTGCAACTGATACTCACAGTGATCTCTTGAGGCGTGCAGTGAAGTAAATGAGCATCCACCCTAGCATCATTCCATAGGATAACCACTCTGCCTCCTTCTGATTCATCCAAGTTATGAAAAGCTGACCAATTAGGGAATTTTTGGTGTAGAAAATTATCCACCCCAACAACATTCATCTTTATTTCCAATAAACCAATAACGTCCACATGATGATTAGAAATAAAATTCCGAACCCCGTGATGTTTGAGGGTCATGTTGAACCCTCGAATATTCCAACACGCTACTCTCATTGTGGGCTAACTAGTACCCCTTGGGCACTAATTAAGTCAACACTCCGCTGGGCATATTTTTTCCATACCGAAGAAATAAATTTCGTTGCCTGAGTAGTCACTTTACCAGTATTGCCCACGTTCACTGGAACCTCCTCATCACATCCTCCTAAACAGGAAGGGGAGAATGATTGTCTAAGTCCAGCGTGTGCATTCAATTTTTTTTGCCAATTCAGCCGTCCCCTACGCCTAACCTTTGATCGGCCTCTAGTCTGAGTAGGTTGGTTGTTCGGTCTATTAGATGAGGAAGGGACGTCAATAGCAGCATTTTCCCCTATGATCTTGGATGTCATTTGTATGCTCACTACTTACCATATTCTTGTCCAAATTAAGAACCGGCTATTTCCTCTTGTCTTTGCTTACAACACCTATCTCTTCGGTCCGAACCTGGGATGTTGATCTCATATTTTGGTTCTATGTAACCGGGGCTGACATTGGCCTAGTTGGAGACCATGTACTACCCTTCCACCCCTTTCTATTCCCTTCATTTCTATTAGCCACCTGTTGTTCCTTTCTTTTCATGATTTCCCCCACACATGCCTCAGTAAAATGGCCAAATTTGCAGCAACATGAACAATACGAAGGCTCAAACTCAAACTTCACTACCTGGTTTTTAATCTTACATGAAGGCATTCTGATTGGTATTGTCTTTACCAGAGTCTTGGCCACATCAACTTCAACAAGCACTATAGCATAGGATAGGTGATCAAAGGTTGCAGTAAGCATATCCGTCATGATCGGTATACCCACAGCTGATGCAATTTTGCTTAGGGCAGTCATGTTCCAGCAACCGAGAGGCAAGGCAGGAAACGTGATCCATATAAGCATGATACTCACCTCAGCAAGAGAAAAATCAAAGTCATATGACATTATTTTAACCATCAAAGAACGCCTAAATATTGCATAGCCCCCCCCGGAGGACCTTCTACCTATCATTGTCAGTTTGGAAGCGGAATATAAGCCATCCAGTAGCATGGGAATGCACTTTGGATTGAACTCCCCATTGTTTTGTGAGGTCCATTACTGCTTTAATGCCCGGGAACCTACCAGCAAACATCCCCACAAGACAGAAACCCAGCTTGCCCGTAGCTTCCATAAAGTCCCTTTCATCCAAATCAATGACATTACCCGAGCAAGGAATATGCTTGAGACGCATTCTATTCTGCTGTTCACGGTTACCTCTCACAATGTTTGCCCAAGAACGAGGAGGTTGAGATGTTTGCAAAGAAATGGTGGGTGGCAGATGATTGTCCACTAAGGGAGCGTTAGGTGCAGATGGTACATCTGGGACGGTTGGAGACTGGTTCCCCACTAAGGGAAGGTCCAGACCAGCCTGTGTAGGTACTTGAGGAGCAATTTGGAGGTCAGTGGAGATAAACTAAATAGCTGGCCGAGGAGTGGGTGGGTTTGGGGTGATATCATTGGGCTTCTCCATGTTCTTACCTAGGGAGACAGCCATGGAATTTGTAGCAGAAGTGGCCCTCTCAAGAATACCTAACTTCCCACTTCTGGTCTGGACCATGAGGTCTAGCCCTTAGAACGAGAAAAGATTAGATAGAGCCAACCGGGATGTTGAAATAAAGCTAATTCCAAGAATAAGAAAAATACTTCCCCGGGTTTGGTATACCAGCAGACTGACACACATAGAAAGGAGGGCGGACAATAAGCTTAATTGGTCTGATGAGTGGCGGGTTAGGTAGTATCGAAACCTGCTAGGAACCGGATGAGGGATAACACATCAAAAAACCAGAAAGAATGGGTTGACAAACAGGTTTAAGCTGTGTGAAGACGGTATAAGCAGATCAAAAGCTGATATAAAGAGGTATTTCAGGAGCAAGAGGCCAAGCTAGACCAGTGACAGAGGATTAACCAAGATTGGAAGAAAGAGCACCCCCAACACACTACAAACAGACAGCAGTTAACTAGGAGATGAAGACCGAGTAGACAGAACAGTTGGAAGATGAAAGAAACCCGCTAACCAACTCAACAACGGATAAGCTGGACGGGTATAACACATGCACCCTCAAAACCAAGAACACAAATGTCCCTTATCCATCAGATAGTCCAGCAATCATATCCGGGATTGACAATGAAAACAAACAGAAGTCACACCAATAACACTCACCAACACATAAACAGAAAGAGCCTAACCAACCTGGAATCCATTTACATGCGTAACAGCTTGAATATCAGCCATAGATATCAGGGAAGAGAGGTGAACTCACAGGAGTTGAGAGCTTCTCTCTCTACACTTCTCTCTCCTTTCTCATTGATTTTGTTGACACTATGGGAAAACTGCTGTTTAGAAACGGCAAATTTTGTCTCTAAACACTAGATTTCGTCTTTAAATTGGCGTCAGAGAAAAAATAGAGACAAGATGCTTGGTCTCTAAGAGGAGCGTCTCTAATTAGAGACGAACTGAAAATTTGGTCTCTAAATTATAGAGTCGAAAATACTTCGACTCTAGATTATTCATATCTATCCCTAATTTATTAGGACAAGCAAAGAAGTCAATGTTTCTTTAGATTTTCGTCTCTAAACCGTCTCTAATTTAGAGACGGACGTGAAAATATGAGCAACACCAAATCTTTCTAGAGCCCAAACCTCCGTTCTACTACCCGCTATCCTCCTTGCTTTGCCCTTCCTCTACGGAGGTGTAGTGTAACAAGCACATAATGTCCCAGGCCTACTAAAGGAACAAAATAGAGGGAAGGTTGAAAGTTGTCATAGAATGGGCACCTCGATTTATTATTTGTACCTGTTATTATTAGTTATAAATAAAGATGTCTTGTAATAATTATAATTAAGAATTTTCACTATTATGACTTTAGTTATTAATTCAATTCTTAGTATAGATCTAAGTATCTATGTATAGATCTAAGTAAACAGAGACGGACTGTTTGTCGCTATTTTGACTCTAATTGGAGACAAATTTTTGTGACCAATCAAAATAATTTTTTGTCTCCATTTAGAAACAAAAAATGGAGGCCAATTCTTCCGTCACTGATTAGAGATGGATTTGAAATATTTTGTCTCTAACATAAAGACCGATTTTTATTACTATTTTGACTCGATTTAGAGACAAGTTTTTTAGATAAATCAAAATTATCTTTTGTCACCATTTAAAAACAAAAATTGGAGATCAATTAATCGATCACTATTTTGGAGACCATTTTTTGGTCTCCACTCCAACTCTACTTTGATAGAATATAGAGACAAAAATTAGAAATAACAATATGCGATTCTATTTTAAAGATAAAAATAATAATATATTCAATAATCCTAATATAATATGTAACATTAGTCCATGAGATATTTGAAAGTTTCCTTCTGAGATCGTCCCATCCTGTACGGTAACCCCAAGGGCTTTTTTACAATCCATGATATACCACTTTGCTTATTTGTCCGTGCAACGGGGAGGGGAAATATATATATATATATATATATATATATATATATATATATATAAGTAGTTACGAGGAGCTGTTATTAAGACACGTGGTAGTGTGTTGTACTGATACTTGGTAAAAATGAATTTTAGATTTTTTTTAAAAAAAGAAGATAAAGAGATGATATAAATTCATATAAATTCAAATAAATATAAATTTTAACATTAAATTTAGAATAATTTTTTAAAAAAAAAAAGAAATTTGAAGGGTTTTTTAAACATGAAATTTAAAAGAATTTTTAAAAATAAATTATATATATATAGTAGCTGCAAAAGCACCCTGCAATGACACCTGATACCTTTAGCTATTACCACTTGACAGTATAAAATTTAAATATTCTTTTTTTTTGAAGAAATTTGAAGGATTTTCTTTTTAAAATATTATGATGATTTAAATTTAATAAATTCATATAGATAAGAATCAACGTTATGATTATTGAATTCAGATAGATTGATATAAGATTATTTGAGAAGTATAAGATACGTTGAACTCTTGTTTATCGATGTTCACTCCAATTCCTCAAAATTCAAATAAAAGTTATCTAAATTTACATTATTCGAACCGATAATTTTTAATATATATATAAATATACAATTATTTTAATTCATTAAATTCAAATAAAAATTATATGAATTTATTAAATTTATTTAATTAATATATTATACAAACCCATGCGTATCAAACTAGTATCTACTTCCTCCATTTCAAAATACTTATTCATATAATTATTTCTAGAACTAGTAACTTTTTTATTTTGCTTCAAAATACTTGTTCATATACATATTTCTAGAACTAATAATTAGTTTTTTCCTATTTTACCCTCATTTATTCTAAGTTAACTACACAACTTTCTAAAATTCTTCTTTCTTCTTGATTGTTAGGAAATTTCACCAACCAATAATTATCATATTTTTAATATAGGTAGAATATAAACTTTATCTAAATTTTTATATTATTTTTAATACCCTTAATTTATGTACAAAAAATTTCATAAATAAATATTTTAAAATAGCAAAACATGGTAATAGTGTAGAAAAACACGGGGCGGAGGTTACGAAATGATAATGGCTTTCCTGGGTGCCGTGCCCAAAGCCTCCAGACGGTTTATATTCAGTTTGCGGAACATCATTTGTAACAATAGAAAAAGTTACTTATCCAATACAACACATAATAAGACAGTATACAAAAGTGTATTTATAGCCTATATGTGCCGTAATAAATTCCATTAAGAGCCATTTGACTCTGTCAAAATTGTGTTGTCCTTGGAATATCTGCACAGCCATGGTGAAACTGCCTGTTATGAGACAATTTTTTTTTAAAAAAAAAAGGCACTTCTTGACTCATCAATTACTTATACTACTAACACAAGGTTTGGGTGTATTCAAGAAATAAAATTCATTCAAATTCAAAATCATTTTAATTATAAAAAAATTAATTATTTTATATATTTTTTTTCAAAAACTATTATACACTTACAATGTATTATATTTTTTCTCTTTGACCCTATATTAAGTCCTATACAACTTTACATATTTAATATTTTTTATTATATTTAAATATATATATATATATATATCTCAATCTAATTGTTATTACAATACATCATATTTACAGTAACTTTAAAAACAAACGTGCACGTCACAATATTCGGACAAATTAATAGAACTAGACTAAAACAAATTACTTATTGAAAACATTTCTTCAAGCGAAAAGATAGCATCCACGTTGAAAAAAATAAAATGGAAACTGGCTCACTTAGAAAAGTTTTAATTCTGTTTAAGATCCTCAAATTCCAATCTCATCTACCATCACTAAATTCTTTCCATATATGCACCAAAAACAATTAAACACGAAGTACTTTTATGAACTAAACTATTGTTTTGCCACACTCCTGTATATGCTTAGTTCCCTTAGTTCTTGAGTTAATATTGACATAAAAGAGCAAAGAGAGGTAGAGCTACTTGAGGAAAATCCAAAGTTGGCCGCAAATCAGCCACTTGGTTTCCCTCCCTAAATTCACGATCATAAGAGATCGAACTTAGAGGAATAAAAAAAAACTACACAAGCTACAAATGAATTCAAATGTGTTGTGAAGAGACCAGAGATAGTAGATTGCCCGTCCATAATCTTTTACAAGAGTAATGGAGTCACATTGAATTTTGATGATGCAGAAACTTTTAATTCAAGAAGCGCAATTGATTCAAAATATATATATACTCTCCGTTGAAAATTTCATGGAAGCTTCTTTAATATAACTTCCTCAAATTCAATCGAGTCAAATTCAACATACACTACAGTTGGCATTAAACAAAGAGAGTTCACCCAGAAAATCAAGGTTCAAAGTCATTTAGGCTATATATTAAAGCAATATTGGTAAATCTATGGGTTGGTAGTTCATTTGGATGATTGCAGAAATTTGATTTTGTCTCATAAGAAGGAACATAACGACTCCATGGAAGGGCGTTCCCCTTCACCTATGAAAGATAAAAACTACGTAGCATTAGTAAAGCATCATTCTCATTGAAATTATATTAAGGAAATTAGAGACAACTAAAATAAAATGCATTACCTCTGGAATGCCAATCAATAATCATTCTTAAAAATGGCCTTCACAAGAGTGGGGTTCTTGTGAGAAAGTTTCTGTCTGATGCCATGAATAAGTGATGGAGATTCTAGCTCTAACAAACTAGGAAACCTAGTGAAAGTCTGTTTGGTAAACGCAAAAGGAATGCGCTTAGAAGAATCAAAGAACAAGAACCAGTTCCTTGAAGTAGTACCATCCTTATCAAAACCTTAGAATAAATGAAAAGAAATTTCTAACCTAACAAGACGAACGCATGTGCATTATAGGTTACAATAAAACATAATATATAGGTATTTAGGAATTTTGTCATACCTCAATTGCCCAAGGGGATAGGCTGAGAGTTTTGGCGTTAACAAAGCAACGTAACATGCTAATCAGATTTGATGCCACCTGCTCCTTGTCCTCTGTTAAGAAGTGAATCCCTCGTCCATAAACATCTATGCCCACGGCATCAAGATGAGATAGCTCATGACTTGTGGATAGTGCGAGAGGATAAGGTCCATTGTAGTAGAATGAGCCCAGAATCGGAGTAGATATCATGACACTAGTACGAAAGTGCATAGTCCATTGACAAGTAATCTTCAATTTTACCAGTTTCGGAGCAACTATGCTGAGAGTAGTCGAATGTCCTAGCTCACAATTGGTCAATGACATACTCACTAATTCCGGACAGCTTGAGAATGGATTTCGCACATCTATGGTAACGAAATCCAGATTTATCATTGTCAAGTGTCGAAAACAGAAAGGTCTTTTTATTTTCATGTTTGGTCCAAGAGTTCTAAGTTCAAATCTTTTTAGTGTTTCTGATGAATATAGAGTATTCCAAAAATTAAAATCTTTAGAGCGGATATGAATACTAAATTCCTCTACCTCGTGAGCGGCAACATAATTAAGAATCTTATTATAAAGATTTTTTGGCATACGGCCACCTCGACTAAAGATAAAGCTATTAATTTTAGGTAAATAAGGAACTGTCAAAACTCGATTAACAAATCTATCAAAACAAGACAGCCTGCTGAAGTCATCACTATTTAAGTTAAGGACAGGCACTTTATGCCAAAGGTTTCTAAAGCTTTTGGACAAGAATGATGTCTGGATAGCATCTTTAGGGTTAAGGAAGGACAGTATGTGACAAAGAACATCATCAGGTAAGGCACTAATGTGAGTTTCATCTTCTTCTGTAGCTCTCTTCCTCATTTTCTCTTCACTATTCATCTCTACAAAACAATTAGGAGAAGGAAATACGAATCAGATAATAATGTCTCTAATCAAATATACGGAAAATGGTATTTCTTTTTTTAAAGATAATGTTGAGATATATGAAGATGGTGCTAACGAAAATGTTTTCCCAATTTCGGAAGTTGATGATATTTTATTGAACATTCTGTTGTTGTTGAATTTATCCCAATTAAGTCTAGAAAGTTAAAATGGAAAAAAAATATTAAAAATATTTCGACAATAGAACCATAATCATGAGACTAACATCTAAAGGTTCTCACAATTAGAATCCTCAGCATTTTGTACGGCCCTTGGCCCAATTTTTCTCCATTCCACTTTTCAGTATACCGTTCTGGGGTCTACGCAAAACCCTCACCATCTTCTTGGGTTTTTAAAAGAAAAAATTGAGAAAAATCAAAAGCCACACACATGCCCAAAGTTTAAGCTTCCAAGTCTCAAAAAAATAAATAAATAAATAAAAGACACTGGAGATTGTCATGGAAACCATAACCTCTATGTGTGTGAGAGAGAGAGAGAGGTAGGCAAACCAAGCATAAATCCCTCAGGAAAATTTTCAATTTCAGTTATTGATAACTGATTAATAGTTTTCATCGACATCACATAAATCAAAACAAATAAAAATTTTGTATGAGTTGAAATTGAAATGCCAAAAAATCGGATAAGATCAACAATCCCGATTTAAACAAAAGGCCTTCTAAAAAGACTAAGTACGAATCGAAATAGAACTCTAAGAGAAAAGAAATTAGTAAAGGCCGAAGTAGAAGAAATTAACAGTGAAAAAGTACCTTCACTTCGCATTAACCAAAGGTAGAAGGTTCACGAAACGCCTCTATAGGGGATACCAATGCCCTCCAATATATAAATAACCCGATATGTGCAACGGAGATTAAGTTTGATTAGATGAATTCCCTTCTATTTTTTTTCCCGTTAGAAGCGAGCCTATCCTCTTAGCTTTATCTGACATCAGATCTTATTCATTGTCCACATATAGTCCAGGTAAGAAATATAATATCATAACATCTCAGGGTACAATTAAGGTAAAAAATCTTGTAGTTCTAGACATTTCATTATTTTTTTTAGAAATAATTATGGAAAAAAGAGAAATATGTGAATGCATAAAAGAGAAATTTATTGTTTCAAAAAAAATTTGGAAACATGCTATGGTTAATAGATACCCTTCCAAAATATTAACCGTTATGGATTTGATTGTTAAATAATAGACAGAAAATGAAAAATAAATTGAAAAAAAAATGTAATAATACCATACTCGAGAAACTAACATCTACAGGTTTATTGGTAAATAGGATCCTCATCAAACTGCAATGCCTTTGGCCTTTAATGCTGACATTTGATGTTGATCCCTGAGAGGTCTAATTTTCGCTCTTTTGCTGATTTTATGCCTTTGAGTATGTGTAAATTTTGTAATAAAATTATCGCAAAGGTTTTGGCAGTGGGGCTAGCTCCTTTGATAAACAAAATAGTTTCTCCTAACCAAAGTGGTTTCATCTGGTTGAGTAGGAGAATTACGAATGACATACTTCTTGCTCTGGAAATAGTTCACTAATTAATAGACAAAAGGACTGGAGGGGGTAATCTTATTTTGAAATTGGACATGACCAAGGCTTTTGATGAGGATTCTTGGTCCTCTTTATTCATAATTATGCAGAGATTTGGTTTTGTTCTCATTTGATTCATCTCAATAATGTCTTATCGAATTGCTGGTTCTCAGTTCTGGTAAATGGATGACAATTTGGATTTTTCAAGTCTCTACAAGGAGTGTGTCTTGGGGATCCACTCTCCAAATACCTCTTTATATTGTCCCAGGAGATCATTTCTAGAGGTTATTCCTTGCCGCAAGGTGTTTGACTACTTCTCGCCTTAGTTATGTTGATGATACAATTATATTTGCTATAGTGTCTAAAAAGAATTTGAGATTGGTACTAAGATTTATCACATCTTATGAATTGTCTTCTGGACAGTAAGGGAAGAACTCATATATTGTTTCCAAGAAGGCTTCCTTGTCTAAATGTGAACTGGTTCACTCGAAACTTAGATTTGTGAGAAGGCATATACCTTTTGATTATTTGGGGTGTCCAATATTTAAGGGTCGCAGGAAGAGAGTTTTCTTTCAGTGTTTGGTGGATAAAATTAGAACTTCAATGGAAGGATGGCATCATAGGTCTCTTTGTGTTCCTGGACGTTTGGTACTGGCTAAATCGATGCTAGTTTCCATTCCTCTTTTGTCTTGCAAGCCTTGTAAGCCCCCCCCCCCAAAAAAAAAAAAAAAACTGTTCTGAATGATATTGAGAAGCATATGACCTCCTTTTTTTGGGGTCGTTCAGAATATGGTAGTAGAAGGCATTGGTATTGTTTGAGGTCTTTAATTATGTTTCCTATTGGAGGAGAATGGATTAGGATTGCAGTATCTGGGGACTTGCTCTACAGCCTTTGCAATGAAATGGTGGTGGCGTTATAGGCAGCAGGATACTCTGTGGGCACCGATTAAAAAATCTCACCTTCTGGATCTTCTAGATCGATGATGACAAGAAATAATTTCTCACTTTTGTGTTCGAGAGGGACAGAGAGCACAGATGGATTTGCTGGGAAAATGGGTAAAGGGAAAAAGAAGGGGCGAATGTTATTTTAGTGTTATAGAGGGAAGGGTAAAATTTTACTCAGCACTCCTTTTGTTCCCTTTGTGGCGCCTTATTCTTCAACTCAGTTTTTTTCTTTTTTTAAAAAAAAATTAGAATAGCTATTATGACAGTTTAATCATGTCAAAATAGATAACACAATATCAAAGAACAAAAAGTAACCCAGCACATTTCAAAAAATTTCATAATATGGTTCTAAAAGGATATTAAATTTCACATTACTAATAAATTTAACAAAACGACATAGTTTTGCCTGTGACTATTATAACATTTTCAGCTAAATGTCACAAAATTTTACCTCTAATAACATCTTTGAAAAAATGTTGTAATAATATGTCACAATAAGCCTAATTTCTAGTAATGATTACAAAACATTAGAAACAAAATATGGTATCAAAAAGATCTACAAAAAAATTATAGAGATATTATTACAATCTCTATTTACTCATCATTTCAGTTGTGTCATGGCCATGATCATCTCTTTGATGTTGCATCTTGGGACTCTTAGTAATCTTTTCTCTATTCACGTACATCGTCAAGAAATCATCCTTTACACTATAAAAATAAAAAAACACACATTAAAGACTCGGAGATTACTTAATATATTTCAAAACATCAAACTTCAAAGCATGAAAATCCAGAGAAACAAACGTAATGATGGAATAATTTTGCATGCATATATCTAGTAGTTTCTGTCAATCTGCAATGAGGCTAATTTCATGTAGTTCTTTTTATTACTCTTTTCTTGAAAATTTTATCCTTCCAATGAATTCATAACTCAGAATCAAGATATTAGCCGTCCACATATTTTAAAGTACCAGCAGTGTTTTGTAATTCTACAGCTATATCAAACTTTGAGGGTTCTTTTGAGCCAAAATTCAGCCAGAAATTCAAATAAAAACTAATTTTAGTGCAATCTAACTGTTAGAAGTCAAGAAGATATACAAAATTTAAAAAATAGGAGAAGAAGATAAGAAGCAAATAGAAGCCTTTCAAGCCTCAATCAAGCAAAGTACCTAAACCATATAGGCATTGAATCTGGGTCATGACTGCACAAAACAACCCAAAGGCTTTAAATGGTATTCGTTTTTTCCTTACAGTGAAAAGTAGGAAAACAAAATTCTAATTTTTGTAGCCTACTACAACAACAAGTTATACTGAAGAATAAGAATATTAACCTCTAACAATGTCTGAATTGGTTAATTGTCAACAACCATAGCTGATAACTTCTGTGGAGGAAGAAAAAACTCTAGAGCATAAAAGAGAATACAGACAGAAACAAACTATATGTAGAACTGAGAAGAGAGATTGTTGAAATTTTCCACCACAAGGCCTCTTACAAAACTGAAAATGTTGGAAACACGTTATTATCATCAGTTTCTTATTAACTACATCTTTCTCAAACTATGAAACTATGGATTATTTTGAGTCACCCAAAACTATTGAGAAGAGTTATTGATCAAATGATAGTTTCCACTGCAGCAAAACTTTAAAAAATTACTAAATTGATGTTGAACTATCCCCAGCTAAATTGATGTGTCCAATGTTACTCTACCCTGAATAAATATCATGCTAATTTTAATGGCATAATGTAGGGGCAAGACATAGACTTCTTCAAGGCAACAAAGATGGTTTGCTCAGTTGATAAAAATACAAAACACATAACACAAGTCTGTAAGGGGATATGAGATTCAAATACAAATCTCTAAATTTCGAGGCATATTCGAACACAATTTCGTACATAATAAATGATTACAAGTTGCAAAATAGAAATTAAGACCTTGCTATGTGGGCCCACCACTAATGGAATCTAATGGCTTGGCATGAAGGCATATGATTTACTTTTGTGTAACAGAAGGCAAAAACTAGGAAAAAGAACCAACTGGAAGACACTTCTCATCCGTCAGGGTTAGAAACACATACAAGAGATGAGATGAAATGATAGCAAATTTCAGTTCTATCTTTCATAGTATGAGATTGATCATGTGTGTTTAACAAGCTTTCAAAAAGATAACTATGAAATCTAGCATTGTACACTTTCAACGAAGAACCAAATTCAAAAGATAATAAAATCATATTTCTAATTTATGTAAATCTATATATATATATATATATATATATATATATATATATATATATATATATATAGCGAATATTGATCAATTGAGAATAAAAAAAAAAAGATTTCAATTATTGGGGGCAATTGACCATTTATATATATAAAGAGAGAGAGAGAGAGTAGAATTATAACCCAAGCTCAAATGAGGTGAATCATGCCATGTAGCAAAATAGACAGAAACATACAGTCACTAATCTTGATAGAATGACATCATTAGTTGGAATGGTTCTTGTATTCTAAAATTAAGCAACAAGCAACCATTACATATTTGAACATAGAAGCGGAATCTTTAATACTAATATCTTATTCATTCAACAATTATATGCATGTTCCCATTTCAGAGCTCCCCAAGCAACACCAAAGATCTATTTCTTTCTTTTCAGCAAAAAGACGAAGCAACTTGAGGCTTAAGTTTAAGCAGTGACCAATTCTTCCATTCAGGAATATTCCACACAAATGGAGGAAAAAAGTTGCGATCTTCAAAAGGAAAAAAAAAACACATAGATGGCATATGAGTTAAATTAAGTAATAGCAAGAGACACTCCATTTATGATTTAAAATGTAGCCAAATGAGACAGCCAAGGCAAAAAAACACATTGTAACACAAGAAGTTTTCTTTTCTTTAAGAGTTTGTCATGCATAACTTATTAATTAGCGAACATGTATAGCAGCGTACTCCACAGTCCAGGAAAAAAACAACTTTGAACCAAAGCCGAAGATGTTGAACACAAAATTAAGAATCGAATATTCTAGAACTGGGGCATATACAAGTTCAAGTCATGTATCTGTCATAAGCAAGAAAAAAGAGATCACACTGCACTATGAATAAACAATAAAAAGTCCTCCCCAATGATGCCATAAGGCCATTTAGCACATTATGCAGTCAAACATGTACTTTCTCAAGTTAAAAACACAAGAAGTTCAAAACACACTATTTACCCTAGACAAGTAAAATACCCCTAACACACAGAACTACACTTTAAAAGTATATGTACAGGGATTTCCCGGGCTTGCCAAGTTATGAATTTGCAAGAAAAACGTTCCAAAATTATGAGAACTACTCTATTCCTTGATTACAACAGTCAAGCTAATCTAGTACTTCAAATGTTAAAGCTAGGCACCTTTCTTTTTTGCCTTTTCCTCTAGAAGTTACTATTTCAAGAAACATTAATTAATAGCCATGTTTTCACAGAAAGACATTTTTACCTGAAGCAAAACTTCAGTTTTTGAAGCACTCTGCAGTTGCTTTACAATATCATGCAATAGAAGAACATGATCAGCAAAGATGTATTCAATACACTCCATATAGTCATCAACAAAATTATGAAAAAGTGCCAAGCTTGCCCCTGGACTGAAGCCTGAGGATCTACATTTTTTTTTTTTTTAATTTGATTGCTCTTAGCGAATTTGCTCTGATCCTATTTTTTCTTACGATCAAGGCCATGAGCTCTAATTGCAATCTGATATACAAAGGCCAAACAATTATCTCACAATGATTGCATTCTAAAAACAAAACACAAAGAACAGATTTCTATCCTAAGTACATACAACTAGACATTTATTTCAATTGCAGACCAATAGACCCAGTTTACCAAAATCAATTTTTGACAGAGCAACAAAAAAAGCCGAAACCAGAAATTCTGGAAAAAAAAAAAGTCTACAAGGAATTTGAACTAAGGGTCAAGAATTGAGGCTTTGTCCAGGATTATTTATGTTAGATCTAACATAAATAACCTTAGATCTGAAGGATCAAATGGAAAACATCAAAGAAAACACAGTGAAAAAATTTTCTGTTTTCTGAGCCACATCTAGCAGAAAGTATTTACTTTTCCTTATTGGTCGCAGATTAACCAACGTAGGGACGAGTTGCACTGGAACTTCTTGCGTTGGAAGGGGAGAAGGAGGCTCCTGCTGTTCAACTGGAACTCCCGCCAATCTTCTACTCCTATGCATTAAGCGTCTCCAAACTTCTTCTCTTCATCTTCCAGAGTATGACTCTACCTTACTCTTGGGTTAGCTTGGTGACAACTCCTTTTGGATAATCAAAACACTCTTCTAGAGAGAAGGAAGAGAAAAGACAAAAGCCACACACAGAGAGAGAGAGAGAGAAAGCCTTGGGGAAAAAAAATGGCTCACATGAGAGGCAAAAACTCTAAAAACCACGTTCAGTTTTTCTCCTCCTCACCTCATATTTTTCAGCCAGCCTTAGGGCTTCATTAAGCCTGAATGGCTGAAAAACATTAAGCCCTAATGGGCTTGGTGCTGTACTCCAAAGCCAATCCAAGACTGGCACAATTTTCTTAATTAATTAATTATCTTTTTTGGACTTCATTAAATATCCAAGACTAATTAATTAATTCTAATTGGACTCTTAATATATCTCAACATATATCATCTCAATTAATTAATTTATTACAACCCAATTCTCTTAATTAATTAATTATCTTTTTGGGCCTTATCAAAAAACCCAAGACTAATTAATTAATTCTAATTGGGCTCTTAAAATAAATTTTATTTCTCTTCTAAAAAATTATCTATTAAGCTCAGATTGTGTCTAAACAATACCAAGGTAACTTGAACTACTCCGAGGATCAATAGACATATTATTCATGACTACTAAAATGACCAAAATACCCTTACTATTAAATAGCCGTATTTTATCATTTTAAATATTTTTATCTATCACCATATGAAAATATTGACCCTAAGAATAATATTGCTAAAGCAATGTCTCTAACCTACAAGTGAAATAATGGAAATACCCCTCTATGTAACACCCATCAATGAGACAGGATAAATGTACTAACACATATCTCAAATGTTAGAAAGTATGCACTCTAGACTAGGTTTCTGATATAATTATCGAATTTATTAATAAAAAAAATTATTCTCAAAATTATTTGTGAATTTTACGTTACCTTTGTGCACGATTTTATTTGGAAAAGGCCCATTGTATTTAAATAAGTGGTCCATGTGAATGGTGGTATTTCACAATAAGGAATGGACCACGAGTTACTTAACACAAAAACATTTATTTTTAATCGATTGGTGAGAATGGAAATCTCATCATGTTTAGGTTATTGTGTTATGAATTCCAAATGGGGAATGACTTACCTTTAATTAGTGGGTATTCCACTCATTCCATAGCATGAGAGTATTTTGAATACGTAGAACAGGACTTATAATAGTAGTTTCTAAAAGTACTATTTAGAATAAGCCCAAACTATTACTGCTACAGCGTAGACTATTACCATACCGTTTGAGTATGAGTTGGTGATCTAATGAAGTTGGAAGCGTGTACTTTGATATACTGTAGTTGAGATTCCTTCATAAAGCCGATATACTTGTATTTTGGGTATATGTGACTAGTTAATTACGACAGACTTGTACAAGATAGTTTCTGCACAATATCGCCCCTTGTGACTGTTTGAATGATCTAAATATCCAGAGTCCTGAGGAACATGACTTGGATGTTTACTTTAGGGTAGCTCCCTTGCAAAGCGGAAATATTTCAGGAGTCGTGGATCATTGGACTACAGGTCTAAAGATAGTAGATATTTTTTAGAGAGGTGTTATTACACTCTTCTTCTCTAAATGTACGGCGATGCGTAGAGGGGTATTTTAGTCATTACACCTGTAGGTCGGAGACTTTGCCAACGCAGCATTGTCATTAGAGTCAATATTTCCTTATGGTGATATTAGGAAGTATTTAAAATGCAAAATACAGCTATTTATATAGTAGGGGTATTTTGGTCATTTTAGTAGTCAAGACAATGTATCTTTTGGTCCCCAAAATAGCACTTAAGTTCTAACAAATTTAAGTTAAGTAATTGGTCTTGATAATTATAGGTGTTATTTTATTTAAGTCATCTGATTTATTATTGGATTAGAATAAAATAAAAGTCCAAGAAAGAGTATATATTTTATCTAGTTTAATTGGTTAATTAATTATTCATGGCTCAAGGCCCAAATTGAATAATTAGAAAATTAACCTAGGTATAAACTAGATAAAAGGTCTGATATTTTATATTGGTCTATTTGGGCTTGTTAATTATTTATTATGTTGTTTTACGAAACCCAAAAAATAAATAATTGAGACTTATTATTTATGGGTGTTCAAACCCAAGAGTAAATAATTTTTTCTGACCCAATGAATGAGACCAATGGCAAAATAAAATTAAAAAAATAGGGAATGGATCCCGTATTGTTTGGCGTGAAAGGATAACAAAAAGAAAATGTTTTTTGTTTCACGCTCTTAGTCTCTCTATGGTAATTTTTTTTTTTTTTTGAAAAAGAAAAGAACCAAGACCATTCTTGAATCCCTGATTTTTTCTTTCATCAACGGTGGTAAAGGCAGTGGCGATATTCCGGAAGCTTAAAAGCTACGCGTAAATGAGAAGAAGTAAACGGCTTGCAAGAGTGCAATTAGAATTTTCTTTGGGAGAACCAATGGCTTCAAGCATTCAGCAAGAAATGGTCCAGACATCTTCTTCGGTTCCAAGAAGATCATTTAAACGCAGAGGTATTATAATTTTTAAAGCTTTCGCCACCTCTGTTTTGATATTATGCATGCTTCTATGTTTATTTTATTTTTTTTTTTTTGTACATTACCTTCATCAATGTACATTACATAACTCATTTAAACGCAGAGGTATTATATATTTTTTTTTTTTTGTACATTACCTTCATCAATGTTTTGATTTTTTTTTTTATTTTATTAGATCTTTAGTCTTATAATCCATAACTCACTTAAATGTACTTACTTATCTTGAAAGGTAACCAAAAGTACATATTCCAGAGTTAAGTTCCCAGGCCCCTAGATTAGTAGATTATCCTAGACAATCACAAGGGGGTGATTTAATTGTACTAAGTGAAGCATAGAAACTATGTTGCATGAGTCCGTCTTAACTAACTAGAATAATACACCTAACATACAAGGATATTGATCTCACAAAATAAATCTCACTCAACATACATTAAAATATAAAACCTTAGCTTTGCTAGACCACCAACTTATGCTCAAGTATGAAGGTATCCGTCCACGCTGTAGCAGCAATAATCTGGTCTATATAATTATAGTACTTTAAAAGAGACCACTACTATAGGTCCAATTTTATGTATTCAAAATACGCTTATAGTGAACTATTCACCGATTCAAGATAAACCATTCCTCATTGGAAATAATGGCACAATAGTCGTACCTTGATGAAATGCCCAATTCCATCAAATGACTAAGAACTCAATTTTACTTATATGACAAATACCCGTGGTCTATACCTTACTGTGAAAAATGACCCAACACATAGACCATTACTTGTCATACTTGAACCTTTAAATGTGCAATAATATAAGTAGCAAACTAAAATGGATGAATATATATTTTATTACAATATGTTTACACAGAATACATAGTCTTTGAGGAATCACATGAAATCACAAGAGATTCATTTTTAATAGTAAAGGAACCACCTTTTTCCAATTTTAACCCTAGTACATGCTCCTAAATGAAAACCGTGGCTCTAATACCACTTGAAAGATCAAATGAAAAACATCAAAGAACACGCAGCAGAAAATTTTTCAATTTTTCGAGCCACATCTAGGATAGAATACTTACTTTTAATTATTGGTCACGGATTAACCAATGTAGGGATGGGTTGTACCAGAACTTCTTGCATTGGAAGGGGAGAAGGAGGCGCTTGCTATTCAATTGGAACTCCCGCCAATCTTCTACTCCTACGCATCAAGGGTCTCCAAACTTCTTCTCTTCGTCATTCGGAGTATGACTCTACCTTGCTCTTGGATTAGTTTGGTGACAGCTCCTTTTGGATAATCAAAACACTCTTCTAGAGAGAAGGAAGAGAAAAGACGAAAGCCAGAGAGAGAGCGAGACTTGGGGAAAAAAACGGCACGCTTGAGAGGCAAAAACTGTAAAAAAAAACACGTTTAGTTTTTTCTCCTCCTCACCTCATATTTTTTGGCTAGCCTTAGGGCTTCATTAAGCCCTAATGGTCGAAAAATATTAAGCCCTAATAGGCTTGGCATTGTGCTTCAAAGCCAATCCAAGACTGGCCCAATCCTCTTAATTAATTAATTATATTTTCTAAGCTTCATTAAATATCTAACACTAATTAATTAATTCTAATTGGACTCTTAATATATGTCAACATATATTAGCCTAATTAATTAATTTATTCCAGTCCAATTCTCTTAATTAATTAATTATCTTATCTGGGCCTTATGAAAAAATCCAAGACTAATTAATTAATTCTAATTGGACTCTTAGAATTAATTTTATTTGTCTTCCAAAAAATTATCCATTAAACCCAAATTATGTCTAAACAATATCAAGGTAACTTAAGCTACCTCGAGACCAAAAGACATATTCTTCATGACTACTAAAATAACTAAAATGCCCTTACTATTAAATAGCCGTATTTTATCATTTTAAATATTTTCATCTATCACCATAT
Source organism: Voacanga thouarsii (assembly GCA_026120185.1). NCBI lineage: Eukaryota > Viridiplantae > Streptophyta > Magnoliopsida > Gentianales > Apocynaceae > Voacanga > Voacanga thouarsii. Next base: position 36,719 of record JANUWF010001827.1, read on the forward strand.
GGAAATATTGACCCCAAGAATAATACTGATAAAGCAATGTCTCCGACCTACAGGTGAAATGACGAAAATACTCCTCTATGTAACACCCATCAATGAGACAGGATAAATGTACTAACGCCCATCTAAAAGACATCTACATCCTTAGATCTCTAGTCCGATAATCCATGACTCATTTGAATGTACTTGCTTATCATCGGAAGCTATCTAAAAGTACACATTCTAGAGTCAAGTTCCCAAGGCTCTGGATCATTAGATTATCCTAGACAATCACAAGGGGGTGATTTAACTTCACTAAGTGAATATAGAAACTCTTTTGCATGAGTCCATCTTAACTAACTAAAGTAATATACCGAGCATACAAGGATATTGATCTCATAAAAGAAATCTCACATAATATACATCAAATTATAAAACTCTAGCTTCATCAGACCACCAACTCATACTCAAGTATGAAGGTATCCATCCATGCTATACAATAATAGTCTGGTCTCTATAATTATAGTACTTTAAAATAGACAACTACTACAGGTCCAGTTCTGCGTATTCAAAATACACTTATGCCAAATATGTGAGTGAACTACTCACTAATTCAAGATAAATCATTCCTCATTAAAAATCATGGCACAATAGTCTTACTTTGATGAAATGCCCAGTTCCATCAAAGACTAAGAACTTAATTTTACTTATATAATAAGTACCCATGGTCTATTCCTTACTATGAAAAACGACCCAACACATAGACTATTACTTGTCATACTTGGACCTTTAAATATACAATAATATAAGTAACAAACTAAATTGAATGAATAAATATTTTATTACAATATGTTTACATAGAATACATAGTCTTTGAGGGCATACTTTCCAACAAGATCTACCATCTCCATTAAATTGAAAGAAAGCATTAAATTAATTCATCAAATTAACTTCAGATTCTAGGTAATTCAAAATTTAGATTAGGAAAAAACTCATTTCTAAGCTGCCAAAATTAACAAAATTTCAAACACTAAAGCAGTACAATTAACATTTCCATGCTAAATCAAACAATACTAACAAAACCCACTTAAAAAAATCACCAAATACAAGATATGGAAGAATCACCAAAATCATCAAACAAAACCAGACAAATAAATCACGAGGTAGATTAAGATGTTAAGATTTGTAGAGAGATAGATTTGTGTGATTATATGTTATGTGTGTGATTATGTGTTCAAAAGCAAATGGGAGCTCCAGCAGAACCGGAGACATTGGCCATCGGTGCCTTACAAACTGCTCTTCTAGTGTGTAAGTTCCAAGGTTGAACAGAAGCATCGGAGGCCTCAGATGAAAGCACAGTAGCCTCCACTGTCGGAACCACGGCCGGTGCCAGCGACGGTGGGTTATCTTGGTCCTCTCTCTCAAGTCCCTCCCTCAAAATGACGTCTTTCATCTTATCAGCTGCTATTTGGAGATCAAACATGAGTTTCTCCCTCTCCGCGACAATCCCATCACCGCTAGTATCTTCTCCACCTCCAATCTCCGAGGACCTGAATTTGAGGCAAGACTCAATCGGCGACTGCTGAGCAGGAGGAGGAGGCAGCTTGAAATTTAAGAAAAATGAAAAGTTGAAGAGGAATAATAACCGAGGGTTGAAGGATTTTAGCTAATTAAAATGGATACGTTTTAATTTTTCCAACTTTTAAGAAGAATAAGAATTGTGGGGTCTGTCAAGCTTTCAGAAGAAATGTGAGGGAAATTTTGAAGGCGAATGTAAGGGAAATTTTAGAAGAAAGCTTTAAGTTTTCATATCCCGCCAAAACAAATGTTGAGATGGAGATGAAAATTTTATTATTGTCTTTATTTCGTATCAAATTTGTCTCTAATTTTCAAAATCAAAATTTGACAAATTTTATTTTCCTTTAATTAAAATATGAATAATTAAGTTTGTCATGTAAATTTTCTTTTTTAAAAAAAATAAATATTTATTATGTAATTTAATTAAATTATTAATTTATAAACTATGAATAAATTTAATCATCAAATATTAAACAGCACTATTATGTCATATACAATATAACTAAATTTGTTATGCAATTTTTTTCTTTTTTTTTCCTTTGAAAAAATATTTATTATGTAATTTAATTGAAACTTTAATTTATAATTTATGATTAAATTTAATCATCAATCATTATATAATATTACTATTTCATATACTACAACCATTATTCTATTTGGCTAGTACTATAATAGTATTATAAATAGTGCAATTAATATAAATCTGTAAATAATTATTGATATGGGCAAAATTCATCTATATTTTCCTAATTATTTGAGGGTGTTTTGTGATACATTTGTTGTAATAACTAAGCATATTCCTTCATATTTGATATTTTATCCATGAAAAGATATTTTGAAGTTTTATTGCAAAAAACGATGAAAAAATGACAAAATCGTCACCGTCAATGCACGGCCGACACTGGCCATGACCCACGAAACTGGCACCGACCCTGATCTGGAACAAGAAAAAATTTTGCAGAAAAAACAGAGTACACCAGGCCGACCAGAGCACAGCCGGCACCCCCAGAGCCGGCGCCATCTCCACTCTACCCAATGTTGGCGAGCTTTCCTTTTATGCGCAGATTTGGTAATTTCCCAAAAGTTTTGGTATTTTTTTAATTTCTACTCGGCCCAAGGCTTTTAGGGAACGAATTTTAGCCTCTTGAGAGCCTACTTAAACAAGAAAAACACAAGATAAAAGGGTGATTTGAAGGATCCAAGCTAGCTACTTATTATTCAAAGATAAAATCACCACTCAAATGAGCATTGTTCAAAGGAGGTTTTCAAGAGAAAAAGAAGCACTTGTCTATGAGTTCTATCTTTTATCCGTTATTTACTTTTCTAGAATAATGATGTACTTAATGTTTTGATTATAATTTAAATATAATTTTGGAGATTATGATTTTGAGTTAATTGAAATTTTTTATCAATCTATGGTTGCCCTTGGTATTTGATTACTTTTTATCATGGATTATTGATGTATTTTCTTCTAATTGACTTGGGAAATGATGTTAGAAATTCATTGCATTAATTTCATATTTGTTAGATATTGATGGACTTGGGAAACGAAGTTAAAAAAAAAAGAACTAAAGTTATCAAAGATTGGTTGATTTTGTTGGGATGTATGCCCTCTTAGACTAGGGTTCTGATGTAAAAATCGAATGTTTTAATAAAGAATTTATTTTCAGAAATTGTTTGTGAATTTACAATTTTATTTATGCACAATTATGTTTGGAAAAGACCTATTATGTTTAAGTAAGTGGTCCATGTGAATGGAGGTCTTTCACAGTAAGGTATGGATCACGGGTGACTTAACACATAAACATTCGTTTTTAACCGATTGATGAGAATAGAAATCCCATCATGTCTAGGTTATTATGTTGTAAATTCTAAATGGGGAATGACTTACCTTTAGCCAGTGAGTAGTCCACTCACGTCATGACATAAGTGTATTTCGAATACGTAGAAGAGGACCTATAGTAGTGGTTTCTAAAAGTACTATATGGTAGAAACTTAGACTACTACCGCTATAGCGTGGACTAGTACTCTATGACTTGAATATGAGTTGGTGGTCTGACGAAGCTGGAAGCATATACTTTGAAATGCTATAGTTAAAGTTCTATCGTAGGGCCAATATACTTGCATGTTTGGTATGTGTGACTAGTTTGTTAAGACAGACTTATACAAGATAGTGTCTATACTACATCGCCCCTTGTGGTTGTCTAAATGATCTAAATATCCAGGGCTCTGGGAAACATGACTTGGATGTTTGTTTTAGGGTAGCTCCCATGGAACGTGGAAACAATCCAGGAAGTCGTGGATCATTAGACTAGAGGTCTAAGGATAGTAGATGTCATTTAGAGAAGTGTTAGTACATTTCTTCCTCTCTAAATGTACGTCGATGTGTAGAGGGATATTTTAGTCATTACACCTGTAGGTCGGAGATTTTACTAATGCAGTACTGTCCTTGGGGTCATTATTTCCTTATAGTGATATTAGAAAATATTTAAAATGCAAAATACAGCTATTTATATGGTAAAGGTATTTTGGTCATTTTTAGTAGCCAAGGCGGTGTGTCTTTTGGTCCACAGTATAGACCGTGAGTCCTAATTAAATATGGGCTAAAGAATTAATTTAAATTAAATAGAATTTATTTTATTTAAGTAGCCTAATTTAATTATTGGACTAGAATAAAATAAATTAATTTAGTGGGTTAATTAATTAATTAGGGCATTGGCCCAGTTTGAATAATTAAATATTAACCTAGGACTAAACTAATATAGGCTTATTAATTAGACTAGTTTATTTGGACTGAAAAATTAATTATTAATTGGGCCATTAAATTAGTTCTAATTAGAATAATTAATTAAGCTCAAAAAGTTAAACTAAAAGTCCAATGCCTCAGGCCAATTTAACCTAGGATTTTATTTAAGTTAAACAGGAGGATTGGAAACAACGTTGTTGGAAGAACATACACTCTCTGAGACGGCTTCTTCTCTGTGAAAAGCCATATCTCTCTCTCTCTCTCTCTCTCTCTCTCTCTCTCTCTCTCTCTCTCTCTCTCTCTCTCTCTCTCTCTCTCTCCAGAAAAAAGGTTCCTTAGTCTGTAGTTGTTCACCTAACGGATTTAGACAGGCCATATACTGGAAGATCGAGAGATTGGCGTTCACCTACAAGCAAATACGGAGTAGGAGGTTTGCAGGAATCACACCAAAGGCTTCCACCAGCGTACCTACCCCGGCGGCACATATTCCGGTCCAGTCAATTATTAGAACGAGGAAAAACGGTAAAATTTTTTAAAACCTCGAAACCTGCACAGAGCCTAACTGGCACCGACTAGGACTGTTGGAGCCGGCGCCGGCTCTGCCCTAGAGTTCCCTTGTTCTTTGTTTTTCCAATTTTTTATCTTCGCTTCCGCTACGTGCCCTGTGTTTTCCGTTTTCTATGCCTTCAATTGGTATCAAAGCATGAAGGTTTTGTAAAAATATAGGAAGCATGCATCTAGATGAATAAAACTGGACACATATGTGTGATTAAAATTGTGATCCTTCGCTATTTATGGTTTGAATAGATTCTCTGTTAAACCTCGTGGGTGGAGGTATAGAAGATTTGTAATTTACTGTTTTTCTTAGCAAATCGTGTAAGCCCAATATTTATAAGTATAGGCGATTGTTGGTTTTGGTGGATTTCATTGTATTTGGTTTGCAATCAGAGAGCCATCGAAGCCGGAAGCTGTGCAGAAAAATAGGGAAAATTCGCAGAAGAAAATTGCAAGATTAGGCGTCCAGACCGGAATCAGCGTCAGCTTGGGGTGCTGGAACCCGAGCCGGCTAGGGTCTGGAAGGTCGGTCCGCGCACTGATTTCTTGTGGGTCCTGGTTCTATGTGGCAGGTGCAGTGGATCATAGTGCAGATGGGTGCATGATCCAGTGTGACAGGTGTAGTGGACTAAGGAAAAATTTTTTATTTTTTCCTTGTAATTTTTCTTGCGTTTTTTTTTTTTTTTGTCCATACCAAACGAAGTTAATATTTTGCAATAGTTAATATTCAAGGAATATTTTTGTATGAAAAATATTAGTAAGGGATTTTAGGATTGAACAAGACCATTAATTAATTAATTAATGTGCTTATTCTATTATCTGGGCACTTAGGTTTAAAAATAGAAGAGTATGAAAACGTCTACTATTTTCTAGCATGCTATTTATTTTGTGTATCTATGTGCACGTTTTCTCAAATACCAAAGTCTTTGGGAATGTTTTTGACAAGAAAAATATTTTTTCTACAAATTAAATGGTTATTTTAACTTGAACAAAAATTAATCCTTAGATATTTTCTCAAAGGATTTAATCATTGACATAAAAAATATATTAGATTTAGATATTTTTGTAAGGTTAAAATAGAAAGCCATTTTGTTTTAGTTTGGTACAAGAAAATTTGATTTGTCAAATAAACTTAAGACCAAAGTCTCTAGAAAGTTTTAATTAGAAAATTCTTGAAATCATTAAGTTTTTAACTTAAATAAAATTAGTCCATGGGAAAAACTTTCAAAGGATATAAGCCTTGACATAGAGATTTTTATGAACTTAGACATTTTATTTTTGAGTGAAGGGAAAACTTAATGGAAATTTTCAAATGGATATTTTTCAGAAAATCCTTATTTTAAAAGACTAAGTGGGAGAGGGGTTCCAACGGCCCCACAGCTTCCATAACGATCCCCATTAGAAATCGTGGGTCCCCTCGCGTCACCCTGGGAGTGCACCCGTATAGGATAAGGATACCACAAGGATCTAGATCTAATGGAGGGATGTAATTAATAACCCGGGGCACGTACTATGATCGGCCAGCCTCTCGTTAGAGGTTATAGTGCGAGGTATATCTATAGAAAATGAGAGGAAACGGCCATCACCTCGATGGAGTTATCTTCTAGATCATTACCTAGAAGGAAAATTAATTTGTAGTGGTTAACACACTTAGCTTAGGAAACTGTTAATCTTCCCAAGAAGCTAGGTTAGTTTTCCTAAGAGCCAAATTGATTATTATCAGTTTTGATAATAAGGATAAAGTACACATATTTGTTTTGTTTTCACAAACTGAATTTTTTTTCTTTTATTTTTCGATTTTTCAGAAATAGAGGGAGGTTCTTTTAGTCCATTGGTCATTATTCTCTGAAAGAATAAGCTAACGGGACCAAACTATGTGGACTGAAAAAGGAACCTGGACATAATACTCACAGCGAAAGAGTGTAAGTATGTTCTTTATGAAACCTACCCTATTATCGGGGAGGGTTCCACCTCCGAGGAACATGAGGCTGAGAAGGCATGGAAGAAGGCTAACGAGATGGCTCATTGTTACATGTTGGCCTCCATGTCTACTGTGCTCCAATCCAAACATGAGCATATGACCACTACGTATGACATAACTCAATCATTAGCCACGATATTCGCGAATAAGAGCCGGCCCGCAAGGCAGGAGGCTCTTCGAACCATCATTAACACTAAGATGGTTGAGGGAGCATATGCTCAAGATGATTGCTGCTTTTGAGGAGGCAGAAATCTTAGGGGGCTGTCATTAACCCCGAGAGCCAAGTAGACATGGTTCTCGAATCTCTATCGAGTTCCTTTACTCAGTTCAAGTTGAACTATAACATGAACAAGTTGAACATGGGTTTGACTGAGTTGATGAAGGAGCTTCAGATGGTGGAGAAGGTCATGAAGCCACAATCTAAGGCTATGATTGCTAAGGCTTCATCTTCTAAAATTGGGCTCAAGCCCAGGAAGTTCAAGAAGACAAAGGGAACGCAGTGGTTCAGCCTAAGACCCAATCCAAAGACAAACCCAAGAGCAAGTGCTTCAAGTGTAGATTGAAGGGACACTGGAAAAAGGAGTGTCCAAATCTTTAAGCCAAGAAAAACCATACAAGTAATGTTTTCTATCTAGAGTCTATATCAATGGTAGGATCAAGTTCCACTTGGATTGTTGATTCAGGAGCCACTGATCACATCTGTAACTCCTTGCAGGGGTTTAGAAATATAAGAAGACTCCAGAAGGGCGAACATAGACTATGTGTGGGAAATGGAGCACAAGTTTGGGCCCTTGCAGTGGGAGAGCTGGATCTTGTATTTGATTGTAATAGAATAGTGGTTTTGAAAGATATTTTATATATACCTGGATTTAGACAAAATTTGATTTCAGTTGCAAAACTAATAAATTAAGAATATTCTGTATATTTCCATTATGGTATTTCTATCAGTGGAGATGGAGAAATTTTATGTATTGGGCACATGTATGGGAATCTATTTTTCTTAAACCCTATTAACAATCACTTAAATAACGCTCGATCTGAACCTTTAACAAAGAAGAGAAAAACCAATGTCAATGACTCTTATCTTTGGCATCTAAGCTTGGGGTATATCAACTCAACCAGGATTTAGAGGTTGATCCATGATGGGCCCTTGGACTCATTGAGATTGGAAAATTGGCCTCAGTGTAAGTCCTGCTTGATGGGAAATATGACCAAAAGGTCATTTGCCCTAAAGATGGATAGAGCCAATGAGGTATTGAGCCTTGTTCACACTGATGTGTGTGGTCCCCTATCTACACCAGCTAGAGGAGGTTTTGAGTACTTCATCACTTTCATAGATGATTGTACAAGGTTTGGTTACATTTACCTGATGAGACGCAAGTCTAATTCTTTTGATAAGTTCAAAGAGTTTAAGGTTAAAGTAGAACGTCGGACAGATAAATTGATCAAGACCTTACGATCGAATCATGGTGGAGACTACCTCCTTAGTGAATTCAAGGACTACATGGTACATCATGGGATAGTATCCCAACTCTTTGCACTGGGAACATCCCAGCAGAACGGAGTAGCTGAGAGAAGGAACAAGAACATTGATGGAAATAGTCCGAAGTATGATGTCTCATGTTACTCTTCCAGTGTCTTTTTGGGGATATGTCATGGAAACAGCGCTATATATTCTGAACTTAGTGCCTTCTAAGTTAGTACCTAGAACTCCCTATGAGATGTGGACTGGGCGTAAACCAAGTCTGAATCATCTCAGGATATGGGGTTGTCCAGCTTATGTACTAGTCAAGGGAGACAAGTTGGAACCAAGATCAGAATTATGCTATTTTGTTGGGTATCCAATAGAGACAAATGGTGATTACTTTTATCATCCTAAGGAGCAGAAAGTACTGGTTAGTACTAATGCTAGATACTTAGAGGATGATTAAAGTACTTCCACGAAAGGTTCAACTAGGTTGGAACTGGAGGAGAAGCTATCTTCAGAAATAACTTTTTCTGACCCGATTGTGGAACAAGAAGAGGCATAGCCTCAAGGGCCTATACATATGGAGCCTTGTCGTAGTGAGAGAGTGTCTAGGGTTCCAGGGAGATGGACTGGAGAACCTTTCGAGCTAGTTTTCGACTATCAAGAACAAGACCCCACTAAATATGATGAGGCTATTGCTGATGCCGATACAAATTTATGGCTTGAAGCAATAAAAGCCGAGATTGAGTCTATGTATCTCAATTAAGTTTGGGATCTTGTAGCTTCACCTGAAGGGATAAAACCCATAGGGTGTAAGTGGGTATACAAGAGAAAGAGAAGAGTAGATGAGAAGGTGGAAACCTTCAAAGCTAGGCTTGTGGCGAAAGGGTATACTCGGAAAGAGGGAATCGATTATGAGGAAACCTTTTTCCCAGTAGCCATGCTTAAATCCATCTGCATCCTCCTGGCCATCGCATGTCATTATGACTACGAGATATGGAAAATGGATGTCAAGACGGCATTTTTAAATGGCCATCTTAGTGAAGACATCTATATGTCCCAACTGGAAGGCTTTATTGCTAAAGACCAAAGCATATGGTTTGCAAGCTTAAGATATCCATTTATAAACTTAAGCAGGCATCAAGGGCATAGAACATTCGTTTTTATGAGACTGTAAAGTCTTATAGTTTTGTTCAAAACGAGGATGAACCATGTGTGTACAGGAAACTTGAAGGCATTAATGTGATTTTTCTTGTCTTGTATGTGGATGACATTCTATTTATTGAAAATGATGTAGGGTCATTGTCATCTACAAAGGTTTAGCTGTCTAGTCAATTTAGTATGAAGGACTTGGGAGAAGCCAGCTACATTCTTGGGATTAGACTTATTAGAAATAGGAAGTAGAGAATGTTAGGATTATCCCAAGCAGCATACATTAACAAGATACTAGCCATATACAGCATGGACTCTTGCAAGGGAGCTCTAATCCCTTGCAGACATGGGTTGTCACTTTTTTCGACAAACTATCCTAAGTCTCAAGAAGAAAAGGACAGAATGAGTAGGATTCTCTACGCTTCGGCTGTGGGAAGTCTCATCTACGCCATGCTGTGTACTAGGCCAGATATCTGCTTTGTCATAGGCTTGGTTAGCAGATATCAGTCAAACCCTGGAGAGGTTCATTGGCAAGTTGTAAAGTATATACTCAAGTACCTCAAATGAACAAGAGATTATATGCTGATTTACAGGGCTGATGACTTGGTTCCTACAGGATACACAGACTTAGACTTCCAGGCAGATAAGGATGAGAAAAAATCCACTAGTGGATATATCTTCACCTTATCTGGAGGACCTATTTCTTAGAAAAGTATCAAGCAATCTTGCATTACTAACTCAACCATGGAAGCTGAGTATGTGACAGCTTCGAAGGCATCCAAGGAAGTAGTCTGGCTCCGGAAGTTCCTTTCAGAACTTAGAGTAGTGCCACACATGGATAGGCCGATTGTGATGTACTGCGACAACACTGGAGCAGTATCACAATCTAAAGAACCTCGGAACCACAAGAAAGGGAAGCACATCGAGAAGAAGTACCACCTGATCCGGGATTTCATCCAGAGATGGGAATTCGTGGTGGAACAGATTGCCTCCGAGAACAATCTAGTAGATCCATTCACCATGCCTTTGGCTGAGAGAGTCTTCAAGAGGCACTTAGACACCATAGGGGTAGGCACCTACGGACTTAATCAGTCTTAGAGTGAAAGTGGGAGATTGTTGGGATGTATGCCCTCTTAAACTAGATTTCTGATGTAAAAATCGAATGTTTTAATAAAAAGAATTTATTTTCAAAAATTGTTTACGAATTTACAATTTTATTTGTGCACAATTACGTTTGGAAAAGACCCATTGTATTTAAGTAAGTGGTCCATGTGAATGGAGGTCTTTCACGTAAGGTATGAATCACGGGTTACTTAACACATAAACATTCGTTCTTAATCGATTGATGAGAATGGGAATCTCATCAAGTTTAGGTTATTATGTTTTAAATTCTAAATAGGGAATGACTTACGTTTAGTCAGTGAGTAGTCCACTCACGTCATGACATAAGTGTATTTCGAATACGTAAAATAGGACCATAGTAATGGTTTCTAAAAGTACTATATGGTAGAAACTTAGACTACTACCGCTACAACGTGGACTAGTACTCTACGACTTGAGTATGAGTTGGTGGTCTGACGAAGCTGGAAGCATATACTTTGATATGCTATAGTTGAGGTTCTATCGTATGACCAATATACTTGCATGTTAGGTATGTGTGACTAGTTAGTTAAGACAGACTTGTACAAGATGGTTTCTATACTATATCACCCCTTTTGGTTGTCTGAATGATCTAAATATCCAGAACCCTGGGAAATATGACTTGGATATTTGCTTTAGGATAGCCCTCTTGAAAAGCAGAAACAATCTAGGAAGTCGTGGATCATTGGACTAGAGGCCTAAGGATGGTAGATGTCATTTAAAGAGGTGTTAGTACATTTCTTCCTCCCTAAATGTATGGCGATGTATAGAGGGGTATTTTAGTCATTACACCTGTAGGTTGGAGACTTTGCTAACGCAGAACTGTCCTTGGGGTCAATATTTCCTTATAGTGATATTAAGAAATATTTAAAATGTAAAATACAGCTATTTATATGGTAAGAGTATTTTGGTCATTTTAGTAACCAAGGCAGTGTGTCTTTTGGTCCCCAATATAGACCATGAGTCCTAATTAAATACGAGTTATGAAATTGATTTTAAATTAAATAGAATTTATTTTATTTCAGTAGCCTGATTTAATTATTAGGCTAGAATAAAATAAAGGTTCATGGAGAGAGAATTAATAAAATTAATTTAGTGGGTTAATTAATTATTCAGGGCTTTAGCCCAATTTGAATAATTAAATATTAACCTTGGACTAAACTAATATAGACTTATTAATTGGACTAGTTTATTTGGGCTAAAAAATTAATTATTAATTGGGTCATTAGGTTAGTTCTAATTAGAATAATTAATTAAGCCCAAAAGGTTAAACTAAGAGTCCAATGGCCCAATCCAGTCTAACCTAGGGTTTTATTTAGGTTAAACAGTGGAATTGAAAACAACGTTGTTGGAAGAACATACACTCTCTGAGACGGCTTCTTCTCTATGAAAAGCCAGACGTCTCTCTCTCTCCCTCTCCAGAAAAAAGATTCCTTAGTCTGTACTTGTTCACCAAACGGATTTAGGCAAGCCATATACTAGAAGATCGAGAGATTAGCGTTCACCAACATGCAAAGACGGAGTAGGAGGCTTGCAGAAATAGTACCAGAGGCTTCCACTAGCATACCTACCCCAACGGCACACATTCCGGTCCAGTCAATTATTAGAATGAGGAAAAGAGGTAAAAATTTTTAAAACCTCGGAACTTGTACAGAGCCTAACCGGCGTCGGCTCTGCCCTAGAGTTCCCCTGTTCTTTGTTTTTCCAGTTTTTTTATCTTCGCTTCCTCTGCGTGCCCTATGTTTTTCATTTTTTATGCCTTCAGATTTCACCTAGAGTATAGGGTCATTGGATAGTTTCATATTTATAAGGTATGAATTTAATGCATCTTTTGGTTACTTTAGTTTGATTGGGAAATCTGCTAATTTAATCAAAGGATAGTGATTCCATGGATTGAGAAAGAAGTGAAATCTCCATAAGTAAGTTCATGATTTAGGAAATGATTGGATTTTACTTAAGTTTCTTCATGATACCAAGATGACAATTGATTGTGATAAATGCTAAGTGATTCAATATTATGTTTTCAAGATAATTATTTATTTGCATGAATTTGCATCCTTGAGTTATACATACATATATATATATATATATCTTTATTTATTTTCTTTTTTATTCTCTTCTTATTTTATTGGCAAAACAATAAAGATTTGGATAAAGTAAGGTGGGAGCCTAAGTTTCGATACTTGCTAGTCCCTATATTATACAATAGGTATACTTGCCCGTATGTATGATTTTAGTTGTTGGCATTTTAATTAAAATTTGATTAATTGTGTAATTTATTGGTAATATTTTCTACACTAAAAAACACGCATCAATTATGTAAATATTTCCTTCAAAATGTTTAACAATGACATCAATGCCTATTTTCATTAAAAGTAACTCAAGCATATAGTTCAACATAACAATGTATAATGATAATGATAAAGTATATTTAGATTAATGTCAATTATTTGGAATGATAAACATAGTTTTAATTTAAAAATATTTATTATGTAATTTAATTGAAATTTTAATTTATAACTTATGAATAAATTTAAGCATCAAGCTTTATATAAACATAGTTTTTTTTTTTTATTTTGAACTATTCTCAACATACTTTTTATATTTTTTAAAAAAATTAGAGTAATAACAAAATATAATAATCGGATTAACGTTAATATCAAAATATATTATTCAAAATAATAAATTATTTTATACCTTTATATAATTTTAAAATTTTAAATTCTGTTAATAATGTCATAGATTTTATTAAATGATTTTAATTCACACACACACACACACAAACACACAGATATATATATATATATATTCATTAAAATATATATTTATATATATAAATATTTATATATACATATTCATAAAAATATAAATACATACATATATACATATTTATTTATGTTTTTGTGTGCGTGAGTCTATATATATTAATATATATATATTCATAAATATATATGTATAAATATATATTAATATATACACAAATATTCATATATGTATGTATATATTAAAGGATTGAGGATATGTAAGGAATATGTTCTTAACTTGAATACGGAAGGAATTGCGAATGTGTGGCATTTTGGTAATAATGAACTCACTCTAGATGTTGCAGAACTAACTCCAATTCAATCTGTGCTCTGAATTGGAGTAATTGGAGTGGTATTTCTAGAAGTCCCTTGGGTCATCCTATCTCAACTCTCCACGTGTCCGGTCATCCATTTAATATTACCGAATGGCTGCTTGATTTGGAGTGACTAAATAGTGGGTCCCACCTCAATTGGAGTGACTTTACTGTATATAGTGGTAGGGTTTGCTTTCAAATTTGATTTAAGAAGCACCAATTTGCACTTAGGATTACACTCAGTGCATTGGGATACAGAAAGTATACAAAAAGTTAAACGGGCTTTAATGTGTTGATTCACAATGAAAATTATAGTGATATTTCAATTAGCTATTTTAAGGAGACATAGGACGTCAGTATACATTGTTAGCTAAACTATAGAAGTATTTAATAAATATTGAAAGTTATATCATGTCTATTATTACATTCTATGTCACGGACCCAAGTCCAAATTTGCTAGACTATCTATTGTCATTACAACTGAATTGATTGAAATAACAGCTACATTATCTAAGAAATTAAAAATTATAGATCTAGGGTGCCGTAGGATCAGGTTCGAGTTCAATTCGATTAATGAAGTCCATATCCGATAGTTCAGGAAATATCTGTGCAAACCCATGCTTTCCTCAGGTTGTGGTTGAACCTTATCTGGAGATGAATGTTATTCAGAGATTCACATCCTCCAGGAGTAATGGTATACTGATGTGTATTGGGCTTTTCAAATCCTCCCAGTACACACTAGTGTTGCATTGAAGTCGTGTAAGATCCTTCCCATGCAAAAATTTATTGTACTTACGGCACAAAGATTCGTATATAATGTAGCCGCAGTGGAGGTTTATCCATCTACATCTAGAAGCACCTCTTTTGGCTGCTTTGTGGATTATTTTCTAGGATATGTGAATTTTCGGAGAAGAACGCTTTGAAGATGGTGTAGAATTCAACATTTCCTAGTGTCCATTCCTTTAGAGCTTGGTGCTCTGATTTATCTAGATAGGACATATACTTGTACCCCTCATCTGGATTGCACAAGAAGATTATCGGGATGCCACCTTTAATTTGAACTGGCTTACCGTATTTTGCATTTGACTGCCAGTCCTTCTAAGCCCCAAAGAATTCTTTCCGATACTTTAAATAATGTGGGTTGATGTCATCAATGACGTTATAAAAGACACTGTTTGAGAATACATTTGAAATTAAATCTAGATTTCCACACAAACAATTATGTGGACCCAGAGACCGGGCCCATACAATCTTACCTATTCATGTGGGAGCCTCAATAACAATATATATATCATATAGATCATATAAATGAATATATATATATATATATATATATATTTATGTATGATTTTCCATATGATTTAGCATAATCTTCATATAAAAGCCCAAAACTTGAAGTATTTAGAAGTATAAATATATCAATTAATGATCCAACCGTTATATTTGTTAAAATCGTTTTTAAAAAAAAGTATTATGGTCAAATTTGATTGTAATCTCTATATAAAAGCCAAAATCTAATGCATTTAGAAACATAAGAATATCAAATTAACGATCTATCCATTAGATTTGTTAAAATCGCTAAAAAAGTATTATGGCCAAATTTGAAGGTAATTGGATATGATTTGCCGCATGATCTAGCATAATTTCTACAAAAAAAGCCCAAAACCTAAAGCATTTAGAAACATAAGCATATCAAATTAACGATCCAACCGTTATATTTGTTAAAATCGCTAAAAAAGTATTATGGCCAAATTTGATTGTAATTGGATATATTTTGCGACAAATCTAGTATAATCTCTATATAAAAGCCTAAAACCTAACACATTTACATTGCTTAGCATATCAAATAAACAATCTAACCGTTAAATTTAGTAAATTTTTTATAAAAAATATTATTGCCAAATTTGAAGGTAATCGGATATGATTTACTACGTGATCAGCATCATCTCCATATAAAAACCCAAAACCTAAAGTATTTAGAAATATAAGTATATCAAATTAACGATCCAACCGTTAGATTTAGATTTATTAAAATCACTAGAAAAAAGTATTATGGCCAAATTTGAAGGTAATCGGATATGATTTGTCACATGATCTAGCATAATCTCCATATAAAAGCCCAAAACCTAACACAGATATATTGATTAGCATATCAAATTAACAATCCAACCGTTAGAATTGCTAAAATTACTAAAAAAAAGTATTATGTCCAAATTTAAAGATGATCGGATATATTTTACCGCATTATCTATCATAATATCTACATATAGATACCACATAGATCATGTGGTATCTATATGATCTATCATAATATCTACATATAATACATATATATACATATATACATACATACCATATAATATCTACATGTATGTATGTATGTATGTATGTATGTATGTATGTATGTATGTATGTATGTATGTATGTATGTATGTATGTATGTATGTATGTATGTATGTATGTATGTATGTATGTATGTATGTATGTATGTATGTATGTATGTATGTATGTATGTATGTATGTATGTATGTATGTATGTATGTATGTATGTATGTATGTATGTACAATACCTAACACATTTACAAAGATAAATATATCAAATTAACGATTTAGCCATTACATTTGTTAAAATTACTAAAAAAAATTATTATGGCCTAATTTAAAGGTAATTGGATATGATTTGCCGCATGATCTAGCATAATTGATAGGGGCTAAATGTATCTATATTTTAAGGGCCATTTGTGTTGCTTTTATGTTCAAATAACTATTGATTCAAACTAAATTGTTATCTTTTGTTGTGAAGTGATTAAATAAGAGAAATATTGAAAAGATGGTGAAAATTTCTCAAAATTAGGCCAAATAATGTTGAACCAGCGTCGGCCCATATAGCTGAGCCGGCTGGGAGTCACTTCTGTAAGAACAAAGCAAAACAAAGGAATTTCAGAAGTAAAACAAGAAGGACCCAACGCTAGCTGTTCTACCTTAACCGCCGCGGGTTGTTACTATTCATCAAGAAGGACCTGGCACCGACTGTTCTACCTAAATTGACGCCGATTGTTATTGTTCATAAGGTGGCGAATTTCCTGTTCCAAGCAGATTTTGACAATTTCAATTGGATTCTTGACTACAAAAAAAAAAAAAAAAACCTTTTGACAACATTTTTACTTGTAACATAGCAAGATCTGTGGTGAAACCTTAGTTTTTATCACAATTTTGAATTTCGTGGCATATAAACATTTTTGGTAATACTTTATTTTGTCACGACTACGTTTTTATAGGTAAATTTTTTTTTACAACAAATTTAAAAATTGTGTGGGTAAAAATAATTTTTTGCCACAGATATTGGAAATTGTGGGTAAAAAAATTTTATTACCACAGTTTTACTAAATTGCGGAAAAAATATATTTTTTCTTATTTTATCAAATATAAGAAAAAATATCAACATAAAATGGAAGCTTTCATTCGATACCATGGTTTAGGTAGTTGTTTATATTCAAATAGTTGTGTGTTCAAATCTTGGTATTACTATTTTATTAATTTTTATATATTTTTTTGAACCAACTACCTAGTTTTTTTTTTATATATTTTTCTAAATATTATACTAGAGATGTGCCAAAATATATCCGATTACCTTTAAATTTTGTTATAACACTTTTCTTAGTAATTTTAACAAATATAATGATTGGATCGTTAATTTAATACGCCTATCTTTGTAAATGCATTATATTTTGGATAATTTTCTAGATATTATACTAGATAATGTGCTAAAATATATCCGATTACCTTTAAATTTTGTTATAACACTTTTCTTAACAATTTTAATAAATTTAACGATTGGATCGTTAATTTGATATGCTTATCTTTGTAAATGCGTTAGTTTTGGATATTTTTCTAGATATTATACTAGATAATGTGCCAAAATATATCCAATTACCATAAAATCTTGTCATAACACTTTTTTTTTTTAACAATTTTAACAAATCTAACGGTTTTTAATTTGATATGCTTACATTTGTAAATGCGTTAGGTTTTGGATATTTTCTTAGATATTATGTTAGATTATGTACTAAAATATATTCAATTACCTTCAAGTCTTGTCATAGCACTTTTATTAACAATTTTAACAAATCTAACGGTTTGATCATTAATTTGATATGCCTACCTTTGTAAATGTGTTAGGGTTTACATATTTTTTAAGATATTATGCTAGATTATGTACCAAAATATATTTGATTACCTTTAAATTTTGTCATAAAACTTTTCTTAATAATTTTAACAAATCTAACGGTTGGATCAATAATTTGATATGCCTACCTTTATAAATGCATTACGCTTTAGATATATTTTTTAGATATTATGCTCAATTATGTACCAAAATATATCCGTTTACCTTTAAATTTTGTCATAACACTTTTCTTAACAATTTTAACAAATCTAACGGTTGGATCGTTAATTTGATATGTCTATCTTTGTAAATGTCTTAGGTTTTTGAATATTTTTCTAAACATTATGCTAGATTATGTACCAAAATATATTCGATTACCTTCAAATTTTGCAATAACACTTTTTTTTAGTATTTTTAACAAATCTAATGGTTGGATCACTAATTTAACACGCATATCTTTGTAAATGCGATAGGTTTTGGATATTTTTTTAGATATTATACTAGATTATGTGTCAAAATATATCCGATTACCTTCAAATCTTATCATAACACTTTTCCTAGTTGGATCGTTAATTTGATACACCTCTCTTTGTAAATGCATTAGGTTTTGGATATTTTTCTAAATATGATGCTAGATTATATGCTAAAATATATCCGATTACCTTCAAATCTTGTCATAACACTTTTCTTAACAATTTTAACAAATCTAATGGTTGAATCGTTAATTTGATACGTTTATCTTTGTAAATGTGTTAAATTTTGGATATTTTTTTCGAAATTATGTTAGATTATGGACCAAAATATATCCAATTACCTTAAAATTTTGTTATAACACTTTTCTTAACAATTTTAATAAATATAACGGTTGGATCATTAATTTGATATGCCTACCTTTGTAAATGCATTATATTTTTAAAGATATTATGCATCAAATTATATCCGATTGCCTTTAAATTTTGTCATAATACTTTTCTTAGTAATTTTAACAAATTTAATGGTTGGATCATTAATTTGATATGCCTATCTTTGTATATGCGTTAGGTTTTGGATATTTTTTAGATATTATGCTAGATTATGTGTCAAAATATATCCGATTACTTTCAAATTTTGTCATAACATTTTTCTTATCAATTTTAGTAAATTTAACAGTTGGATCATTAATTTGATATGCCTATCTTTGTAAATGCGTTAGGTTTTAGATATTTTTCTAAATATTATGCTAGATTTGTATCAAAATATATCTGATTACCTTCAAATCTTATCATAAACAATTTTTTTTTTTTAGTAATTTTAGCAAATCTAATAGTTGGATCATTAATTTGATACGCCTATCTTTGTAAATGCGTTAGGTTTTTTATATTTTTTTTAGATATTATGCTAAATTATATACCAAAATATGTCCGATTACCTTCAAAATTAGTCATAATACTTTTCTTAGTGATTTTAACAAGTATAATGGTTGTATCATTAATTTGCTATGCCTATCTTTATAAATGTGTTAGGTTTTGGATACTTTTCTAGATATTATGCTAGATTATGTATTAAAATATATCCGATTACCTTCAAATTTTATCATAACACTTTTTTTTTTAGCAATTTTAACAAATCTAACAGTTAGATTATTAATTTGATATACTTATCTTTGTAAATGCGTTTAATTTTAATTTTTTTTAAGATATTATGCTATATTATGTACCAAAATATATCCGATTACCTTCAACTTACGTCATAACATTTTTCATATGATACTAACCAAGTACTATTATAGATAATGTGATATTGCAAAAGGCAATGTACATTTAAACAGAAAGCTTATTTATATATATATATATATATATATATATATATATATGTATGTATGTATGTATGTATGTATGTATGTATGTATGTATGTATGTATGTATGTATGTATGTATGTATGTATGTATATCATTTAAAATGAAAAATAACACTCAGATTTTATATTTCTTTTAGTCTTAAATAATTATTATTGTCAATAAGTGATATATATATATATATATATACATATATATATATATTAAAAATTATAATATTTATGGAGTTAATAGAAAAATGCAAATTAGAAATTTGAAAGTTTGTTTAAAAATTAAAAGCATGTCAATATTTTATTGCAACAATAAAATTAAAAGAACAATAAATACATTATTAAGTTCACTAAATAATAGATAATCATAAAAAATTTCAAATGTAACAATTATTTAAAAATAGATAAAATATATACAAATAAATAATTACATATCAAAAGTGATTAAGTTTTTTTAAAAAAATATATCAAGACTGTGTATCACTGTATTGCATAGTATATAGTTAAATACACTGTTAATTTTTTTTAAAAAAAGTTTGCATAAGAAGCATGCAGTGTGTGTATATAGATGGAAAGTAAGAGAGAGAGAGCGGGGTTGAAAGAGGGGAAATTCTTACATGGACCCGGTCCACGGCCCCACCTGTGGACCGGGTCCGCCGAATCATGACACCTATCATCCTCGATTATTTTATTCAGAAATGAAGATTTTTCTTTTTCTTTTTTTTTTCATTTTGCTCGCTCAACCCAACCATGGTTAACGTCTAGGGAATTTCATTGTCTGAAATTTTGAGTTTGTCTGCCAAATTCTGCAACTCACAAGATTCAATTGCGCAATTCACTAGATTCCACACACCCCGCACTCTCTTTCTTCTTTCACTCACTCATTCTCTCTCTCTCTGTCAAATCACCGCCGTCGACTGGTATCTACCGTCCTCATCCATTCCACAAATAGATCTAGTCAGACTCCAACCTTCATTTCTGTTGCTGTATCACTGCCCCAATGTCGACCGTAATACAGTCACAGATCTGGTCCTTATCTCTCCCTCTCTCACTCGCCGTCGGACCTCTTGTCTCTCCCTTTCTTTCTTGCCGGTCGACAATGTGGCTTCGTTTCTAGCCATCAGCAATGTCGACCAGAGTTTGTGGCATTTTATACAACAACCATTTGTGGCTTCATTTCTTTTCTGCCTGCCTTAAACTCGACCAAATCTATCACTGGTAGTTTCTTCAATCGTTTGTTTCTAGCCTTAGGTTCTTTAATTCCACCTGCTTGTCTAGTAATGATGGGATTCTCAACTTTAATTACTTATGCTTATATGGAATCAAGAACAACCCCATCTAAGGCAGCATGATTTTCTTCACTTCTGAAGTTCATAGCCTCATTATCACCTCTATATAGAACTAAATCATCAAGATTCTCTACTTTTGAAACATCTTCACTTTCTCTCTAGCCCAGTCTGTTCAAAGAAAGCCTTGAACTTGGAGTAGTCTTGTACTAGACAGGAAGAAGAAGCACTAGATCATTTTTTCGGGAGGTGGAGGTTGGTGGGTTCATCGGATTGTGTAGTTCTGGTGCTAGAGAAGATCAACACTGGTACCAATCTTGGAATTGGTGAGTATTTTTGTATTCCTTCTTAACTGTGCTTCTAATTCATTCAAAGTGTACATATTGATAGTTTTGTAGAATGAATTAAAAGTTATTGGATGGGGATGAAAAGTCGTTCAAATATGTAAAAAAAAAAAAAAGCTTTATCTTCATTATATGTATGTTAAAAAGAAGTGTGCAATCATCTCCCATCTGATTAGTTTAAGGAAATTCATTTTGTTGGTTTTATAGTGCTTAACTTTTCTTGCAAAAAGTGTTTGGGCCATTTAGATACATGTGTTATTTTAGGGCATGTTATGAGCTGTGATAGGAAACATGTTTTGGTTTGATTGTGCTATTATAGAAAGACAATTTAGTCCTGCCTATTAAGTTGTCTTTTCTTAATCAGAATTTCTGGCAGGGAGTTGGGTACTATTGGCCAAAATCTTTTACAGCATTGTTAATTTGTTAGAAAACCATGAGATTGCTGCATTCTACCTTCTTTTGCATTTAGATTTGATAAATGCACGTTTAGCTTATTGAAAATAATGACATCAATAACTTGTATATTGTTGTTGGAAATAAACACTAAAACCTACTAATGGAATATCGTCTTTGAAATGCTAAACTAGAAATTGCAATATATTTGATAGGAATTTTATCTCTTGAAACATCAACAACCTAGTAATCCAATATCTTTGGTTTCCAAACAGATGACGATGAAGCATTTCCTTCTGAAAATTCCACATGATAAATGAGACATTTATCATTGTGAACTCTATGTAATTGTTGTTATACATGTCATCTCACTTGCACAGAATGAATCGTGGAAATTCACTAGAATAAAGGAATAAAAGAGATATCAAATTCTTGTCCAACTGATTAATATAAATACCAATCTATCAAAGTAACCTTCCAGCAAATAATCTATTTTGCAGATAAAATGAGACATAAACCTAATAAAATTTTCTGAGACTACCTTGATATCATGTTCAAGCATCACACACTGATTAAAAAATAATAATAAACCTATATGTACTTCCACATGCTCTCATGGTTCATGTAATTAAAAATATGTGAAATATTAGCCTAATACAACTGATTACTCCTGATCCCGAAGGAATCATCTATGACAAAATATAAGCACCCCCTTGACATGCAATATTAGTTCTTTACAAAATTACATGGTCTATTTGACATATCCAAGTTGCACATTACCAATAGCATGATTCCTAGTGTTTAAAATAAACTGTGTGGCTTGAGCTACATTCCTATAGTTGCACAATTACACTTGAGGGCATTAAGCAAGTATTAATCCCACATTAGCTTTCACAATGAATATACTAATCCATTTGTTTCTTGTTTAGGTTACACTTTGTTGAATAGGCATGATAGAGAGAACTATGAACATATAATAGCTGCTGGTATATGGTTGTGCAAAGAGACTGGAAATCCTCAACTAACATGTTTTTTTTCCTCCCTTAGAACTATGACACTAACTTCAGTTTTCTATTTCCATTAGGAAAAAGAAAGGATCTTTCCATCATTCAAGTTTCCTAGTGATGTCCTACTCTAGCTGTAATAACCTTCAAGCTGAAAATTGGGAGACCTAAAGTATGATGTCCTACTCTAGCATGTTTTTTTTATTGATTTGTATAGATTGAATGCTTTAGGTATTCGATAATACTTGCAATTATCTATAAATTTTCAACCTTTGCCCTTAATATAGTTTTCCTTCCTAATGCTAGTTGTACTAGTAATGGCATTTTTTCACTTAGCTACAGTTTGCCTGCATTTTGTTACTAAACAATGCATTATTGGTTTATGGGCAGTACTTGTTGAGTCACCGAAGCTTACATTATGCAAATAGGCCTTATTGGCTCATGAGATTTACATTTGAAGTTGTGTTCAACATTCTTTTGACTTGGTATGTAGAATATTGTTTAATGAAAACTACTCACAAAATTTTAGAAATCTTCAGAGGTTATATTGTTGTGTTAAAGAGGAAAAGAATGATACTAAAAGTTCTATGTCATTTTTAGAAACTTAAAACATGTAATGATCTTCCCTTTTTTTTATTTTTGAAACAGGACATGCCTCCAAAAAAGTTCTATGTCATTTTTTAAGAGAGACAACATGGTATATTTAAAGATTGGGTAGACTTCCATAAAGCTACTAATGGCTATAAGAGAAATCTTTTCAAGTCTTTTGCATCGCTTGAAGAAGCTAAGCATGCATGGTTGTCCTATAAAAAGGCACACAAAGAAGCTCCTAGTAGCACAACAAACTAAAGTGATTCCAATCGGGCATCTTCGTCACGCTTTGATCCACCTCTACCCCCACAACTGCCTTCTAGATGGTTGAAAAAAGGATGGTTAGGTCACAGTTGTAAAAAGCTGAATATCAGTTAGGATGTTCCATTATTGTACAATATTTGTAAGGGGACAACTCTTGATAATTTATGAATTAGTTTTTTTTTAAAATTTCACAGTTTCCTTGTGTGTTGTGAATCAGTAGAGATTGTTATTAGTTTCTATGAAAAATTGATAATTGATGAATGGTATTTTTTTTTTTTTTTTTGTTAATGATATTTGTGTGTTGGACAGTGAGAGCTTCATACATGGTGTTGTTGTGCAATTTATTTGATTGAGAATGGGTGTTGAAAAAGGGTGTTGTTGATAATTTATGAATCAGCTTCATACATGGTGTTGTAGAGCTTCATACATGGTGTTGTTCTGCCAGTGGGAGAATGTATGTTGAAAAAGGGTGTTGAAATGGTGTTCTGGCAGGGGTAGAGGGAACATGGTTAATGGTGGCTAATACGGCTGTTTTTTCTACAGTTTAGCCAATTTTGGTGAAACATTATATGAAGCTTATTGGTTTATTTGATTGTTTTTTCTGCAGGATGGCTGAGGTATTTATGTGTTGGGCAAAGAGAGCTTCATACATGGTGTTGTGCAGTTTATTTGATTGTGAAATGTAGCAAACACATTTGCATGTGTGTAAGGGTGTGTTGAAATGGTGTTCTGCCAATGGGATGATGTGTGCTGAAATGGTGTTCTGGCAGGGGTAGAGGGAACATGGATGTGTGTTGAAATGGTGTCATTTGAACTCGGCTCATATTCTTTTCATTTATGAAGTGAATTAAACTATTTTTGCACTAATGTAAGGCTATGACCATTTTGATCCACTTTTGGATCGAGGACTGAAATTTTATCTCGGAATAAGTGTTTTTCTATTTGACTTTAGGCATCAACAATGTCATTTCCTTGCTGAGGAAAAAATTTAACTGAAGAATTCTTTTTCTTCTGATTTGGAATTGCATGTCTTTATTACTCTTTTCGAAATTTCATTGATGGGACTTTCTAGTGTATTACAGAAAAACTGAATAATTGAAAAACAAAAAAACATAAAAACAGCTTGAAGATTGGCAAACTGCAGAAAAACAGAAAAACAAAAATATTATTCCTCAATTTTCCAAACAGAAAAACAGCTTGTCATTTCCAAACTGTAGAAAAACAAAAAACTAGCAGAATTATACATTACTTTCTAGTGCATTGTAGAAAAACTGTAGAATTGAAAATAGAAAAACAGCTTGAAGATTGGCAAACTGCAAAAAAACAGAAAAATAGAAATATTATTCCTCAATTTTCCAAACAGAAAAACAGCTTGTCATTTCCAAACTGTAGAAAAACAAAAAAAAACTGCAAAATTATACATTACTTTCTAGTGTATTACAGAAAAACTGCAGAATAGAAAAACAGAAAAACAGCTTGAAAATTGGCAAACTGCAGAAAAATAGAAATATTATTCCTCAATTTTCCAAACAGAAAAACAACTTGTCATTTCTAAACTGCAGAAACATAAAAAAACTGCAGAATTATTCCTCAATTTTCCAAACTGTAGAAAAATTATTCCAACTAGTATTGGATACATTTGCAATATCCCAAAGGAAATTGAACTGGCTACAAAATAGAACTACAAAAAAAAAATGCAAAAATGAAAAATTGTTGTGAATCAGTAGAGATTGTTATTAGTTTCTATGAAAAATTGATAATTGATGAATGGTATTTTTTTTTTTTTTTTGTTAATGATATTTGTGTGTTGGACAGTGAGAGCTTCATACATGGTGTTGTTGTGCAATTTATTTGATTGAGAATGGGTGTTGAAAAAGGGTGTTGTTGATAATTTATGAATCAGCTTCATACATGGTGTTGTAGAGCTTCATACATGGTGTTGTTCTGCCAGTGGGAGAATGTATGTTGAAAAAGGGTGTTGAAATGGTGTTCTGGCAGGGGTAGAGGGAACATGGTTAATGGTGGCTAATACGGCTGTTTTTTCTACAGTTTAGCCAATTTTGGTGAAACATTATATGAAGCTTATTGGTTTATTTGATTGTTTTTTCACGGGATGGTCGAGGTATTTATGTGTTGGGCAAAGAGAGCTTCATACATGGTGTTGTGCGGTTTATTTGATTGTGAAATGTAGCAAACACATTTGCATGTGTGTAAGGGTGTGTTGAAATGGTGTTCTGCCAATGGGATGATGTGTGCTGAAATGGTGTTCTGGCAGGGGTAGAGGGAACATGGATGTGTGTTGAAATGGTGTCATTTGAACTCGGCTCATATTCTTTTCATTTATGAAGTGAATTAAACTATTTTTGCACTAATGTAAGGCTATGACCATTTTGATCCACTTTTGGATCGAGGACTGAAATTTTATCTCGGAATAAGTGTTTTTCTATTTGACTTTAGGCATCAACAATGTCATTTCCTTGCTGAGGAAAAAATTTAACTGAAGAATTCTTTTTCTTCTGATTTGGAATTGCATGTCTTTATTACTCTTTTCGAAATTTCATTGATGGGACTTTCTAGTGTATTACGGAAAAACTGAATAATTGAAAAACAAAAAAACATAAAAACAGCTTGAAGATTGGCAAACTGTAGAAAAACGAGAAAAACAAAAATATTATTCCTCAATTTTCCAAACGAGAAAAACAGACTTGTCATTTCCAAACTCGTAGAAAAACAAAAAACTAGCAGAATTATACATTACTTTCTAGTGCATTGTAGAAAAAGCTGTAGAATTGAAAATAGAAAAACAGCTTGAAGATTGGCAAACTGCAAAAAAACAGAAAAATAGAAATATTATTCCTCAATTTTCCAAACAGAAAAACAGCTTGTCATTTCCAAACTGTAGAAAAACAAAAAAAAACTGCAAAATTATACATTACTTTCTAGTGTATTACGGAAAAACTGCAGAATAGAAAAACAGAAAAACGACTTGAAAATTGGCAAGCTGCAGAAAAATAGAAATATTATTCCTCAATTTTCCAAACAGAAAAACAACTTGTCATTTCTAAACTGCAGAAACATAAAAAAACTGCAGAATTATTCCTCAATTTTCCAAACTGTAGAAAAATTATTCCAACTAGTATTGGATACATTTGCAATATCCCAAAGGAAATTGAACTGGCTACAAAATAGAACTACAAAAAAAAAATGCAAAAATGAAAAATTGTTGTGAATCAGTAGAGATTGTTATTAGTTTCTATGAAAAATTGATAATTGATGAATGGTATTTTTTTTTTTTTTGTTAATGATATTTGTGTGTTGGACAGTGAGAGCTTCATACATGGTGTTGTTGTGCAATTTATTTGATTGAGAATGGGTGTTGAAAAAGGGTGTTGTTGATAATTTATGAATCAGCTTCATACATGGTGTTGTAGAGCTTCATACATGGTGTTGTTCTGCCAGTGGGAGAATGTATGTTGAAAAAGGGTGTTGAAATGGTGTTCTGGCAGGGGTAGAGGGAACATGGTTAATGGTGGCTAATACGGCTGTTTTTTCTACAGTTTAGCCAATTTTGGTGAAACATTATATGAAGCTTATTGGTTTATTTGATTGTTTTTTCTGCAGGATGGCTGAGGTATTTATGTGTTGGGCAAAGAGAGCTTCATACATGGTGTTGTGCAGTTTATTTGATTGTGAAATGTAGCAAACACATTTGCATGTGTGTAAGGGTGTGTTGAAATGGTGTTCTGCCAATGGGATGATGTGTGCTGAAATGGTGTTCTAGCAGGGGTAGAGGGAACATGGATGTGTGTTGAAATGGTGTCATTTGAACTCGGCTCATATTCTTTTCATTTATGAAGTGAATTAAACTATTTTTGCACTAATGTAAGGCTATGACCATTTTGATCCACTTTTGGATCGAGGACTGAAATTTTATCTCGGAATAAGTGTTTTTCTATTTGACTTTAGGCATCAACAATGTCATTTCCTTGCTGAGGAAAAAATTTAACTGAAGAATTCTTTTTCTTCTGATTTGGAATTGCATGTCTTTATTACTCTTTTCGAAATTTCATTGATGGGACTTTCTAGTGTATTACAGAAAAACTGAATAATTGAAAAACAAAAAAACATAAAAACAGCTTGAAGATTGGCAAACTGCAGAAAAACAGAAAAACAAAAATATTATTCCTCAATTTTCCAAACAGAAAAACAGCTTGTCATTTCCAAACTGTAGAAAAACAAAAAACTAGCAGAATTATACATTACTTTCTAGTGCATTGTAGAAAAACTGTAGAATTGAAAATAGAAAAACAGCTTGAAGATTGGCAAACTGCAAAAAAACAGAAAAATAGAAATATTATTCCTCAATTTTCCAAACAGAAAAACAGCTTGTCATTTCCAAACTATAGAAAAACAAAAAAAAAACTGCAAAATTATACATTACTTTCTAGTGTATTACAGAAAAACTGCAGAATAGAAAAACAGAAAAACAGCTTGAAAATTGGCAAACTGCAGAAAAATAGAAATATTATTCCTCAATTTTCCAAACAGAAAAACAACTTGTCATTTCTAAACTGCAGAAACATAAAAAAACTGCAGAATTATTCCTCAATTTTCCAAACTGTAGAAAAATTATTCCAACTAGTATTGGATACATTTGCAATATCCCAAAGGAAATTGAACTGGCTACAAAATAGAACTACAAAAAAAAAAAATGCAAAAATGAAGGTCCACAAGAATATGCTATCTTGGACACTTCAGATTTCAAATGGATTACAAAACTGGAATTTTAGTCTCAGCATCTGTATCTGTGTTTGCTGTTTCCAATGCAAGGGAATAGTATGTGCAGATCATCTTACTCATTTCATCTTGTTCCAACCTGACATCTAATTTATTTCTTCACTTCCTAGGATGCACAAACCAAGATGCTGATTTCATTGAAAAGAGCAAAATCACAGTGCATCATCACTCACGATATACTCATACAAGTTCACTGCAGGACTTCCCTACATTCAGTAATCAGAGGGAAAAGTCAGCCACATTCAGAAAAATGCAAAAAAGATATTAATCCACTCTGCAATTACTACTCACAGAAAAGGTATTAATCCAAACTATAGAAAAATGCTCTGACATTGTAACCTACAAAATCTCACCTTGAATAAAAGATGATGAGCATCTCCTCTTCAAATATTAAATCACTTTGCAATTACTACTCACAGAAGATGCTGCAATTTTCTGGTAGGAAAATTCCTCACATGTAGCATCTGCAATATGCCAGTAGGACTAAAACACCAACCAAAAATGCTTCTTAGCTCAAGAGTGGATTGTTGGTAACTAGCATCATTGCCATTTGCAAGCTAAATGATTTACAATCCAAGGACAACAATCAAAACTTCCTACGTTTATTCCACATCCAACTGCTAAGAGACTAAAATTACAGCATTCTACCTGATGAACAAACCTGATGAGCATCTCTGATGAACAAACCTGGTGAACACAAGATAAAGCTAGGGTGAATATGCAAGTAGAAAAATGCATTCTATCTAATGGACATAAAGAGCAAGTTGTATTTGAACAGAAAAATTAACAGCAATCAAAACCTTAAAACCTAGTCAAATAGTCCCACATACAATACCGTTTTTTAATGTATATTGCAGAATACATTCCACCCAAAAAAACTACACAATACATTCCAGCCAACTCATTCCAAAAAGGTAGTCAAATACACAACAATGTTTAGTAAAAAAATGCAGGCAAACTGTAACCAAACTCCATTGGAAGCAACATCCATGCTAAACTCCAATACTACACCAATTTCCTTATTGGAAGCAGAACACTAGGCAACATTATTTAGGTCCCGATCCAAAATTCCATCGTTTATGTCATCCTATTAAGATTCAACAATAAATGATTCAAACATATTGCTCCATATTTAAATTTTGTATAATTTTGAAGAAAATCGAAGCTTCAACAATGTATATTTTTTACCATTCCACCACTGTTAAGTGTATTACAAGCTTGTAACATGGATGTGAATGACAGGCAAGAAGTAGTAACCTTCAAGAGAAGAGAACAAATAAAAGTGAATTCTACACAGCATAAAGTATCATTTACCAAAATAAAAAGGAATGCAGGACAACCTCATAATTCCAGCTTGTATTGGGTATATCAGAGGCTGCTATGCTTGTTTCTTCATTTAATGGCAAATTGACGTGGTCCAGAGTATCTTAGCTTCTATTTCCCCTTGCTGCTACAGCTTGTGCTTTCCTTCTTTTTCCTGCATTTAACAAAAAAGGCAGTTAATTTAAAAAACAGCAAAACCTTGAGAAATTAAACAATTTCATTAAAAAAGGCAGTAAAACCTTGGGAATCGCCTCCCTTTAGTGAAGATTTCCTTTGACGCTTCTCAAAATGGTCCTTTAGTCTTTCACTCCTTTCTTTACCCTTCGCTCTTATTCGATTGGGATCGTGAACAACAATGTCCCATTCATTTCCATCTTCACAAGCCAAACTTTCATTGTTCAGTGCTTTATTATCCCTAATTCTAGATTGTGAATCCTTCAATGTATGCGTTTTCCAATATTCATCAAGCTTTTGATTAGCAATTTCTAATGCTTGCCACAAAATAAGCCTACTTGTCTCATGAGATCCACATTTATTAACAACATTGTAAGCAAACTTCATGGTTCGACTTGTGAAAATAATGTCTGAATCAGTACCTTGCATGCTAAATATCCTATTTTGTTCTACATCACTAACACACTTTCTAGCATTTTTGCCCCACCTTTGCAGGAAATATGAATTCAGGATTTTGGCAATATTCTTTACCTTCAAAGCTGCCAATGAGTGTGTACAAAGTATTCCCATGCTTTCAAATTTCTTGCAGCCACATTGTACAAATCCATATTTTGTATTGAGAACAACTCTACTTGTTTGGTGGCCCCATTTGGTCTCCACAGTCACTTTTAAGCTGTACACTAATTCTTCAACCATAACAACTTCTTTACTAGATGAAACACATTTGCCCATAAATTCCTTCTCAAATAATTTGTACAGTTTGTGAGTATAAAATTGGGCAGCCTGTTGTAATATTGCACTAGATCGTATTAAAAGTGGAGGTTTCCCTTGTGCACAAGTAAAATCAGCCTCTGGTTCATTTTGGCGCCACTCTTCAAGTTTTGCTCAAATTTAAGAACAAATTTGGTCAGTAAACATGTTTTACTCCCAATGCCATTTAATACACAATTAGTGCTCTCACTTCTTGATGTTGTTTTGAACCTCGCGCTAAATGTTTCATTGGAAAAACCAGTGCACCACCTATCCCGAATATTATACAATCTCTCCAACTACTTGTGGCCATGTAAATTATAGTCTGAAATCATCTTGGCCCATGTCTGCTCGAACTCTTCTTCTGTCTCACATCCCGTCAAACATTTGTGGAACAAATTTTGGAAACTAGTTTCAGTATTGAGGCCACCCAAATACGATGGAGCATTTTTGCAAATATGCCACAAACACAACCTATGCTGGTTGTCCAAAAACACTATTTTTGTAGCTTTCATAATTGCATTTCTTGATCAGTCATAAAAGTCACATGTTGCTTGTTGTCCATCGACTCTAAAAACGATCTAAATGCCTGTTCAAATGAAGCGAAAGTCTCATCAGATAAAAATTCACATGCAAACATTATAGTTTGCCAATGATGCTTTACTCCAATGAAAGGTGCACAAATTAAGTTGTACTTATTAGTCCTATAGGTAGTATAAAAAACAAAAACATCACCAAAGTAATCAAAATCAATTTGAGATCTACCATCTCTCCCAAAAAAAGTTATGAATTCTTCCTTCGTCATCCAATTCCACATCCCAATAAAACATTTTCTCTTGATTAGCTTTTTGCTTGAAGTAATTTACAAGACTTTGAGCATCCCCTTTTTCAATTATTGAATTTCTTCTATTATTGAGTTCATTATATGCATCCTTCTTCAAAAAACCAATATATCCAACACTCCCACTCTCTTTTGACAAGTAAGAGAATGCTTGAGAAGTCTTGATTCCGGAGCTTACTAAGGACTCCAATGTGTCTCCCTGGGCATCTGTTACACGCCGGGCTGATCTTAGCAAATGTAGTTCATAAGTCTTGGCCATCTCATGATTGTGGTCCTTTTGTATTTTATTTACTTTCCATTTTCTATTGCAATCGACCTCAAACTGGACCAATGCCTTACAAGCAGTTCTAGTCTCCAACCTTTCAAGAGAAGACCCACTCTCATTTTCATATTTTTTAATTCCTTGCTTTAAACAAAAAAATACTTTAGATCTAATATTCTTTGTCCCCTGCACATAGTATTGCTTTCCCTTCCTTACACTAAATCCACATGCATGGGCATATTCACGATACAATTCATATGCTGCCTCTTGTGAATCCACAATAGTGTTCATTAGTTTTTTTTTTCCAATTCTTGGATAATAGCATCATGACCATCAGCTTGATTTTCAAATTCATTCCTTTTCTCATGCAATACTTGAACCTCTTCCATGTCATCTTCGGGTACATTTTGTTGTATAAATTGAACCTCCTCATCTGAACCATTGTCAACATATATGCTATCTCCATAGCTACTCATCTCTTTTTTCAAATACTGATGGAAACCAGCAACAAATTGACAAGTAGTAAACAAACTTTGTTAAAAAAAAAAATCAACCAATAATAGAAATCATTCTCTTAGAGAATGACTTCTACAAGTTTACCAAAATTCCAAGTAAAAATAATATCCAAGAAAAGGATGGATGAGTTCTAACAACAAAATTTAGGTTCAAAAAATAAACAAATACGATATTCCTACTATATAATTTCCCTTTTATTGATCCTACGTTATAATTGGCATAAAGCATAAAAAATAGTCATTGTATAGAAAAACATGAAAATTTATGCAATATAGGCTCAACATTGGTTTAGTACTTGATGCATCAAGAACTAACATGTCGAAAAATTATTGAAATTCAATTCTTATCCTCTTGAATTAGTAAAACCATGACTGCTTGCATCATAATACAATGCACATGATTGCTTTGTAATGTATAACCAAACTAGTACCAACAGAATATCCAGTTTAGTTTCAGAAGTTAGGAAAAGACTACTACAAAGATAAAGTGAACTCACCCAATCGCATATCAGCCTGACAAAAGGATGACAAGACTTGAAAACTAGAACCACCAATCAAACTAATATTCTTACTAAAAGGATTGAAACTCGAAATGATACCTCTGTCACTATAGCTTCCTACTTTTGCCTAGCTATGAGTCCTTTCCTCTTCGCTTCCACCTGCTTGCCTAGACATGAGACCCATCAAAGGAACCTAATGCATCAAAGTAAGGATAAAAGGATTAATATTAGCAGAACTTTCAGAAATGAGAATTTTCTTTTTAAGCTAAAAAGAATGAGTAAAATACATATTAAAAACACCAGTTCTTGAAACTTGGTAGTTGCAATAAACCAGCTTCTTCACAAGCCTAGAAGCTCTTAACAGCTACCAATTAATAAAGCAACAATCTTGGAGTCCAAGCATAGAGTTTTTAAGTAGCTTCTGCCTAGTTACTCTCCAATCCCTTATTGCAACTACCAAGGACACTAGCCTATTGATCATTTGAGATTAAAATACTCCTGAACAATGGTGACAAAGTATACAAACTCTTAGCTAATGAATACATCCCCAGAGCAAGACACTTTTTTACTGAGTTAGTCAATTAGTAAAAGGCTACAATTGAGATAAAACACACATGAAAATTATATAAAAACCTTAAAAACTTGTCGGGGAAGAATCGAAAATCAAAATTCATAGCTCTAAGCAGTATGGAAAAAACTTCCATGGTAGACTCCAATACAATGCTAAATTCCTTAATATTACACAATACATACGAATAAGTCTAATACGCAATGGAATTGGACACAATGCCTGATCACTCTCACAGTTGGTCAGCAATAAGAAACTCAACTATTAGTACATGCCACAAATACCATGCTCATGCAAAATAATCAGTCTATCCAAGAAGAGCATTGGCAAATGTCCTTAAACCAAAATAAAACATAGGGATGCAAGAAATCTCACCTTAAACTGGTAGATTAGTTTTGCGGCTACAAATCTAAGCTCACAACAGTAGAATCTCTGGATCTGCCCCTACAAAAGAAGCTGCATTGTCAATCAGAGGGATTTGCAGATAGAAGGAGAGAGAGAGAGGGAGGAGGTCTGGTGGTCACCAAATTACAACTGGGAAAGAAGGAAGAAAAAGCAGACCTCACTAAAACAGTCTAAGAAAGAATGTCTGGAGCTGCGCCTAAAGTGGAAGCCACATTGTCGGATAAAGAAAGAGATAGACAAAGATCAAAGGTCCATCGAGAGGAGAGAATCTAGTGCTTTGGAGGGTCACCAAATTAGAATTGGGAAAAGAAGAAAGAAAAAGCAGACCTCACTCACCAAAGCACCACACTATCAGAAACAAGAAAGAGAGAGCGACAGAGATCAGAGGTCGCCGTCAAGCAGGGGATATGGTCACTGTATTACACCTTGTGTGTTGGGCCGTGAGTACAGCAACGGAAATGAGAGCAGCAGTCTGATTCGCAGAATGAAAGATGACGGCGGATACCAGTGAGCCGGTGGGAAGAGAGAGAATCAGAGAGAACGGCGGATACCAGTGAGCCGGCAGGAAGAGAGAGAATCAAAAAGAGAAGGAAGAGAGAGAGAGGCCAGTGCATGGAATTGCAAAATCTCTAGTGTTTTTTGGAAATGGCAGACTTTTGCAAAAATTTTACCATCGAATTTGGCAAAAGAATTAACCATGGTTGGGTTGAGCGAGCAAAATGACAAAAAAAAAAAAAGAAAAAGTTTCATTTTTGAATAAAATAATCGAGGATGACAGGTGTCATGATTCGGCGAACCCGGTCCACAAGTGGGATCGTGGACCAAGTCCATGTAAGAATTTCTCGAGTCGATGAATCGGCGAGAAGCGTGCAGTGTATGTATATTGATGGAGAGTGAGAAAGAGCAGGGTTGAGAGAGGAAAAAGGCAAACAGTAAAAAACCCCCAGCTTTTTATTTCATCTCTCTAAAATCACCAAACCTCCCCATCAATCAAACCACTCCATAACTTCACACAAACACACAGTCTCACACACTGCTCTCTCTCTCTCTTTGTCTGTGTCTATATAGGTATACATAGTACTACTATATATATACAAAGGGTTATAGTTGATATATATGTATATAGATTCTATATGGGTATAAAATAGAGGGTGCAATGGAGACGTATAGTGGGACGCCGGCAACGGAGTAGGCAACTTCGACCGATCCAGTGGCGGAATGGACTATGTTGAGGAAGGAAACAGGGCTTCAAGGCGAGTAAAAGAGGAACTGTTCAATATGAATTTTAATTTCATATGAATTTCAATTGAATTTCTCACGAATTATTATGTGTAATGTGTGAAGTGTATTTAGGTTGTGATTTTTTTTAATAAATTTTGTGGAAAACACAGAGCCTATTTGGCAATTAGGTCTTAGGGGTGGGTCGAAACCTACCCCGAACAGTCAAGGTGGCCGATTGTATATATTACTTGAGGATTAGCTTTTGTGGGTATGGTTCTCACTGTCGGTTCAATCATCCCTGGTATCGTATTACGGTAAATTCTATCTAATTGAGCTTCTCTTTTTGATAAATTTTCGATTTGGGGGGGGGGTTAATTAGACATTTTGTTGCGGAATTTATGTGATCACTAAGTTTGAGGCATGTAATTCTATCTGATCTTGTTGAAATTGTTGGGGTATTGTAGTTTAGTTGTTAGATTTGATGATTATGTCCATAAAAATTAAGTCTTTGGACTTGGTGTGTTTATTGCACGACATGTCTTGAATTGGAAAACAAAAAAGTTTGCATTTTGGGGATCGTAATGAATTTAGAAAAAAAGATGGGAAATGTTGACATGCATTAATTAATTTTACTGATAATTAATGTTAGGTTATGGGAGCTTTGAGGGCCACAGGAGGAGAGCACTTGAGGCGAGTGGATCAGACTAGAGTACTTTCTTTTGAGTGCATTTGATTGGTTATTAAATTTGGAGCTTTCATGTGTGGGATGATATCAGTGGAAGTGCATGTGCTAGATAATCTGTTGTATGATCTCATTCAGTGCTCACTGTTGATTGCATGTAAGCATTTGTCCTCTTTCCAACTGTTCTGGTGAGCATTTTGATGTGAAAAATTGCATTTTTTATCTTTGTGATGAATTCAGATGGCAAAGGGCAGTGGCAGTAACTATAGTTGAGTTCTGGATTCTTCTACATTTCAGGATTTCTTGCCACAAAATCCTTAACTTTTATAGCATATCCATTTATTTGTATTTTGATTCATATTGATAAGCTCTAGAGAATGGCAAACTGCTTATGTGATTGAGGTGCCAAAGTTAAGGGAACTAATTAGTAGGGAGAAATTGTGCTATGTGGCCATCTGAAGATCCTTCCTTGTTTTGATATGTAATGCTTGATCTAGTGCTTGTAAGTCTATTAAAAATTTCTGTCTCTTGTTTATGCACATCAAATAGTGTACAAGCCTTTGTTCCTATTTGCCATCATAGGTAGAGAAGTTAGAAGAAAGATGAAATGATCTATTAACATAAGTTTGTGACCAATTTATGTTTAGCCTTCCATGTTTGAAGTTTTACTTGGTAGTCTTTAAATCTACAAAATGGTCAAATTTGTTTTTCTATATTTTTTAATTCAGTTCATCTAGAATTAGCTGTGTTTTTTCAGAATAGTACTTTATGATGGTTTGCTCTTTTGTTGAAAAGGTAAAGAAAGTCACTCACTTCAATCTCATATGGTTACAAAAGGAGTTCTAAAGAGAGTCACCCACTTTAGTTTCTTATGGTTAGTAAAGGTGTACGTAGCGTAGAACTTTTATGTCTTTTCCTAAATAAGAACAAGATTTTCAGTTGAACTAATGTATTAAATATGCTTAACTGTGCAAATGCTGAGTAATGATGCTAAAAATGCTTAGTAAGATTTTCATCTTTGGAACTTTGAGATGCTGAAAATGCAGAATACCAAAAGCTGAGTAGTGATGTGCTGGGGTGCTTTTTTTCACATTCTTAATGGAATAGTCTCTGAAATATTGAGTAGTGATGTGTTGGGATGCTTTTATTAGAATTAGTTAATCTCTAAATTTTTATGATGCTGTGAAAAGGATGCAGATGGTGTTTGGCATTGAACGTTGTATCCATTAGATGTTCCAGGTGCAGACTTGGCTATATTAGATGAAATTGACTATGGTTTAGATGTTGATGCACTTGTGTAATTTTATGCTAAGATATGGAATGATTATGCAGTTTTGTATTAGAATTTTGTCTTCTACCATTGTTTTATCTTCTACAGTTTAGATGTTAATGCGGGCTTGGCTATATTACAATCGTTGTTGTTCCCTGTTCATTTTGTTTAATTTCTGGAATTTTTTTCGATGAACATAAAATCTCTCTTCCTTTTACAAAAATGATAATAATTTCATTATTATAGAGCTCAAAACTTGTTAAACTTCTATTGCACTTTAACTTAATAGAGCTTATTGCTTATAGCGACACTGTACTTTTTGACTTGTTTTGGGTATTTAAAAGAAAATGACCTTCGAGTGGTTTAGGTATATTCTTGACTCACTTGAAAATTGGATTTTATGTACGTAATCTGGTTTCTTGAGAAACAATTTCTTGTAGATTATGTAGCTAACAATACTTGCTTGAATATGTCTGTTGAAATATGATGGCATATCTGCGCATCTTTTGTCTTCCACTGACAATCAACAGGATTTATATACATTGCATGAGTAAAATGAGATTAGTGGAATAGGCATAAAAAATTTTGTTGCATTTGATTACTGTTTGGTCTTCAATTGCAATTGAAGTTGGAATTTTGGGTTCTCATTCTTCCATGTTCTAATATCACTTTAGGCTATCTTGCTTCTCTTTATACGTACTTGCTTAGAACTGATCATATTTTATAGTTTCTTTTGAATTGTTTGGTAGTGAGTTTAATTTATACTTGATGAAAAATATATTTTTATGAGCTTTATTAAGACGTAATCTTGTCCTTTTTTTCTTAATGATAGGAGGAATGAAGATCAAGGTGGTTGAAGGTTCATTTAACTATGGCATTGTTTTTTGTCCTCAATGAATTTTTATGACTTCTGATGGATGTCATGGTTAGAATTATAGTTTTGTTTTAGACTATTTTGAATTAATATCAAGGATTGGATTCATGTTACTTATCAGACTTCATTTAGTTTTTTTTTTTTTTTGTATATTAAGTTATTATTAATGGAAGAAGGCATTTTGAATGTTCAATCAATGAATAATAGTTTATTATTAATATTGGAGGTTTTCGTGGTTCTATATGTATAGTAGATGATGATTTTATTAAAGTAGAGAGAAAAATACCTCAATATTTTCACTACAGTTTTTCATTTTATGATGGATAATTTCAAATATGGTTATTAGGATAAATGCAATATCACTATGTATTTGCATTTGTAGTGAAAAAGATTAATATATAACAATGTAAAAAATTGTGACAAATGATTTTTTCTTATATTAAGAATTCTGTGGCAAAAAGTTTTAATTACAACAGTAAGGAAATGTAGCAAATGGGCACTGTCTACGATTATGTCAATTTGGAAAAAAGTCATGACAGAAAATATTATTTCCAACGGAAACTTAATTGTAACAAATAATATTCATCACAGTTGTCAAAATGTTGGAAAAAATGTGACAAAAAATTAAAATTTTATTCCACAATTAATAACCGTTGGAAAAAACTGTGACAAAAAGTTCATGAACAAATACCATGCTTTATTTACAATTATTCCAAAACTGTGGTAAATCCATGGCAAAAAATATTTCCCACAGTTACGCAACAGTGGCAAAATTTTTGCAACAGGCTTCACGCCCATGTCTTGAAAATTGTGGCGTTTCTGTGGCAAAAACGTATTTACCACAATTTTGGCTAATTTCGCTACACTTTCTCTGGTATTGTGAAAAGTCACTTTTTTGTAGTGCCTTTGGGAACTTTTTCAACCACGGAAAAGGACTCTTGTAGGCACTTTTTGGCAATTAGAACTCTTATAAATACAAGAAAATAACATTGTACAAAGTAGTTTTCAATTCTTCAATGTAATATCTTTAGAAAACTCTTAGAGAAACACCAAGATTTAGGAGGATCAGGAAGAGTCTTGGAGAAGGAAAAGAGGTTGATCAAGAAGGTTTTAAGGGAGAAGGAAAAGGCTTACTTGTCTATGAGTAGTTTCTTTTCTCTTCTTTGTAATTTATTGATAATTTATATTTTAATTATTTAATTGTATTTAGAGGTTTTTTTGGATTCATGACTTTGTATTGATTTTAATTCTTTGATCAAGTGATTGTTATTCTTCGTATTTGATTACTTGTTATCATTTATAAATTAATGCGTTTTCTTCTAATTAACTTGAGAAACGACGTTCGAAATTCATTGCATGGATTTCATATTTGTTAGCTTTTAATGGACTTAGGAAACGAAATTAAGAACAAAGAACTTAGGTAATCAAAAATTAGTTGATTTTGCCTAAAGTATAGGGTCATTGACTAATTTCATATTTATGAGGTATAAGTTTAATGCATCTTTTGGTTGCCTTGGTTTGATTAGGAAATCTACTAAATTAACTAGAAGATAATGATTCTACAGATTGGGAAAGAAGTGGAGTCTATATTTTATTCCTTCATTGTGCCAAGATGATAATTAATTGTGATAAGTGCTAATCAAACATTCTTATTTCTTTGAAGATTTCTATCTATTTACATGTCTTTTCTCCTTTTTCTTACTCTTTGATAATCCTTGTGACTTGTCTTGTGTGAACTTGATCTATTCTCAAATATATTGGATTAGTGTTTTATTTATCTCTTTTTATTTTATTGGCTAAACAATAAAGATTTGGGTAAAAGGTAGGAGCCTAAATTCTCGTTGATTCGATAATTACTATTCCATATACTATACGATGTGTATACTTGCCTGTATGTGTAGTTTTATTAATTAACATTTTAATTAAAGCTTGATTGATTGTAGGCTTTGTTGATAATATTTTTTACACTAAAAAACACGTATCAATAATCTCTATATAAAAGCTCAAAACCTAAAACATTTAGAAACATATACTCATCAAATTAACGATCCAACCGTTAGATTTGTTAAAATTGCTAAAATCAGTATTATGAACAAATTTGAAGGTAATCGAATATGATTTGCCACATGATCTAGCATAATCTCCATATAAAAGCCCAAAACCTAAAGCATTTAGAAACATAAGCATATCAAATTAACGATTCAACCATTAAATTTGTTAAAATTTCTAAAACCGGTATTATGACCAATTTTGAAGGTAATCGGATATGATTTGTCATATAATCTAACATAATATCTATATAAAATCCAAAAACCTAACCCATTTACATTGATTACATATCAAATTAATGATCCAACCATTAGATTTATTAAAAATTTTAAAAAACGTATTATAGCCAAATTTGAAGGTAATCAGATATGATTTGTCATTTGATCTAGTATAATCTCTATATAAAAGCCCAAAATCTAAAACATTTAGAAACATACGCATATCAAATTAACGATACAACCTTTAAATTTATTAAAATGGCTAAAAAAGTATTATTTCCAAACTTGATTGTAATCAAATATGTTTTGCCACATGATCTAGTATAATTTCTATATAAAACTCAAAACCTAACACATTTACATTGATTAACATATCAAATTAACGATCCAACCATTAAATTTGTTAAATTTTCTAAAAAATGTAATATGAAAAAATTTGAAGGTAATCGGATTTGATTTGCTATATGATCTAGCACAATCTCTATATAAAAGCCCAAAACCTAACCCGTTTACTTTGATTAGCATATCAAATTAATTATCTAACTGTTAAATTTATTAAAATTGCTCAAAAAAATATTATGACCAAATTTGAAGGTAATCGAATATGTTTTGCCCCATAATCTATCATAATCCCTACATAAAAGCCCAAAATCTAACGCATTTACAAATATTAGCATATCAAATTAGCAATCCAGCCATTAGATTTTTTATAATTTTAAAAAAATGAATTATGGGCAAATTTGAAGGTAATCGTATATGTTTTGACACATAATTTAGTATAATCTCTACATAAAAGCCCAAAAGCTAACGTATTTAGAAACATAAGGATATCAAATTAATGATCCAACTGTTATATTTGTTAAAATTGCTAAAAAAACGTATTATGGCCAAATTTGAAGATAATTGGATATGTTTTGTTACATAATCTAGTATAATCTCTACATAAAAGCCCAAAACCTAGTGCATTTACAAAAATTATCATATCAAATTAATGATCCAACTGTTAGATTTGTTAAAAATGTTAAAATTAGTATTATGGGCCAATTTGAAGGTAATTGGTTATGTTTTTCCACATAATCTAGTATAATCTCTACATAAATGTCCAAAACCTAACGCATTT
Source organism: Voacanga thouarsii (assembly GCA_026120185.1). NCBI lineage: Eukaryota > Viridiplantae > Streptophyta > Magnoliopsida > Gentianales > Apocynaceae > Voacanga > Voacanga thouarsii. The sequence continues at coordinate 77,874 of JANUWF010001827.1, forward strand.
AGAAATATAAGGATATCAAATTAATGATCCAACCGTTAGATTTGTTAATTTTTTTTTTTAAAAAAAAATATTGTGTCCAAATTTAAAGATAATTGAATATGTTTTGTCACATAATCTAGCATAATCTCTATATAAAAACCCAAAATCTAACGCATTTATGAATATTAGCATATCAAATTAATTATTCAACCGTTAGATTTGTTAAAATTGCTAAGTATTATGGCCAAATTAGAATGTAATTAGATTTGTTTTGCCACATGATCTATCATAATCTTTACATAAAAGCTTAAAAGATAACGTATTTATAAATATTAGCATATCAAATTAACAATCCAACCTTTAGATTTGTTAAAATTGCTAAAATCAGTATTTATGACCAAATTTGAAGGCAATCGAATTTGTTTTGCCACATGATCTATCATAATCCTTATATAAAAAATCAAAATCTAATGTACTTACAAAGATTAGTACATATCAAATTAATGATTCAATCGTTAAATTTGTTAAAATTAGTTTTAAAAAAAATATTATGTCCAAATTTGACGGTAATCGGGTATGATGCCGCATAATTTAGCATAATTCTACATAAAAAAAAGCCTAAAACCTAATGCATTTACAAAAATTAGCATATATACTAAATTAACGATTCAACCGTTAGATTTGCTATAAGTTTATGTTCAATTTGTAAGTCCTTATATTTATTATTATTTTAACATAATAAATTTTTTAAATTTGTTAAATATACTTAGAGATTTAAAACCGACTTAAACTGGTGTCTGTTTTGTCTCTAAATATAAAATTAAAAACCAAATAGAGATAATGACTATTGACTTAAAATTAGAGTCAATTTAGAGATAAAAACATAAATCAACTTCTCATCTCTAAAATTTAGAAACAAAAAATATAGATTCTAATTAGTTTCAAATACTTGAGACGGATTTGATAATCTCTAGATCATCTATATTTAGAGACCAATTAGAGATGACTAAGACCGTCTCCAATTTTAGAGACGGGTTTGAAATTAGAGTCAATTTATAGACAAAAACATAAATCATGCTTTTCATCTCTAAAATTTAGAGACAAAAAAAGTAGACTCTAATTAGTCTCAAATAATTAAAATGGATTTGATAATCTCTCAAACTTCTCTATTTAGATAGCAATTAGGGACAACTAAGACCGTCTCTAATTTTGAGACCAATTATCTGAATAAATGGAGTAATGAAATAGTAGAGACGAACATATTCGTCTCTAATTAGTTTCTAATTTTAAACACATTAGATACTAATAACTTGGTGGTCTCTATTTCATCTCTAATATTAGAGACTAAAAACTTTTTCGTCTATATTTCATCTCTAATATTATAGACTAATAACTTTTTTGTTCTAATGTTTGAGACGTGTTGACTATCGTCACGGTTCCAACTCTATTTGGCTACAAAATTGAAACGACTTTACTATCGTCTCTATTTTGCTTCTACTTAGAGACTAAATAGAAATGTTTTAGTCAGAGACAAAAAATATTCATCTCTAATTTATCTCTGATATTCGAGACGCATTGAAACTCTGTTTAGAGACAAAATTGAGACGGCATTACTTTCGTCTCTATTTTGCGTCTATTTAGAGACCAAATAGAAATGTTTTATTTAGTTTTGTCTCAAATATTTTATTTTAATTTTTAAAAAAATCAGTTCGTCTCTATTTTATCTCAAATTGGTCTCTATGTAGAGATGAAATAATTTTGTCTCTAAATCTCGATTTTCCCATAATGTGAGCACTACCACTACACTCACAATTCTTAATTTTGCTCACACCAATACACACAGAGCACTACTCACAATTTGATTACATAAGTGCTCACACTTCACTTCCCACAAGCATACCACTTACAATACTCATACATATATATTCACAGCATTCTGCACACAACAACATTACACTTACACTTCCGTATCAGCACTACATCACCAACTTATAAAGTCAGTTCACATTTTTCGAAGCTGAAAATTACACTTGAGGTGGTGAAGACAACTTTTTGGAGTCTTCAGTGGTAGAAAATATCAGCTACAACTTGCCAAGAAATCTGCAAATTCTAGACTATTCTTCTTTCATCAAGTTGCTGATTTTTTTCTGCTTGAATTTGGAAGCTTCATGTCTTCTAATGGTGGTGACTGCAAGTGGAATGCTTCCAGTGTATTTCGGAGGCTTCTTCAATTGGCAGTCATTGCCATTTTAACACTCCCCATCAATGACTGTTTCGTTGCTTATCGTGATGTCACGCCAAGTTGCTTTCAAAATTCTTCAAGTTTTTTTCCATTGAGTGGTTTAGTGAATGTGTCTGCCATTTGGTCTTCTATTTTGATTCGTTGCATCTCAATATCTCTTTGAAGTACATTTTCCTGGATATAATGATAATGTACCTCCACATTTTTGTTGCGAGCATGAAATATTGGATTTTAAGTGAATTGAATAGCTGATAAATTATCACAGTATAACTTTATTGGATAACCCACTTCTTGTTGTAGATCCTTCATTAATTGCATAAGCCAAGTAATTTCCTGTGCTGCTAAAGCTACTGCTCTATATTCTGCTTCCATGTTAGATAGTGACACCGTTAATTGTTTTTTGCAAATCCAAGAAATTACTCTTGATCCAAGATTGAAAGCATACTTGTGTCACAATCTCCAACATAGTTAGCATCACAGTAGCCTGTAACTTTACATGCCACACCTCTTTTATAATTAATACCAAAATCAATAGTACCTTTGATATATCTTAAAATTCACCGTACTACTTCTAAACGTGGCTTCTTTGGCTATTGCATGAAATGACTAACAACTCCAACTGCATATGCTATATTCGGTCGTGTCAAAGTAAGGTAGAGAAGTGATAGGGGTTAAAATTACCATTGTTTTCCAATTATTTGAGTGTTTTAAGATACATTTGTTGTAATAACTAGGCATATTCCTTCCTATTTGATATTGTGCTTGTAAAATGTATATTTGTCAAATATGTGTAGATTTAAGTTAAAATTGAATAGAAAGTGCACAGAACCAGAATGTCCTAGCGCCAGGCCTAACCAGTTGAGCAGGTGCCGAGTCCATTCTGTCCAGCAGCAGAGTTTAAGCGAGCTTCAGGGATTTTTCCAGAACAAACTTGGCGCCAGATCTAGCAAGTGTACCTAGCGCCGGGTCCATTCTGTCTGCCAGATAAAAAACAGAGCAAAAATAGAGGAAAAGCAGAGTGCACCTGACACCAGGTGGGTCGAAGGTACCCGGCGCAAAGTAGGCTCTGGAGGCAAAAATTCTATACGCGAAATTAGGGCTTATCTAAGGATTTTGGTATTTTTCTATTCCTACTCAACCAAGACTTCATCAACCATGAAATTGGTATTCAAGAAGCCTATAAAAGCATAAGAGAACACAAGGATTAGAGATATACAACTAAGAGAGGTGAATTAAAGAGCAGAAATTCTGATTCGCTCATTGAAGGAGGAATTCACCTAAGTCAATGAGGATTGTTCAAAAGGAGTCTTCAAGGAAGAAGAAAAATGCTTGTTTATGAGTGATTTCTTTTCTCTTTGTTTTCTTTTTCTTTAGCGATGTTGTATTCAATGTTTTTATTGTAATTTAACAGTATTTTGGAATTCATGATTTTGGGTTAATTTAGTTATTTGATCAATTCTTTGTCACCTTCGGTATTTGATTACTTGATTTTATTGGTTATTAATGCAAGTTATTCTAATTGACTTGAGATGACAATGTTAGGAGTTTATTGCATTGATTCCATATTTGTCTAATCTTAATAGACTTGAGCGACGAAGTTAAAGTTATAAGACTAAGTGATTAAAGATGAGTTGATTTCACCTCGAGTAAAGAGTTATTAGCTAATTTCATGTTTTAAGGAATTGAACCTAATACATGTTTTGGTTAGGATTAGCTTGATGGGCAAATCTGTTAATGTAATTAAAATATAGGATTCCATGGATTAGGACATGAAGTGGGATTTATCTAAGTAGAATCATGACTTGTGAGACGATTGAGTTTTACTTTATATTCCTCCATGATGCCAATATGATAATTAGTTGAGAGAATTGCTAATTGGTTCATCATCATGTTTTCTAAGGTACTTGTCTAAATTACATAAACCTATATCCTTGAGTTGTATATGTTTCTTTAGTTTTTCTTTTTATTCTTTTCTCACTTTATTTGGGTCGGTTAAACAAATCTTTCCCTTCTAATAAACATAGCTTAGCATTCATCTCGAGCGGAGTAGAAATAGGCTTACATTTCAACATACCAAATTTTCGCAGCAGGTCTTTCGCATACTTGTGCTAACATAGGAATGATCCTTCTTCGATATTCTCCACTTCAAGCCCTAAGAAGTATCTTAACTCACCGAGCTCCTTCATTTGGAAGCGTACTGAGAGATTAACTTTAGTTTGGATAATCTCATTATCGTCATCTCTAGTGATAATGAGATGATCCACGTATACTAGGATGATAGCTATTCTTCCGTCTTGAGGTTTTATAAATAAGCTTGAGTTTGCTAGAGCCACTGTGTAGCCACTCTGCAGCAAGAATTCTCCAATCTTTCCATACCAAGCTCATGGTGCTTGCTTTAGTCCATAACATGCCTTCTTCAATTTGCAGACATAAGTTGGATAAGCCTTACTCTTGAATCCCTGTAGTTGCTCTATGTATATATCTCTATCCAATTCTCCGTGTAGGAATGCATTCTTTACATCCATTTGCCAAAGCTTCCATGATTTACTTGCAGCAAGTGCTAGCAGAACTCTAATTGTAGTAATCTTTGCAACTGAGCTGAAGGCCTCGTTGTAGTCAAGCCCATATTATTGAAAGAATCCGCAAGCTACTAGTCGTGCCTTGAATCTTTCTACTGACCTATCTAGTCTCCTATTCACTTTATAAACCCATTTACATGATATGGGTTTTATTTGTCATGTTTTGGGCACCAAGTCCCATGTCTCATTTTGTCTTAAGGTTTAAATATCTTCTTCCATGGCTTCAATTCATTCCTTATGCTTAGAGGCTTCTTCATATATATCTAGTTCTTTTTTATCTTCTATTAAAGTTGCATTAGCATATCTAGGATTTGGTTTACATACCCATGTGGATCTTCGAAGTGGTTGTATCGCCTCTTGTGTTTCTTCTTCTTCTTTACCGTCTTTTTGTTGGGTCGTCCTTTCTTGCTCTTGACATTTATGGTGTATTCCAGTATGCCATGGACCTTTTTCTTTGTGTTGAGGACTTGCTACAATGCTTCTATCTTCATAAGAGTGCTCCTCTATGAGTTCTCACTTTTTTCGTAACTTTCTTCCAATTCTTCTTCGATCTCTTTTGAATCTGGTAAGAGTGCCGTTTCTGATAACCACCATGATGATGCTTCATCAAAAACTACATTTTGGGACACATGGCTTCATCCTATTGTTGGATCGTAGCACCTCCATCTTTTTCTTTTGTTGTCGTATCCCATGAATATACATCTAATAGCTTTTTTATCAAACTTTCTTCATAAATAACCAAGAACAAATACATAGCATACACATCCAAATACTCGAAAGTAACTTATGTGGGTTAAATTCTCCAGAGCTTCTCGAATGGTATAATGAATCCTAGCCTTGCTTGTGGTACGTGGACCACCGTCTTCATACATTCCACCCAAAATTTTGATGGCACATTCTTGGGGTGAAGCATGCTCCTAGCGATTTTTCCTTTCAGCAACTCTATTTTGTTAAGGCATGTTGGGATATGTTAATTATCATTGAATCTAGCATTGCCTTAGATAATCATTGAATTCTTGAAAAGTTTATTCTCCCCCATTATCTATTTGTAGGCGCTTTATCTTTCTCCCTGCCTCACTTTCTGCTTCTTGCTTGAATTCCTTAAACTCGTCTAAAGCTTCAGATTTTTCTTTCATAAAATAAACCTAAACGTATCTGGAGAAGTCATCAATGAATGTTATCATGTAGCGGAGCCCACTAATTGACACTTGCTTAACAGGTCCGAATACATCCGAGTGGACTAGTTCAAGAAGCACCTTAGCTTGAAACTTCGAATCATCATAAGGAAGCTAATGTATCTTACCGTATTAACATTCAACACATACAATTCTATCTCAAACTTCTAGTTGAGGGAGACCTTTCAGTAGCGAGTTTTTCATCATTGCCTTAAGTTTCGTATAGTTCATATATCCTAATCAAGCATGCCATAGGTCGACAGTCCCATTTTTCTTGTTTTGTCCACGTATACTTCTTCTGGTGACATTACATAGACTGACTCTAGCCATCATCCTTCCATGATACGTAGCCCAATAGGCTCCAAATCTCGATAGACGTTTACATCACTTGGTCTAAATACTACATAATTTTCGGAGGCAGCAAGCTGAGACACAGATAATAAATTTTTTTTCATTCCAGGGATATGATACACATTCTGTAGTTGAACCTCATCAGGACCATGGCGGGGGACAATCCTTATTTTACCAACATGTGTAATTGGTAGTTTTACGTTGTTGGCAGTTACCACAACTCATGAACTTTTACACTCCGTTAAGTTTGATAACTTCTTCTCATTTTCAGTCATGTGATTAGAGCAACCTAAATCAATGATCCAATTATTTTGATAGTCGATAAAGTTATTACTTACCGAGGCAAGTGTTGTCTCTGCAGCCTTAGTTGTGCAAGAATCTGCTACCTCTTCTTCATTTGATGGCTCCTTGATAACCCTGCTAGTTTTTTCTTTGACTGTAAATAATGCATGAAGATCCCATTCTTCTTTGCTATCACTTTTGCTTCCAAAAGTAGTAATGTGTCCTTCTTCTTTCTTGTGTCAACAATTTCTAGCAAAATGCTATTGTTTTCCCCAATTATAGTATCTATTATTTTGTCACAAGTTTTTTCTTTCAAAAGGGTTACCTTGTTCCTGTTGAACTCCCCCTACTTATTAACTCTTCTCAGGCTGCCATTTACTCCTATTTGAATTTTTATATTGCTTGAAATTTTGTCTCATTTGTCCGCGTCTTTCTTTGACACAATAGAGTGCCTCCTCCTCGCTCTTGATTATCATGCTTCCCATTTGCTTAACCGAAATTCTTGATTGGCTAGCAAATTTTCCAACATTTCTAGAGTTGGTTGAACTGGCCAACTGTGTATTGATGTTATGAAGCCTTGGTACTTGGGTTTTAACCCATGTATAATCTTCCTTCTTAACTAGGCGTCTCCAATTTTCTCCTCTGAATTTAACTTAGAAATTTCACGATTCAAAGATTTTGCTTTTGTAAAGTAATACTTGATCGATAAATTTCCCTGAGCCAGATTAAAAAATTAATTCTCCAACTATTAAAGGCGAGAATCATTTTTCTTGGACAAATTCATCGCTAAGATATCCTAGGCTTCTTTTGGTGTGGCAGCATCCTTGATGTGCTCAATCATGTCTACCTCGGTTGTCATCTTAATAGCTAATAGAGCTTTTGTCACTTTGGTCTTCCATTTCTTGACAGCTACAGCATTTGATTTGAAAGGTAATATGGCGTCACCCTTGACGTAGTTCAGTAAATATTGGCTCTCTTAGTAGAACTCCATGCGTGACCTCCAAGTGTTACTGTTAGAATTATTTAATTTCTTAATAATGTTAGCCGAGTTGAGGTCCACTATCGTAATTTAGTATTTTACACTGTTGAAATACTAAGTAAGTTAAGTCTTCAACCAGTCAACTCCACAGTCCTAGACTGTGCACGAAGATTTTTGCAAAATACCTTCTCTAAACGAGTCCCGAGCCCATGATCCAGTGTCTAAGAGAAAACACCGCTTCTATGAAGACCCAACGATAACCAGGCTCTGATACCCAGTGAAGAATTGAAGACAAAAGAAAAAAATATTTATTATAATTATTAAAGCACTACACTTTACTCACAATAAGCACTTGTACAAGCACACCACACTCACTGCTTTTGTTGAGCACTACTACTACACTCACAAAGCTTAATATTGCTCACACTACACACACAGAGCACTACTCACAATTTGATTACATAAGCATTCACACTTCACTTCTTACGAGCACACCACTCACAATAGCCACACATATATATTCACAGCACTCTGCACACAACAATACTACATTTACACTTTCGTATCAACACTACATCACAAGCTCCTTATTTATAGTGCTTCTTCAACTTACAAAGTCAGTTCGCATTTTTCAAAGCTGCAAATTGCACTTAAGGCATGAAGACAACTTTCTGGAGTCTTCATGAGTAGAAAATATCAGCTACAACTTACTGAGAAATCTGTAAATTCTAGACTATTCTTCTTCCATCAAATGGCTGATTTTTTTCTGGTTGAATCTAGAAGCTTCATGTCCTCTAATGGCGGTGGCTGCAAGTGGACTGCTTCTAGTGTATTCCGAAGGCTTCTTCAATTGGCAGTCATTGCCATTTTAACACCTTTTTTTCAACATCTGGAAGTAAGTTCGTTTTCCAAAGTTTCACTACTTGATCAAATTGGTTCTTTATATATACTTACCCAACCATGTCTTTCAAGTAATAAAAGTTATCTCCAAAATTATACAATATGAATAAAATCATATTTCAAATTGGTGTCTGAAGTCTTCCTATTTGAGGGTGGAGCTGGACCCAGAGTGATGTTTTTATTGAGATTGAGTGCCAAGAGAGAAAAGGTCATTTAGGTAGAGTGAAGATTTAGGAGCACAGGAAGAAAGGGTGTTTCATATTTACCAAATATTAGTTAATAGAGGAGTATGAATTTAGCCTCTCAATAGAATAAATCATCATAAAACATATTTAAGAGGAAGTGGGCTTAGCAAAATTATCAGCATTTGGTTTTGGACTGATGTTCAATGGACTTGAGAATGATTCGTCCACTTTTATGACATAATTAGAGAAATACTTCTCTATTTTTCACCCACGATCCTGCTAGCAATTATTCTCATCATATCTTGCTCCATATTTCTTTACATAGAACCAAACAATATTGACTTCTCTATTGCACTCATTCATCACGATTCACTAATTTAATCTCCTTTATACAATCCTAGATTATCTCATTTTAAAAGTCTAAACTTGGCATTTCATCAACCAATGGTGCATTCCCAACATATGGGAAAAACAAGTTTAATCGCACATGTTGATGAATATTTTCTCAAAACTAGCAATTGAGTCTTATTTCCTTGTTGATACCAATAGCAAACTTTCTTGGATACAATGCTTACTTTGCATTCATTGCTATCCTTTGGAATCTCCCCTTTAATTCCAAGTGTTATCGAAAAACAGAAATAATGGAAGAAATTAAAAGTTAAAAAACACACAAAATTTATTATTTCTTTCCACACAATTGTTATTGAGAAAAGTTCATCATGGAAGTCTAAAAATTACATATTTATAAAGAAATATAAATTTTATGTGGGCCCAAGCCCTCCACTATTACCACAAACCTTTAAAACAAAATTTGAGTCCTCTCAAAATTTTAAATCGGATCACCAATTTAGATCCACCACAATAATTTAAGGCAATCAACACTAATTAATCAAGACTATTTCTGTTTAACCTTTATACTTCTGATTATAAGCATTTCCTTGGAAACATGGTTATCATCATTTGGAGCAGGTTTTAACCTATGATCGAGAGAAGTTTTAGGTGAAAGACCAAGTCAAATGTCTAATACATCTGATGCCCATTACTACTGTTCATGTCTTGGCAGCTACAAAAATGATGAAATCTTGCAAATGCAGGATGGTAATAGCCTATGCTTAATTTTGTAGTTTATTTCTACTCCAAAACACAACTTTTGACAATCAATGTTTCTCCTGCATATTGTAGTTTTGAAAAATATTGTGTTAGCCCTAAGGGCATTCTCCTGTGTTTTGACTTATGACAAATGTTGATAAAGATTAACTTATATGATTTACATGTGACAGGACATGTTTAACCTCAATTCTTCCAAGACATGCAAATAAAATTGCTAAGTAACTCTTAAGTAACGGAATCCAAAAATGGGTGATCAAGTAGAAGACCAAGCTTAAGAGATTGAATATCAAGAAGTCCTTGTAGAAGAACTTTAGACTATGAATCGTTATTAAGGTATTTCTTGTAAATTCCTATGTCTCTTTACCTTGTAATTCAATTTATTTCTACCTTAAAGCACACAAACAAAAAGATTTCAAAGTTTTATATCTTAGAATTTTAGATTGAGTAGTTTGAATGACTCTGCATCCAGAAGCTTCGTCCAAAAAGCTGTGAATAGTATCAAATCATTTTTGCCTAAAAAAATGCCATTTTGAACTTACCTTTTAGATGCACTATCGTCCAAAACTTGAGTCCAAAACTCTAAAAAATCTGATAGTACGAAACTAGCCATTAACTAGTCGTTGTTGTCCTACTTTTCACTTCTATAAAAGCCATTTAAACCCAACTTTCTGCAAGATTTTTGTGCTATCTCTCAGAATCATTCTTACACTTTAGAAAACAAAAATCTTCCTTTTCATTGTGCTTCAAAGGTGAAATAGAATTGTTCAAAAGGTGAAAGGTTGTTGGAGCTTATTTGTTCATATCTGCTCAAACTTGTGAGCTATTTCTATAAGTTTTCCTTCATTTTATCTTGTATCAAGTTTGTGGAGTAAAACTCAGTTGGGATGAGTCCTGTTTGGTGAATGTATCATTTAGTGATGTTTGGTGTAAAACCCGGTTGGGGTAAACCCTAATTGTGTGTTTAAAGAGGTTGGATGTAAAACCAAGTTGGTGATCCTCTTATATAAGATTAGTATAGCCTACCACCATTGATTTGGGAAAAAGGTTTTAGTGATTGTGTTGAAATCCTTAAGTAGGTACTTAAAGTAGTGGATGTAGATCGGTTGAGGATCAAACCACTATAATTCCTTGGGTCTTTTCTTTTGCATTTCATCTTCACTCTTTCACTGCATTTTTGCTGGTCATTAGAATAAAGAACTTTATGTCGATCTCTACATTGTTGATCAGTTTTAAAAACCTTTGTGTTCTATAGCAAGTTTGTCTTTAATGCCTCAACTGCCCATTCTTAAAACAAGACCATCTTCTCACCATTTAGTGATGTTTCAAAAGATTCATATCTGCTCTCTTACTGCTACGAAGTAAATCTGATTTTCTTGCCTGTGCTTTTACTGTTCATCTGACTTGAAAACATTACACTCCTTCTTGCATCTATTAATTTGATCAAAGACTTTTATGTTGATTAAGTGAGACTGTTTTTAATGCTTTAATTTAGATCTTCATTTCTTCATTTACCGAAGTTCTTGAAAGTTCTTTAACAACGTATTCAAAGCTGCACAAAAATCTATTTTTGTGGCACACATACTTAGTTTATTCTCATTTTTAAGGTTTTCAAAAGACTATATGGTTTGAAATTATTTGCCATAAACCTTATTCACCCCCTCTGAGTTTTATCAATTGGTATCAGAGACTTGGTCTACGTTATCCTTAGCTTAACATCTTTGTAGCAAAGATCCATATGGCAACCACTACTGCTCTATCTTACATTGAAGGATCTTCCACAAATAGACCTCATTTGTTTAGTGGAAGCAATTATACATTCTGAAAAAATAGAATGAAAATTTATGTTTGCTTAATCAACTTTGAGCTGTGAAATTTGATTGAGAATGGACCATTTGTTCCGTTGAAATTTGTTGAAGGCAGAAAAGTACTTAAATGGAGTGATGAATATGACAATGGGGATATTTCAAAAATGAGTCTGAATTTTCAGGCAATGAATATATTGTATTGTACTCTTGATGCAAATGAATACAATCATGTTAGTGGTTGTGATTCAGCTTTTAATATGTAGAGATTACTTAAAATCACCCATGAAGGGTCTAATCAAGTAAAATAATTAAAGTTGGAAATGTTAGTCTACGATTATGAGTTGTTCACTATAAAGTCGTATGAAAACATCACTGATATGTTCACTCATTTCACAAACATCATGAATGGTCTAAAGGCCTATGGAATGATCTATCCTCTCAGGGAGCAAAATAGAAAATTGCTTAATGCTCTAACAAAAAGTTGGCAGCCAAAAACAATGGCAATAGAGGAATCAAAAAATCTGAACAGTGTACCTACTGAAGAGTTTATTAGCTCTCTATTAACCTATGAAATGAAACTGAAAAAGTTTCAAGAGTATAATGAAGATGATAAAGGCAAAAGAGGAACAGTCTTAAAAGCTATTGATGATGATGCTTCTGAGAGTGAAAAAAAGGGACTAATCTGGACGCCGAAGAGCTGGCCATGGTAGTTAGAAAATTTAGAAAAATGTTCAGGAAGAACAACTTCAAAAAGGATAGAAAATTTGTCAAAAATAATGGACAACCTTCACCCTTCAAACCTTAATACTATGAATGCAAGAGTACAGGACATTTTATTGCTGATTGTCCAATATCTAAAGAAAGAGAAGCTAAGCACAACGAGAAGAAAAGAAAAGGATTGATTGGGACTTAGGACCAAGAAGAGTCCGAGAGTAAAGAGAGTGATGGATCCGACAAGAAGAAAGCAAACATATGCTTCATGGCAATGGAAAATGAAGTAAACTCCACTTCCGCTAATTTCATATCTGATTTACATAATTCTGATTATGAAAAGGTTGATGATCCTAGTGAACTACTTTTTGAAATGTTCCATAAAATCAAAAAGCTGTCTAGAAGAAACAAAGAAATGAAAGCAAAAACTGATTCCTTGCTAGACGAAAATGATAAGCTGATAAGGGAGAACAAAGCCTTACTTGATTCTATATGTTGTCTAAATGTCGAAAAAAAAAGTCATTTCTACTTCTTTAAATTGTTTAACACTTGAAAATGAATGCATATGTGATAAAGTCTTTTTGCTTGAAATTATGCTCAGTGACTTTGATAATGTGAAAAAGAAAGTTGATGATCTTACCATTTGTATTGAGAAATTTACTGATGGACATGACAATCTTAATAGATTGCTTGGAATGCAGCGTATAGCTGGAAATAGAAGTGGTCTAGGTTTTAGACATGTGCACAAGGTAGAAAATCACAAACCTCATTTTGTGAAAGCTAGAAACTCAAATGTTGATCATATATGTTGTTCTTATTGTGGTAAATGTAGACATAATGTATTCAGGTGTCACATTAGGAAATGAGCTGAATATGGTATGAAAACCGCTTGGAGAGTTAAAAGAATTATCAATAACCCCCAAGGACCCAAGAAAATGTGAGTACCAAAAGCTATTCTTCCACTTCATGAATAGGTACACCAGCTAAAAAAATTGAGCTCCACAAAATGGTTCTTGGATAGTGGATGCTCAAGACACATAATGGGAAATGCTGCACTAATATATGACCTCCAAGCTACAAATGATGGATTTATCACAGTTGAAGATAAGAAAAAGGGAAAAACACTCTGTAAAGGTAATGTTGGTAGGAGATTCTCCATTATTATCATGTAAGTAATATTGATTGATGAATTGAAGCTCAACTTACTTAATATTAGCCTTTTGTGTGAAAATTGATGCAAGGTTATTTTTGTAAAAGATTCATGCACTATCATACACAATTCTTGTGATGAAATCATTTTTTTGTCAACCGCATTGGCAATGCCTATATATTATATCTTGATGATCCTTTTGCTTATGATATAAAGTGCCTTTCCATAAATGAAGTTGATGGCTACCTTTAGAATTAAAAGTTAGACCATATTTCTATTGATCTGTTAGATAGATTGTTATTAAAATAACTGGAGAAATGACTATCCAAAATTATTTTTTGACAAAAATAAATTGTGTGATGCTTGCCTTTTTAGAAAACAAACCGAGATATATTTCAAATCCAAGAAAAAAATTTCAACCTCCAAATCTCATGAGCTAATACATATGGATTTGTTTGAACGAGAAGATTGAAAGCCAAAAAATAGAGGAAACATGCTGTGCGGAAACGAAAAAAACAAAGGCAAAAAAACAACGAAGAACAACAGCCCAGAAGCATTTAATCAATACCTCTGTGTGCTTTAAGCCTCTTTGGCTGTGAAGAGATCGACTGAATCACAGGGATAGCTCTTTCTTGCCTACTTGTTGAAGCCTCCAATTGAAATCCCGCTAACCTCCTACTTCGCCTTGTTTGCATGAACGCCAAAGCATTCTAAGTTTCAGAATATTCCACAGCCTCAATCCTCATTGGTGAAACAAAATGAGAGGAGGAACGGTCTTAAGGTTCTTGATCCTCTTGCTATTGATTAGCAATATCAAGAACAAAGGGAGGAAAAGGAAGTCACGAAAGAGAGAGAGAGAGCAAGAAAAGCATCAGAGGCTTGTAGGGATTTTTTTTTTTTTTCCTTTCACAGAAACGTTCTACCTCTTGCTAAAACTACGGTATCTAATATCTGATAACAATATCCCCAGGATATGATATTTCAAACACCCGATTGTTATCAACAGAGTGAGTTTGGCTTAGCCTTAAACTCTTTTGTACCGTATCTGGAAAAATCCTATGGTCCAGGCTATTGGGCCAAAATAATATTTATTTTTTTACCCAAAAAGTCCAAAATAATAAACATTAATTATTTATTCCCTGGGCTTATAGAAATAACCCAATAAATAATTAATGAACCCAAATAAATCAAAAAATAATTAAACATTAATTATTTATTTCCTAGGCTTATAGAAATAATCCAATAAATAATTAAACAAGCCTTTTTCCATCTAATTTAAGCCCAAGTTAATTTTCTAATTATTCAAAATGGACCTTGGTCCTAAATAATTAATTAACCAATTAAACCAAATAATAAATTTCTCTCAACTTCTTTTTATTTATTTTTATTCCAATTCAATAATAAATTAGACTTCCTGAATAAAATAAAATCCTCTTTAACTAAGACTAATTCTTCAGCCCAAAATTGATTAGGACTTACGGGCTATTTCGAAGACCAAAAAGACACATCACATTGGCTACTAAAATGACCAAAATATCCATACTATATAAATAGTTGTATTTTGCATTTTAAATATTTTCTAATATCACTATAAGGAAATATTGACCCCAAGGACAATGCTGCGTTAGCAAAGTCTCCGACCTACAGGTGAAATGACTAAAATACACCTCTAAATATCGTCGTGCATTTAGAAAGGAAAAAGTGTACTAACACCTCTCTAAATGACAGCTACCATCCTTAGGCTTCTAGTCCAATGATCCACGACTTCTTGAAGTGTTTCCGCTTTCCAAGGGAGCTACCCTAAAACAAACATCCAAGTCATGTTTCCCAGAGCCCTGGACATTTAGATCATTCAGACAACCACAAGGGGCGATATTGTATAAAAACTATCTTGTACAAGTATGTCTTAACTAACTAATTACATATACCCAATATACAAGTATATTGGTTCTACGATAAAACTTCAACTAAAGCATATCAAAGTACATACTTCCAGCTTCGTCAAACCACCAACTCATACTCAAGCCGTAGAGTATTAGTCCACGTTGTAGCAGTAGTAGTCTTGGTTTCTACCAAATAGTACTTTAAGAAACCATTATTACAGGTCTTGTTCTACGTATTCAAAATACGCTTATATCATGAAGTGAATGGACTACTCATTGGCTAAAAGTAAGCCATTCCCCATTTGGAATTCATAGCATAATAACCTAAACATAATGAGATTCTCATTCTCATCAATCGGTTAAGAACAAATGTTTATGTGTTAAATAACTCGTGATCCATACCTTACTGTGAAAGACCACCATTCACATGAATCACTTATTTAAACACAATGGGTCTTTTTCAAATGAAATTGTGCATAAATAAAAAGTAAATTTACAAACAATTTCGAAAAATAAATTCTTTTATTAAAACATTCAATGTTTACATCAGAAACCTAGTATAAGATGACATATTTCCCAACAATCTCCCACTTGCACTCTAAGACTAAGTAAGTCTGTAGGTGCCCACCCCTATGGTATCCAAGTGTCTCTTGAAGACTCTTTCAGCCAAAGGCTTGGTGAATAGATTTGCTAGATTGTTCTCTGAGGCAATCTGTTCCCCCACGACTTCCCATCTCTGGATGAAATCTCAAACCATGTAGTACTTCCTCTCGATGTGCTTCCCCTTCTTGTGGTTCTGAATTTTTTTTGATTGCGATACTGCTCCAGTGTTGTTGTAATACATCACAATCGGCCTGTCCATGTATGGCACGACTCCAAGTTCTGAAAGAAACTTCTAGAGCTAGACTGCTTTCTTGGATGCCTCCGAAGCTACCACATACTCAGCTTCCATGGTTGAGTCAGCAATGCAAGATTGCTTGATACTTCTCTATGAAATAGCTCCTCCAGACAAGGTGAAGACATACCCACTAGTGGATTTTCTCTCATCCTTATCTGCCTGGAAGTTTAAGTCTGTGTATCCTATAGAAACCAAGTCATCAGCCCTGTAAAATAGCATATAATCTCTCGTTCCCTTGAGGTACTTGAGAATATGCTTTACAACTTGCCAATGAACCTCCCGGGTTTGACTGATATCTGCTAACCAAGCCTACGGCAAAATAGATATCTGGCTTAGTACATAGCATGGCATACATGAGACTTCCCACAGTCAAAGCGTAGGGAATCTTACTCATTCTGTCTTTTTCTTCTTGAGACTTAAGACAGTCCCTTAAAGAAAAAGACAACCCATGTCTACAAGGAATTAAAGCTCCCTTGCATAAGTCCATGCTATACTTAGCCAGCATTTTGTCAATGTATGTCGCTTGAGATAATCCTAACATTCTCTATTTTCTATTTCTAAGAAGCTTAATACCGAGAATGTAACTGGCTTCTCCCAAGTCCTTCATATTGAATTGACTAGACAGCCAAATATTTGTAGATGGCAATGACCTTACATCATTTCCAATGAGTAGAATATCATCCACATATAAGACAAGAAAAACCACATTAATGCCTTCAAGCTTTTGTGTACGCATGGTTCATCGTCGTTTTGAATAAAATTGTAAGACTTTACAGCCTCGTCAAAACGAATATTCCATACTCTCGATGCCTGCTTGAGTCTATAAATGGACTTCTTAAGCTTACAAACCATATGCTCTTGGCCTTTAGCAACAAAACCTTCCGGTTAGGACATATAGATGTCTTCGCTAAGATGGCCATTTAAAAAAGCCGTCTTGATATCTTTTTACCATATCTCGTAGTCATAATGACACGTGATGGCAAGGAGGATACGGATGGACTTAAGCATGGCCATCGGAAAAAAGGTTTCCTCATAATCGATACCCTCTTTCTGAGTAAACCCTTTCACCACAAGCCTAGCTTTGAAGGTCTCCACCCTCCCATCCGCTCCCCTCTTTCTCTTGTATACCCACTTACACCCAATGAGTTTTATCCCTTCAAGTGAAGCTATAAGATCCCAAATCTAATTGAAGTACATAGACTCAATCTCGGCTTTCATTGCTTCATGCCAAAGATTCGCATCGACATCAGCAATAGCCTCCTCGTATCTAGTGGGGACTTGTTCCTAATGGTCGGAGATTAGCTTGAAAGCTTCTCCCGTCCACCTCTCTGGAACCTAAGACACTCTCCCACTACGACAAGGCTCCATTTGTACAGGCTCTTGAGGCTTTACCTCTTCTTGTTCCACAGTCGGGTTAGAAGAAGTTGATTCTGAAGATAACTTCTCCTCAAGTTCCAACCTAGTTGAACCTTTAGTGGAAGTACTTTAATTATCCTCTAAGTATCTAGCATTGGTACTAACTAGTACTTTCTACTCCTTAGGATGATAAAAGTAACCACCCTTTGTCCCTTTTGGATACCCAACAAAATAGCATAATTCTGATTTTAGTTCCAACTTATCTCCTTTTACCAATACATAAGTTGGATAACCCCATATTCTGAGATGATTCAGACTCGGATTATGCCCAGTCCACATCTCATAGAGAGTCCTAGGTACTGACTTGGAAAGCACCAAGTTCAGAATGTATGCCACTATTTCCAGGGCATATCCCCAAAAAGACACTGGAAGAGTAGCATGAGACATCATGCTTCGGACCATTTCCATCAATGTCATGTTCCTTCTCTCAGCTACTTCGTTTTGCTAGGGTATCCCCGGTACAGAGAGCTATGATACTATCCCATGATATACCATGTAGTCCTTGAATTCACCAAGGAGGTACTCTCTACCTCAATCCGATCGTAAGGTCTTGATTAATTTACCTGTCCAATGCTTCACTTCAGCCGTAAACTCCTTGAACTTATCAAAAGAGTCAGGCTTGCACCTCATCAGGTAAATATAACCAAACCTTGTACAATCATCCGTGAAAGTGATGAAGTACTCAAAACTTCCTCTAACTGGTGCAGACAAGGGGCCACACACATCAGTGTGAACAAGACTCAATATTTCCTTGGCTCTATCCACCTTTGGTGTAAATGACCTTTTGGTCATCTTTCCCATCAGGTAGGATTCACACTAAGGCCAATTTTCCAGTTTTAATGAGCCCAAAGGCCCATCATAGATTAGCCTCTAAATCCTGGTTGAGTTGATATGACCCAACCTTAGATGCCAAAGGTATGAGTCATTGATATTGGTTTTTCTCTTCTTAGTTAAAGGTTCAGATTGAGCGTTATTTAATTGATTGTTAATAGGGTTTAAGAAGAATAGATTTTCATACATGTGCCCAATACATAAAATTTCTCCATCTTTACTGATAGAAATACCAGAATGGAAAGATACAGAATATCCTTGATTTATTAGTTTTGCAACTGAAATCAAATTCTGACGAAATCCAGGTGTATATAAATATCTTTTAAAATCACTATTCTATTACAATAAAAAATAAGATCCAACTCTCTCACTGCAAAGGCCCAGACTTGTGCTCCATTTCCCACGCGTAGCCCATGTTCGCCCTTCTTGAGTCTTCTAATCTTTCTAAACCCCTGCAAGGAGTTATAGATATGATCAGTGGCTCCTGAATCAACAATCTAAGTGGAAGTTGATCCAACCATTGATATAGACTCTAGATAGAAAACATTACCTGGGGGGTTTTTCTTGGCTTGAAGATTTGGACACTCTTTTTTCCAGTGTCCCTTCTTTCCACATCTGAAGCACTTACCCTTTGGTTTATCTTTGGGCTGGATCTTGGGTTTCCCTTCTTCCTTTTGAACTTTCTGGGTTTGGGCCCAATTCTAAATGAAGAAGCCTTAGCAATCATAGCCTTTGATTGAGGCTTTATGACCTTTTCTACCATCTGGAGTTCCTTCATCAATTTAGTTAAACTCATGTTTAACTTGTTCATATTGTAATTCAACTTGAACTAAGTAAAAGAACCCAGTAAAGACTCGAGAACCATATCCACTTGGCTCTCGGGGTCAATGACAGCCCCTAAGATTTTTGCTTCCTTAAAAGCAACAATCATCTTGAGCATGTGCTCTCTGACTGATGCTCTCTCAACCATCTTAGTGTTGATTATAGTTCGAAAAGCCTCCTACCTTGCGAGTTGGCTCTTGTCCACAAACATAGTGGCCAATGAGTGACTAATATCATATGCAGAAGCCATGTGCTCGTGTTTTGACTGGAGCATATTAGACATGGAGGCTAACATATAGCAGCGTGCCATTTTGTCAGCCTTCTTCCATGCCTTCTCAACCTCTCGCTCTTCGACGGTGCAACCTTTCCCGATAACAGGGCAAGTCTCGTAAAGGACATACTTGTACTCCTCAATTGTGAGTATTATGTCCAGGTTCCTCTTCCAATCCACATAGTTTGGTCCCGTTAGCTTATTTTCTCGGAGAATAACGGCCAAAGGACTAAAAGAACCTCCCACCATTTCTGAAAAATCGAAAATAAAAGAAATGATTTAGTTTGTGAAAAACTTTATCCTGAAAATAATTAATTTGGCTCTTAGGAAAACTGACATAGCTTCTTGGAAAGATTAACAGTTCCCTAAGCTAAGTGTGTTAACCACCACAAATTAATTTCCCTTCTAGGTAATGATTTAGAGGATACCTCCATCGAGGGGATGGTCGTTTCCTCCCATTTCTTATAGACATACCTCGCACTATAACCTCCAACGAAGGGCTAGCCAATTATAGTACATGTCCCGAGTTATTAATTACATCCCTCCATTAGATCTAGATCCTTGTAGTATCCCCATCCTATACAGGTTCACTTCCAAGGTGACGCGAGGGGACCAACGATCTCTAATGAGGATCGTGATGGAAGCCGTGGGGCCGTTGGAACCCTTCTCCCACTTAGTGTTTCTATGAAAAATATCCTTTTGAAAATTTTCATTAAGTCTTTCATTAACTCAAAAATAAAATATCTAAATCCATTAAAATCTCTATATCAAGGTTTATATCCTTTGAGAGATTTTTCCATAGACTAATTTTATTTAAATTAAAAACTTAATGACTTCAAAAATTTTCCAATTAAAACTTTCTAGAGACTTTGGTCTCAAGTTTATTTTGACAAAACAATTTTTCTAGTGCTAAAATAAAACAAAATGGCTTTCTATTTTAACTTACAAAAATATCTAAATCCAATATATTTTCTATGTCAAGGATTAAATCCTTTGAGAAAATATCTAATGATTAATTTTTGTTCAAGTTAAAATAACCATTTAATTTTTTTAAAAAGAAAAATATTTTCTTGTTAAAAATGTTCCCAAAGACTTTGGTCTTTGAGAAAATGCGCACATAGGTACTCAAAAATAAATAGCATGCTAGAAAACAGTAGACGTTTTCATGCTTTTCTATTTTTTAAACCTAAGTGCCCAAATAATAGAATTAAACATATTAATTAATTAATTAATAGTCTTGTTTAATCCTAAAATCCCTTACTAATATTTTTCATGCAAATATATTTCATGAATATTAACTATTGCAAAAATATTAACTTCACCTGGTATGGGACCCAAAACGAAAAAGAAAACGCATGAAAATTACAAGGAAAAAAATTTTAAAAAAAAAAAACCCCTTGGTCCATGTACACCTGTTGTGGCTCCACAGGCGGCTTATAAACAATTTTCTTCTTCTCCGTTTCTCTGCGCGAAAAAATTTTCTCGTTTCTCTACAATTTTTTTCTACTTTCTCTCGTGGCCTCTTTGGACATTTTGCATTACACAATCTCATCCAAACAAAAACACATTCACCTATACGCTTCAAAATTGGGTTCACACGGTTGTTCTATGAAAGCATGGAAAAATTTACAGACTTCCTATGCTTCTACTGTGAAGCTCACAAATCATCTATCCCATACAAAAACAATGAAGGATCATAGGCTTAAGCACCAAACAATGATCTTCTCCATTTTTATTAACTACATGCTCCCTAAGTTAATCAATCAACATGCTCTGATACCACTTGAAGATTGAAAGCCAAAAAATAGAGGAAACATGTTGTGCGGAAACGAAAAAAACAGAGGCCAAAAAACAACGAAGAACAACAGCCCAGAAGCATTTAATCAATACCTCTGTGTGCCTTAAGCCTCTTTGGCTGTGAAGAGATCGACTGAATCACAGGGATAGCTCCTTCTTGCCTGCTTGTTGAAGCCTTCAGTTGAAATCCTACTAACCTCCTACTTCGCCTTGTTTGCATGAACGCCAAATCTTTCTGAGTCTCAGAATATTCCACAACCTCAATCCTCATTGGTGAAACAAAATGAGAGGAGGAATGGTCTTAAGGTTCTTGATCCTCTTGCTATTGATTAGCAATATCAAGAACAAAGGGAGGAAAATGAAGTCACGAGAGAGAGAGAGAGCAAGAAAAGCACCAGAGGCTTGTAGGGATTTTTTTTTTTTTTTCCTTTCACAGAAACGTTCTACCTCTTGCTAAAACTACGGTATCTAATATCTGATAACAATATCCCCAGGATATGATATTTCAAACATCCAGTTGTTATCAACAGAGTGAGTTTGGCTTAGTCTTAAACTCTTCTGAACTGTATCTGGAAAAACCTTATGGTCCAGGCTATTGGGCCAAAATAATATTTTTTTTTTTACCCAAAAAACCCAAAATAATAAACATTAATTATTTATTTCCTCGGCTTATAGAAATAACCCAATAAATAATTAATGAGCCCAAGTGAATAAAAAATAATTAAACATTCATTATTTATTTCCTGAGCTTATAAAAATAACTCAATAAATAATTAAACAAGCCTTTTTCCATCTAGTTTAAGCTCAGGTTAATTTTTGAATTATTCAAACTGGTTACTAATTATTCAAACTGGACATTGACCCTGAATAATTAATTAACTAATTAAACCAAACAATAAATTTCTCTCAACTTCTTTTTATTTATTTTTATTCCAATCTAATAATAAATTAGACTTCCTGAATAAAATAAAATCCTCTTTAACTGAGACCAATTCCTCAACCCAAAATTGATTAGAACTTACGGGCTATTTCGAGGACCAAAAAGACACATCGCCTTGGCTACTAAAATGACCGAAATACCCCTGCTATATAAATGACTGCATTTGCATTTTAAATATTTTTTAATATCACCATAAGAAAATATTGACCCCAAGGACAATGCTGTGTTAGCAAAGTCTCCAACATACAGGTGAAATGACTAAAATACCCCTCTACACATCGCCATGCATTTAGAGAGGAAGAAGTGTACTAACACCTCTCTAAATGACAGCTACCATCCTTAGGCTTCTAGTCCAATGATCCATGACTTTTTGAAGTATTTCATCTTTCCAATGGAGCTACCCTAAAACAAACATCCAAGTCATGTTTCTTAGAGCCCTGGATATTTAGATCATTCAGACAACCATAAGGGGTGATATTATATAGAAACTATCTTGTACAAGTCCGTCTTAACTAATTAGTTACATATACCCAATATACAAGTATATTGGTTTTACAATAGAACCTCAACTAAAGCATATCAAAGTACATACTTTCAGCTTCGTCAGACCACCAACTCATACTCAAGCCGTAGAGTATTAGTCCACGCTGTAGCAGTAGTAGTATTGGTTTCTACTAAATAGTATTTTAAGAAACCACTACTACAGGTCATGTTCTACGTATTCAAAATACGCTTATATCATAAAGTGAGTGGACTACTCACTGGCTAAAGGTAAGTCATTCCCCATTTGGAATTCATAACATAATAACCTAAACATGATGAGATTCTCATCATCATCAATCGGTTAAGAACAAATGTTTATGTGTTAAATAACCCATGATCCATACCTTACTGTGAAAGACCACCATTCACATGGATCACTTATTTAAACACAATAGGTCTTTTCCAAATGAAATTGTGCATAAATAAAAAGTAAATTCACAAATAATTTCTGAAAATAAATTCTTTTATTAAAACATTCGATGTTTACATCAAAAACCTAGTCTAAGAGGGCATATTTCCCAACAGAACCAATAAGGAGCACTAACCCAAATGGTAAGAGGTATGCTTATATTTTAGTAGATGATTTTTCGAGATATATTTGGACTTTATGTCTTTTGTCGAAAGGGTATTTAGAGTGTTCTATAAAAGAACTCTATGTACAAAAGAATCCATGCTTGTAAATTTTGATATATATATATATATATATATATATATATATATATATATAACATATATTTCTCTAGAAAAGATGATGAATATGTAGGTAGCTCAAAGAAAAATGGCATTGAACATCATGAAGCTCCATCATTAGACAACCATGCCATAGAAGAGGAATTAGCAAAGAAGTGTCGAACACGCTGATCAAAATCTATCAAAAGATTAGAAGTCCAAAACTGTCCATCCAAAAGAACATATCATTGGTGATCCTAGCTGCAAAGTTAAAATCAAATTGAATTAATAATTTTGTTTTACTTTCTTACACTGAACCTAATTAAATTGATGCAGCCTTACATGATGAATTTTTTTTATTATGACCATGCAAGAAAAACTAAAACAATTTGAAAAGAATCAATTTTGGAAGCTTGTCCTTAAACCACTTGACCATCTTGTAATTGATACCATATGGGTTTTCCAAAACAATCTTGATGAGCATATCATTGTTATTAAAGCTAGATTAGTTGCCCAAGGATTCAATTAAGAAGAGGGCATTGACCTTGATAAAACTTTTGCTCATATTATTCAATTGGAATCCCTTAGAATGCTACTTATCTTTGCTTCACTCAAAAACTTTATGCTTTACCAAATGGATGTCAAAAGTATTCTCTTAAATGGTTTTATTGAAAAAGAAATTTATGTGAAGTAACCTCCAGGTTCTATCCATGAACATTTTTCAAACCATGTCTTAGTGGTTTTCTTCTTTCAAAAGGTTCTTCAATAGGCTTAATGGATACCACATAATTTATCAAATCTGAAAATTCTAATAATATTTTAATTGTGCAAATACATGTTGCTGATATCATTTTTAAAGCTACTAGTGATTCCTCATTCAAGAAATCTGCCAAGACAATGCAGCAAGAGTTTGATATGAGCATAATGAGAGAATTTAACTTCTTCCTCGGTCTTCAAAGAAAGCAAACCATAGATAATATCTTCCTAAATAAAGACAAGTATGCCAAGGAACTACTCAAAAGATATATTCACAAACTACTGGTTGAAGAATGATTCGATCATCTGATGAGAAGTTTGGAAATGATCAGATTATGTATCTAACGATTTTGCTAGAGATTGATCATTTATTTTTGCAGAATTCCTGAAGATCTTTTTATTCTAGATAGAGATATTGGATGTAGTATTTGGACTGTATTTTAAGTCCAAAAGTCATAGTATCTCTTGATCACATGTGACACACCTTTCGGACAAGGAATTCGGATGGACAATCTGCGTCCAAATATTAAAATCTTTCAACTCAAAAATTTCCGCCTCAGCCGCAACACTCTCTCTCTTCTTATTCAAATATTATTACTTATTTTTAGAAATTATCTTTCTCAAATGTACTAACTTGTACTTGTATTCTTCAATACCTCGTAAACCCCAAAAAGAATTCAAATCCATTTAAATCTTCTTCTCCCTTCAAAAATTCAAAAAAAAAAAAAGGCTGTCATTTGCCTTAGCTCTTTTTCTTTCCTCTGGCCTTCGTTCCTTCTTCAAAACCAGAAAAATCAAACCCTTTAATCCTGTTTGCCATGAGTAAAACCCTAAATCCCAGCTAAGGGGCTAAGCTAACAACGAAGAAGATTAAGAAATGCAAGATAAAGAAATCACTTGTTGCCAGACTAATATCTGCGAAAAAGAAGAAAGAATGAGTTGTCATTGATGAACCAACTCCTTAAATTGCATTACAAAACAACCTCCAGAAAAAGAAAGCACGGACAATCAGGTACCTCAATTTCTCAACTCAAATAGGGTGAATTTGAATATAATGTCTGGGTATCTAGAAATAGAACTATGGTTGTTGGATATCGTGTTGCCCCAAGTCCTTCTTAAACTATTCAACTAATTCTTAGTATAGTTGAATCTCTTGGGTGAAATGCTTTGCTATTTGTGAATGAAAAACTATACACTATATTGGTTTGAGATTTTTATGCAAATTTGAGAAAGGGATGAAATGAGGAAATAGTGAATGGGTTTAAAATGCAGGGGTATGTATCTAGAGTTGGAGAAGTGAACTTCGAGTTTAACCATCGTATATTAAATAGAATTTTTTCAGAGACAGTGGAGTATATTTTTTTCGAAATGAATAATCTACCTGAAAAATTGTGAAATTTTCTTTGAACTGAGTTGATTTGAGATGAAATTTATTAGTGCCAAGAGCTTTAGAAATTCAAGTGATTAAAATGCTAAATGGTTAAATGAAATTAGGGAGATTACTATATCACAAGATCTCAACCGCGGTGATACCGAGTTTTGGCCATAAGACATCTATAAATTTTCTGCAAATGGTATTGATGCCGGCTTTGTCAGAAGGAAATAAATTAGCTTTGGATTTTTTGTTGTGAAATTGCTGCTCAATCTCAGAACACATCAAATAAAGCATTATTCTTTAGAAACCTTCTCATCAAGCTATTTAAGTACTTCAATATTGATTTGAGTACAGTTATCCCTAAGCACAGCAGAGTAATCATCCACAGCAGAAATTCATTTGAGAAAATGGGAGTCATTCAAGCGGATAATCAAGGGATATTACTTAGAGAGGCTACTGAAGAAGAGATAGAAATGCAGAGTATTTCAAGGGGAAACATTAGGATGAACAAAAAGAAAAGTTGAGACTGAAATTCAAAGGGAAACATCAAGTAAAGGGAAATAGAAAACTTAGGAAAGTGGAAAAATGCAGAGTATTTTAGATGCTCTAAATCTGCTATCTACCAAG
The DNA here is from genome assembly GCA_026120185.1 of Voacanga thouarsii. NCBI lineage: Eukaryota > Viridiplantae > Streptophyta > Magnoliopsida > Gentianales > Apocynaceae > Voacanga > Voacanga thouarsii. The sequence goes on from JANUWF010001827.1 coordinate 104,150, forward strand.
CTAAAACAGTTTGATTGTAGAAGTCAAAGGTGAACAAAAATTTGGAAAATAGACTGACAAATGTGGAAGGAAAGAAATATAAAACTAAAGTCCATTCGACTGAACAAGTTCCTCCACCTGTGCTAGAGCCTTAACCTATTATTCCTTGAACACAAGAAGAAACTGATATTCAGCCAAAGATGGAGAGTACGCAAGAGAACTAGAAAGAAATGTGCCACTGTTGAACAACTGCTACACCCAAGAAAGCTTCCAAGCAAAATTTGGCAACTCATCTGGCCGAAGGAAGAAGCATGTCATGGTAAATTAAAATTCAGCAGAATTATTGGACAACAGTCAAAGAAGGGTGCCAATGCTAAGCCTATGACTATCCTTATTTCATGAGATATGGCACATAACGACCGATGAATGATAATCTATTCTGCCCACTCTTATTCTGATGACACAATTTTATTCGTGCAAAACTTCCTGCTCTCTACACTATATTTTCATGCAAATCCTTATTTTGGTCTTTAACTGATATTACTACTAGCTGCCTACTGCTTATTATTATTGTCAATATTGTTTATTGCTGGCCCTGTTCTGGGCATTCTCTTGATATTACTGTCAAAATACTATTGATTGCTTCTCTACTACTTAGTGTTATTACTATAATTTTGATTCATGACAAAGGGGGAGAAAAGAGGGATTGTGAATTGATTGTGAATTGATGACTTGAGAAATATATTGTTGGGGGATTGTGAATTTGATGCGGTTATGGAGATTGTGTCAAGGACTAAGAGGAGATAATGTGGGAAGAGATTATGATGTGGAAACTGAAAATTTCTTTACAAACTTGTGATTTTGTGAAATACATTTTTGGGATTTGAGTTGATCAAACATTGTGATGTGCATTCTTTTTTTTTTTTTTTTTTTGTGCTTTCATCATATCTCTTTTGCAGGTCTTTGCCTTTATAAATATAGATTATGATTGTGACTACTTATGAGGATTATAAATTCATATGGCTTAAGATGAAATTATAACTGTTTATGGTGATTTAATAGAGACTATATTGAGTTGTTGTTGCTGTTATGGACTAAGGAGATTGAAGTGTGTGTATGAGTTCATTGTGCATTCTAACTGATTTTGAATAAGCTAGATAATTTTTTTTTTTTTTTGCTATGGATGTGATATGTACTTTGTTTAAATATTTGGATGATGAGGTTATTTATACTTATGAAAACTTCTCTTTAATTGCACAAAAAATTCCTTGTGTTGAAATACCTTGAGAAAACTAGATTGGATTGAAAACCTCTAATCTGTCCTTGTGAAAAAACTTTTTTTTTTTTTACCCTGCACATACACAAAGGGAGTTTTGGACCCATGTTTATTCAATCCAAAAGACCAGTCCCAAAATGAGTTTTTAAAATATTAGCTTCTACCTCATTTTACCCCATTTTAGATGCATGTTTTGGAAGTCCAAGATCTTGAAATCAAGTCTGATTCTCAAAAGCACTTCATGGCTCTATATCTTGTGATTCATATATGCATATACTAAGGGGGAGCATTACATCTTATAATTTATCCTCTATACCTCCTTGTGTATATATCTATACTTTTTTTTTTTTTTGTGGCTACTAATTGCAGCTATTCACTTGTGGAATAGTCCTTTGATTGAAGGAAGGAGGATATGAAGGTAGGTTGGGCTATAGGCTCATTGAGCCATGTTTGTAAGTATATGTTTTAATTTTCTATCTTAATCTCATAAGCACTCTTTGAGTCCTATAATGAGAGAATGCATTTCTATGAAAAACATTCTTATTTCACTCGGTCTAATATGTTCGTACTGCACATATCATTATTCTTTATATCATAATCCCATCAAGTTTGTCATCACTCAAAAAGGGGGAGATTGTTAGCCCTAAGGGCATTCTCCTGTGTTTTGACTTATGACAAATGTTGACAAGGATTAACTTGTGTGATTTACATGTGATAAGATATGTTTGACCTCAGTTCTTCTAAGGCGTGCAAATAAGATTACTAAATAACTCTTGAGCAATGAAATCCAAAAATAGGTGATCAAGTAAAAGACCAAGATTAAGAGATTGTATACCAAGAAGTTCTTGTGGAAGAACTTTAAACTATGAATCATTATTAAGGTATTTCTTGAAAATTCCTATGTCTCTTTACCTTATGATTCAATTTATTTCTACCTTAAAGCACACAAACAAAAAGATTTCAAAGTTTTATATCTCAAAATTTTAGATTGATTAGTTTGGATAACTCTACATCCAGAAGCTTCGTCCAAAAAGCTGTGAACAGTATCAAATCGTTTCTGCCTGAAAAAGTGTCATTTTGAACTTAACTTTTAGATGCACTATCGTTCAAAACTTGAGTCTAAAACTCTGAAAAATCTGATAGTACGAAACTAGCCATTAACTAGTCGTTGTTGTCCTACTTTTCACTTCTATAAAAGCCATTTAAACCCGACTTTCTGCAAGATTTTTGTGCTATCTCTCAGAATCATTCTTACACTTTAGAAAACAAAAATCTTCCTTTTCATTGTGCTCCAAAGGTGAAATTGAATTGTTCAAAAGGTGAAAGGCTGTTGGGACTTATTTGTTCATATCTGCTCAAACTTGTGAGCTATTTCTGTAAGTTTTCCTTTATTCTATCTTGTATCAAGGTTGTGGAGTAAAATTCAGTTGGAGTAAGCCTTATTTGGTGAATGTATCAAGGTTGTAATGTAAAACCTGGTTGGGGTGAACCTTGACTGTGTGTTTGAAGAGGTTGGGTGTAAAACTAAGTTAGTGATCCTCTTATGTAAGATTAATGTAGCCTACCACCATTGATTTGGGAAAAAGGTTTTAGTAATTGTGTTGAAATCCTTAAGCGAGTACTTAAGGTAGTGGATGTAGATCGGTTAAGGATCGAACCACCATAATTCCTTGGGTCTTTTCTTTTGCATTTCATCCTCACTCTTTCACTACATTTTTGCTGGTCATTAGAATAAAGAACTTTATGTCGATCGCTGCATTGTTGATCAGTTTTAAAGACCTTTGTGTTCTATAGAAAGTTTGTCTTTAATATCCCAAATGCCCATTCTTAAAACAAGACCATCTTCTCACCATTTAGTGTTGTTTCAAAAGATTCATAGCTGCTCTCTTACTGCTGTGAAGCAAATCTGATTTTCTTGCCTATTCTTTTACTGTTCATCCGACTTGAAAACACTACACTCCTTCTTGCATCTATTAATTTGATCAAAGACTTTAATGTTAATTAAGTGAGACTATTTTTAATTCTTTAGTTTAGATCTTCATTTCATTATTTACCGAAGTTCTTGAAAGTTCTTTAACAACATATTCAAAGCGGCACAGAAAATCTATTTTTGTGGCACACGCACTTAGTTGATTCTTGTTTTTAAGGTTTTCAAAAGACCATATGGTTTGAAATTGTTTGCCATAAATCTTATTCACCCCCCCCCCCTCCCCCTCTAAGGTTTATCATGTTGTTATACCAAAGAGACACATTCAAAATAGTAGTTTTTATAAATTTTATAATAACTAATTTGATAAAACTGATAATTTTAGCAAAAGAATCAATAACAATGATAACTTTTATGGATTCAATAATGTTCCATAAAAGAAATGGTGAATTTCAAAAGTACTACATTATAGTAAAAAATTTCATAGAAATATAACTTTTTCTCATTGAAAGATACTCATTTTTCAAATTACTTACTACTGAATCTGTAGCTACATACTACAACATTTTAGTTTGTAGCTATTAACAAAATTGTGATGGTAATTTTGCAAAATAGGATTACAAACAATACTCGTTTGATGGAAATCGCATTAATATAATTAAATCAATATCATATTTAATAATAATTAACAGTTTAATTGTTTAGTTGGGATGAAAAGAGAGATAAAAATAGGTGGGGATATAAATTTGGACGTAAATGTGTAATTTATGTCGTTTGGTTCAGAAAAAAAGATGGAGGGAAAGTAACCTCTTCACATCAGCAAAATAGCCCATCCAAATTTGTATAAATTGGGACGTAAATCAAAATAATACTTGTCATTTACTTTCCTTCTACTTTAACCAAACAAAATTAAAATGAATTATATTTACTCCCCTTAATGGAAATAAAAGTTCCCCTTCCCCTCCTATTCCCCTCCCCCCTTCCTTTATGAACCAAACATAGAGTAAGTGATATTTAGAAAAATTATGGCTACATTTCAACATTCAAACATTCTATTTACAATAATTTGGCATGCAACATGGGATTAGTAAAGATAATGAGTAAGATCCAAATTCCAAGCATCCTCATCAAAATGTTAAATCAATTACTTGTAATTTAGGGCCATCTATTATCCCACTATTCCTTGCACATACAAGGTTGATCATCTGAACATTTCGTGGAAACTTTAATCCATAGGAAAACAACCATGGCCATTTACCTTTGACTGATTGCGAAAGGAAAACAGCCATGGATCTATACATGACTATCATTGACACAGATAAGAGGGTCCTAGGAAAAACATTGGCAAGTTGATGGTAGGAATCAATGTAGATTTTTATGTAGTTCTTTGTCATTATTTTTTTACCCATAAGTTTTGTTATAATCGTTTTGAGATTTTGTGTATATGTTTGTAATGACTGTTATCGTATGCACATTGTCCACTATCTTCAACTCCTATTTTCCTCAATAGATGCACCTTAATGCCATTATTCCCTTTTACATACCCGATAAGAAAATTAAAAAACTATCATTGACACGCAATAGTGATTTGAATATTTATTATTTTATCAATATCAATACAATCTAATTAAATATATATTAAATAATTAATAGATTGTCGATAACAACTTGTCCTAATAGCAGGAGAGTTGTTGCTTGACGTTGATCTCAAGTTAGACACCAAGTTACGCTTCATCCTTTTCCCTTTCCCTTTCCCCTTCCTTGCTCCTTGTTTTCTCTCCCCCTAAAAAAACTATAAATAAATATTTTAAAAATTAATTATATAAATAGTCTCTTTCAGTTTAAACTAAATAATTCCAAAGAATATATAAATAAATGAGTCTATAAAAATGGGGAAAACAACATATTTTTCAAGCTTTTCTTATTTGTATTGTATATCAATATTGATGAACCATATGATAGATAGTCTCTTATCAATATCTAATAGTATTGATATTGATTAACCTAAGAAAAACCAAACTATATAAATATTCTATATGTCATATAATAGACAAATAATTTATCAAAATAAAAAAAATGTATGTATATCAGTCTTAATGCTTGGAACGATCCACAGGGCAGATGTTTGGTTTTCCCAATATTGTCCATCTTAACTAGTAAGTAGTGAGATTGTGAAAACATTTTTTGTTATCTTTAGAAAAGGTAAACAAATCAAAAGTCATCCAATATTATGTATTAAAAACGATTCACATTGTAATTGATTTGATATATATAGCAGAACATATCTCTAGATGCTATCCACAAAACTTTGTTAGTCAACGAAGTAAGATTCAAACCCTAATTGAACAAGAACACATAACTATAGTTTAGTAGTGTTTCTTCTATAGGTCGGGGAGAAGCCCGCAGCCGCTACCCTTTTGGATGCGCACTGGATGAAACCTACCTTGTGACTAATGTGTTTGGATTTGGGTATAAAAATCATTTAAAAATAAGCACATTCCCAATCAAGTTAAATTAAAGTATTAACCCCAAATTACATATATAAGCAAGCGTATTCATCATTAAGCATAGCATAGGGTTTAAAACGAGTGTCAATCCTCAAGAAACAAGTATGAATTAATCCATTTTCTTTCATTGTTTAATAGACTTAATAAAGTAAAAAAGAAATAAAAATAAAAATAAAATAAAATAACATATACATGTCAAGGACGGAGAATTATGTAACTCAAACAACTATTTTGACAAACATGACCTTAAAGTACCCAATCATTATTATAACTAATTATTCTCTTGGCATCATGAAGGATTAAGATAGATTCACTTCTTTTCCAATCCATGAAATCACTATCTTCTAGATAAATTAGCATCACATGGCATGTCTCAACTAATTCACCCAAAACCAAAAGGTGCATTAAACGCAATCCTTGATTAAATTTCCATGGATTGGCAATTAAAACATGAAACTAACTAATAAATCCATGGCCTAGTAGACATCAATTAATCTTTAATTACCTAATTTTTAGCAATTAACTCCTTTGGTCAAGCAAGTTAAGAGACAACAAATATGAAATTAATGAATTAAGACCACCATCAACCCCTTTGGCCAAGCAAGTTAATGGAAAGAAACAACCAACTAATCTCGTAATTAGCACGAGTAATTAAATACCAAGAATAACAATCAATTAATCAAAAGATCAAAATAACTCTAAGAGTCATGAATACAGAAAATAATGTTAAATTATAATAAAACAATTAATAGATCATTGTTCAAGAAAAGAAAACAAAGTTAAAAGAAAACAAAGTTAAAAGAAAACACTCATAGACAAGCCTCCTTCTTCTTCCTTCATAGACCCTCTTGTATAATTCTCCTTTATCTGAAAAATTCCTCCTTGATTTTGAGTGATTTTCTATTTTGATCTGCGAATTCTCCTTTTTTCCCTGTGTTTTTCATCTATTTATAGGCTTTAGAAGTGCATAAAATCATTCCTCTAAGGTTTCTGGCCGACTAAAAGTAGGAAAATACTAAAACTTTGCAAATTACCAAAAAAATACCCACAAAAATCGAGGCACCGCCTCAGCACCAGTGCACAGCCGGTGCCGCCTGTCCTGCCTAGGGCCGGCGCTAGTTGTGGTCTGTTTCTCCATCCATTCGTCGATTTTTCTTGATTTTCATGCCACCTCTTCTAGAGTTCAGCCGGCACCAATTCGGTTCTGTTCAGCTCTATTTCATCGGTTTTTCATTACTTCGAAGTGCTTGTCAATAGCACGTGGCCGGCGCCGGTTCCCTTCTCCTGGCTGGCACCGCCTCTACTCTGTTTAGCAACGTTTTTGTCTTATTTTATCCCTAAAATTTGAAATAATGCAAAAAATATCTTTCCAATGGTAAAATCTCAAATATGAAGGAATATGACCAGTTATTAAACAAAATGTATCACAAAATAGCCTCAAATAACTAAAAAATATATGACTAATTTAGGCCATATCACATTCCCCCACACTTCGCCCTTTGCTTGTCCTCAAGCAAAAATATCAAAGACAAGTAGGAAAACACAAGTTTTTCCAAAATCTCTCAATCAATTTCAAAATAATACTTCCAATGCTTTCTTTATTTAAGACAACAAAACATATACTACTATACCTTTCATAACAAACGCAAGACTTGTGTAAGTGAAGAATGACTAGTAGAACTATCCCAACACTTAACATCATTCTCAAACCATTGGAAAGAATTTAGTTCAAAAGAAATATGCATTCCATAAGCTTACTTTTCATACACTCTCTCCACTAATCCGAGACATATCATGATTCTACTTAGGTCAAGTAGGACTTTTAACCTTGTAATGTAAGGCTAAAGGATTTGTAATGTAACTTGTCAAACGAAGGATATAGAAGAATCAAATATCAAAGAAGATGAGAGTTTACAAGAAAAAGATAAACAAAATGTACTAATAGATTCCAAACTTTTCTTGCTCTCCTACCACAAAATCAATCAAAAACCCATAACCTTGTATTGCAATCATATCATAGCTCAAGCAAATCTTGCATTCTTTTCCTCAATAATTCTTAACTCATCATTCGTATTGCACAAGATCATCAAAAATTTCAGCAATTTTTATTCCAGCTCTCAATCAACATTCTTCCTGTGCTCTTCTTCTCTTTCTCTTTCAGCTTTTCTTTTTCTTTTTCTTTCCTTCCAAATGCTGCTTTTGTTTATTTTTTATTTTTTTTTCAACCTTTTCTAGCAGCTTTTTGTTTTTCTCTCTCTTTCTTCTTCTTTTTTTTTTTTCTTTTCTCCTTTCTTCCTCCTTTCTCCTTTCACAACTCAACACATAATGCATGAGTGAAAGTAACAAGTCATGACATTACAAACGCTTTTTCCCTCATAATTTTTCTACTTGTACTTTTATCCATCAAGAGCAATTAAAGATTTGGAAAGTAAATCAAACTCTTAGAAAGAAGTAATGGACAAAGTATGATAACGGGTTTTAAGAAAGAAATTAACAATTTAGGCTCAAAATAGGCACTAGGGATAATATCAAATAGGTAGGCTTGAAAAGCTCAAACTATCCAAAGAAGGCCTATTACCGTCATCCCTAAGTTAAATCATGAATGTCTTTCTTATTTCACCTCGAGAGGTATTCAAGTAAGTTCTAGAATGCTCAATGAATTTTAGCAAAAAAACAAGTTTAAGAACAATGTAAAGCATTTGATCAAGAACTACTTAGTCCAAGTGTGTGCAAAAAGTCATACATAAGCCATAAATGATATAAAACATATGCTCTATGATCTAGCACAAAGACATGTATTAAAAATACATCTTGAAAGCTATCGAAAAAGTTTTGAAAATTTTGCTCAAAAAGGCTCATAGAATTTCAAGAAGAATGAGGCATAGAAAAATTCTCATTCTAACCACTCCCCCACACTTAAACTGGACATTGTCCTCAATGGCCAAACAAATAGAACAAAGAAATATCGCCATGGGACCAAAAATAAAGGGAAAGCGAGAAGAAAGAAAATACTTCCATTCATTGTGCATTCTTCTACAAAAGAGTCAAATTTCAGTAGAAAGGAGTATTGTCGAAGTACCTAAAAAAAAATACAAAAGAAACACACCAAAGCATAAAAACTGGAAAAGAAAAAGAAACAAAAAGTAAAGAAAATAGTACAAATACGAAAACAGTACAAGAAATAACTAGCAAAGGTCATGAAAATATAAAGGAAAAAATAGAATGACAAGTAGGAACAAGTGTAGACCAATCATCTCAATCCTGCCCATCATCATCATCAGGTGCTGAAGTGCCCTCACTGCCATGCAGTCCCAGAAAACGCTGCATCCACTCAGCCTATTGCTACTCCATAGTAGTCTGCCACCGGGCAATATCATTAATGGAGTCCCGTATGTATAGCAGCATCTTCGTCTGCTGGGCTAACTATCCCAGCACCGTAGTCTCAAAGTCAGTCCTTGGCTGGGACTGTGAACTACGGGCACGTGCTCATGATGGTGGTGGTGGGTGCTCCTCCTCTATAGGTGGTGGCTGAACTTGATCGGGATATTTGACCTCATAGGGAGTTATCCATTTCTTCATCTCCTGGCTATACTTGTACCCACAACTCATTAATGTTTGCTCCGTGACCATGTCATACTCAGTGGTAGCCTCAATCAACTTCCCCTCAATACTAATGCCAAAATCTCTCAGAATTTTCATGATTACTAGGGGGAAGACGAAGGCTTTGGTAGAAAGATGATGAGGAACAACATCCCTAATGGATTAGATTATCAATGGGTGAGAGGGATAGGCTGAGTGGTCATCATCCTATACAAGATGTATACATCAATAAGGCGTGTCCCATTGAATCCACTGGCTCGGGGTACGACATTAAAATCGAACATGTCTACTAGAGCCCGAAAGTTTGCAGCAAGATCATTGTTAGAATAGAAGTTGTTGGCTTGAAAAGCATTGTGCTTGTGCAACCCTAGAGTAGCTATAGTTCCAATGGCATCCCAATTAGGGTCAGAAAGAATCTTTTGATTATTAGTATCTATCCCTAGCCACAAATCATCATCATACACCTAGAGAAGAGTAGCTAAATGATTTCTTGTGATGATAATGGGGGTTGCCTTCACTCTTGTCTTAATGTGTGGAAGGTGTTTATTGCCCTTTTCAACCATGTTGGCATAAAAAATTTTTACGAGCACTGGACAATAATCCCCCTTTAGATGTACTATAGGTCCCCACCCTAGCCTCCTAAACACCATTCCTAGTTTAAGGGCACGGTTTAAGGTAGGTGCAAAGGTCCGCTCCATAATAATCTTATTTGAAGCCCTCCTATTATACCACTCCTCACATGATAGATCAATGAACTCTGCTGGCCTAAGGAACAGGGGGTCTATAGACGAAGGGGTTGAGAAAGAAGAAGCTCTAGCCCTTTTGGATGATTGGCCATGTGCTCTAGACATATTGGCAAGTGGGGAGTAGTGAAGATGGGAGGATAAGGACTAGGAAGCTCAAAGATTTTAGAAGAATAGAATCTCCCCTATTTCAAACACAATGCCACAATCAACTCTTAACCAGCTCACACCACAACGCCCAAACTCCTTAAAGTATACCTCACACCAAATAACAACCAATTCAATCTCCTCTAATCAATCCACCACAATTAACAACACAACCTACAAGAATAAGCATCAAAGCTCACTGTATCTGGATGCTCATAACATGATCATGTGAATTATAGAATCATCATGGCATTATAGTGATCAAGTGTAAGATAAGTCAAGGCCTATGTGCAACTAGTTACTCAATCATCATAATAGCCATAATCATACCCTTAAGTAAATACACAAACTCCCTAATGATCATGTGAATGAATAAAGTACTCAAGAATCATTAACTCATAATATATCAAATGTCATGAAGCTCACAAGTTGATTAACAATGCAAGAGAACATTAAATATCCCAAATTTCGGCCAAAAATATACCTAAAATTAAAAAAATTTACCTACAACATTTTAACCGTGGGAATTCAAGAAAAACCGTACATTTATATTCTCATATGTATGGGCAAGCCAAATATGCATCCTTTTTTCAAAAATCAAAGCTCCTTGAAAGTAGTTTGAATATTGGGTTTTTGTGAAAAACGGAAGATTTAGAAGATTTGGATCCGTAGAATCAACAAAAGAATGATAGGTTAATATTTTAGAAGTGTTTGGGAGGTGAAAAATCAAATTTTGACAGTTTTAGGAGGTGAAGCCAGCGCAGGTTAGAGAAAATTTGAGAGGGAGTTGGAGAATTTGAAAGAAAAAGTAGCCAAATTTGCCTATTTTAAGTGCTTTCTCTGACAAGAGCCGGCGCCGGTTGCATTCTGTCCGGGCTCTAAATTTTTTTTTTTTTTAAAACAAAATAATGAACATACAACAGTGATGAATAATGTAATTTAATTCATGAAGAAATAAATAAAAATGAAACAAAATAACGAAAAAATAAAAATTGTTCCAAATCACAAAAACTTAAACCACAAACGACTTCAATGCCATCCTTTCCACGGCCTTGATCTCGTAGATTTTCTTCAGTGTTCCCTGGTAATATCCCTATTTGATGATCCCCAAGTAATTTAACTAGTTGGCCAATTTGGCTCTCCAAATTGTGATGGAGGCCTCTAAATTCCTTATTGTAGCATCAACCCCTTGAAACTTAGTCTCTGTTGTACTTACCAATTGGCCAATCAATTCCTCCAATGGTTGCTTGGAAGGTGCTGAATTGTTGTTCAAAGGAGGTTGGTTCCTTTGATTTTCCCCAAAGTTGAAAAAGCCCTGCCTAGGCTGGTTTGCATTGCTCCAAGAGAAGTTAGGGTGATTTCTCCAACCAAGATTGTAAGTAGAGCTATACGGAGTGTTACCTAGACGGACATTACCTGCAAAGGCTGCTTGCTCTGCAATTTCTTGGAGTGAAGCCATATTTTGGCACTCATGATTTGGGTGCCCTTCTCCACAGAAATCACAACTTATATTTAGTACTTGGCCTTGAGGCATCACCATTTGTTCCATCTTTTGCGTTAAAGCTTCCACCTTAGCTTCCAAAGCTACCACAGCATCCACTTTGTGCACTTCTTGCACACGAGCTCTAGACCTTGCAGTTCCCCAAGAATAGTTATTAGAAGCCAAATTTTCAATGAGATCGAATACCTATTCTGGGGTCTTATGATTGATAGAACCCCTTGCAGAAGAGTCCACCACTTGTCATGTTGCAAACGTAAGGCCATTCAAAAAGATGAGCATCTGCATTCCTAGCTCAAATCCGTGGTGTGGGCACTTTCTCAACATTTCCTTGAACCTCTCCCAACTTTCGTACAAAGGTTCAGAATCTAATTGTTGGAAGCCAAAAATTTCATTTCTGAGTTTGGCTGTCCTAGCTGGAGGAAAATATTTAGCAAGGAATTTTTCAGTTAGGGCATTCCAAGTGGTGATAGAACTTGTGGATAAAGACTTTAACTAGGATTTGGCTCTATCTCTAAAAAAAAAGGAAAAAGTCTTAGTTTTATGGCATTTTCAGAAACACCATTCATTTTAAATGTATCACAAATTTCAAAGAAACTAGCTAGGTGGGCATTGGGATCTTCTTCAGGTAGCCCATCAAATTGGACCATATTTTTTACCATCTGGATGATATTGGGCTTTATTTCAAAATTATTCGCATCCACCCTAAGTCTAGTGATACTTGAGCCCGTACCCAAGATTGCAGGTTTCACAAAGTCATCCATGACCCTCCTATTGTTTCCAGCATTGTTGTTTTGAGCATCGTCCACGTCTGCGATTAAATTTTTTTTTATTGTTCAGCAGATTTTTGATAATGTCCTTTCAATTTCAGAATCAAAATCTACTATATCTCCTTCAGATTGTCGGGTCATGTACCAAGGTTAACACCTAGAAAAGATAAGAAAGTTAGATAACGGAATTCATAATTTAAACAAAATTAAAAGAACAAACTAGTTAGTTAAACATTAGTCAAGGTTAATAAATTGGATTACAAAGATACACAAGATATAAAAGATGGCACCTTTCTGTAAAAAGAACAATTGTACAAATTTACATATTTACATATTTACATGGTTAAATCAACAAAATTCAAGCTTTCATGATATTGTTTCCGGGCAATGGTGCCAAAAACTTGATGTGTTTGGATTTTGGTATAAAAATCATATAAAAATAAGCACATTCCCAATCAAGTTAAATTAAAGCGTTAACCCCAAATTATACAAATGAGCAAGCGTACTCATCATTAAGCATAGCATAAGGTTTAAAATGAGTGTCGATCCTTAAGGAACAAGTATGCATTAATCCTTTTTCTTTCATTATTTAACCGACTCAATAAAGTGAAAAAAAATAAAAATAAAATAAAAGAACATATACATGTCAAGGACGGAGAATTATGTAACTCAAACAACTATTTTGACAAACATGACCTTAAAGTGCCCTATCATTATCATAACTAATTATTCTCTTGGCATCATGAAGGATTAAGATAGATTCACTTCTTTTCCAATCCATGAAATCACTATCTTCTAGACAAATTAGCATCACATGGCCTGTCTCAATTAATTCACCCAAAATGTGCATTAAACACAATCATTGATTAAATTTCCATGGCCTGGCAAACTTAAAACATGAAACTAACTAATAAATCCATGGTCTGGCAGACATCAATTAATCTTTAATTACCTAATTCTTAGCAATTAACCCCTTTGGTCAAGCAAGTTAAGAGACAACAAATATGAAATTAATGAATTGAGACCACCATCAACCCCTTTGGCCAAGCAAGTCAATGGAAAGAAACAGCCAACTAATCGCGTAATTAACACAAGTAATTAAATACCAAGAATAACAATCAATTAATCAAAAGATCAAAGTAACTCTAAAAGTCATGAATACCAAAAACAATGTCAAATTAGAATAAAACAATTAATACATCAGTGTTCAAGAAAAGAAAACAAAGTTAAAAGAAAGCACTCATAAATAAGCATCATTCTTCTTCCTTCGTAAACTCTCTTGTACAATCCTCTTTGATCTGAAGAATTCCTCCTTGATTTTGAGTGATTTTCTATTTTGATTTGCGAATTCTCCCTTTTTCCATGTGTTTTCCATCTATTTATAGGCTTTAGAAGTGCCTAAAATCATTCTAGGGTTTCTAGCCGACTAGAAGTATGAAAATACTAAAACTCTGTAAATTGCCCAAAAAAAATGCGCTCGAAAATCGAGGCACCACATCAGCACCAGTGCACATCCGGCACCGCCTGTCCTACCTAGGGCTGACGCCGATTGTGGTCTGTTTCTCCATCTGTTGGCCGATTTTGCTTGATTTTCTCACCATCTCTTCCAGAGTTCAGCCGGCGCCGCCTCTAGCCTCCTAGCTGGTGCTGGTTTGGTTCTGTTCAGCTCTATTTTACCAATTTTTTATCGCTTCAAAGTGCGTGCCAGTAGCACGTGACGAGGACCAGTTCCCCTATCCTGGCCGGCGGCCGCCACTACTCTATTTAGTGACATTTTTGTCTTATTTTACCCCTAAAATCTGAAATAATGCACAAAATATCTTTCCAATAGTAAAATTTCAAATATGAAGGAATATGACCAGTTATTAAACAAAATGTATCACAAAATAACCTCAAATAACTAGAAAATATATGGCTAATTTAGGTATCAGTGACCTTAGCTGATAAAGAATCTCGAGGATATAAACCAGTCTAGGCAAGCCTTGATTAACCGACTTATTCAATATTGTGTATTAAAAACACGCTACAAGAGAAAAGTAATTTAGCGACGATAAATATCTATTGTTAATCCATCGCTAATCGACTTTAGCGGCAGATATTAACCATCACTACAAATGGCGTCGCAAATAGCGACGGAACTAAAATCTGTCGCTAACAGCGACGGATTTGTGACGAAAAATTATTAGCGATGGATGTTAGCGATAGCTATTTAATTAATGATATTTATAATTAAGTTTGCAATTAAGGTCGTCGCTAAATTTAGCTAGCAATGGCCAATCAATTTTAATTTTTTAAAAAAAAATTAATTAGCTGCTAATCGGGCTTAACTAGTTCGACTCGACAGCTGACCCAACCTGACCCGACCCGCTAGATAATTTTATGAGATTATGTCGGACGCAGGTTCGACTAAGGGTGGTAATCTGTCATGTTCGGGTTGGCGGGTCGTGTCAACTTGAGATAATTACACTCGACAGGCCAACCCAAACACGACCTGTTTAATAAACGTGTCGTATTGTGTCAACCCGTTTATTCTCGTGTTGTATAAAATGGGTTGACACGATTAGACATAAAAATTAAATAGATAATTATTAAATCTGTCAATCCGAATACTTACTAAACCCACCAATCTGTGCACCATTACACAAAAAATTTTACAAAATTAAATCAAATCATATAAAATTAAAAAAACTAATAAAACAACCCAAAAAGTCATAAAAAACCAATAAAATAACAAACCATCCCATTCAATATTTAGAGATCTTAATAAATTCATAAGATTTAATCTTAAAAATCTAAACAAATGTAGTTTTACAATAAAATTGGATTGTTCAAAAAATTATTTTCTCTAACTAAAAGTCATTGTAATAATATTATTATTATAAACACTAAATAATAATTAATTAAGAATGATTCATTTACTATATATTAAGTAAATAGCCGCATTAAATCATTTATTTTTCTTAAGAGGTCTCATATAATTAAACAAAATAGACACACAAACAATTCAATTAATTCATATAATAAAATTTAATTCAATTAATTCATGTAAAAAATTAAATTATCTAATTTTTTATAATGAAATTTGTAGGGTATTACAAAAAGTATTAAATATAAATATTAAAAAAAAGTTAAACGGGTTCGCGGGTTGAAACGGGTTGAACCCGTTTATAAAATGTACACGTTTAAAGTTAAACAGGTCAACTTGTTTCGACCTGATCCCGCGAAACCCCAACCCTAACCTGCTATTACCGTGTCATTTTCGTATCGTGTTGGCGTGTCATGTTCAATATTGCCACCCCTAGGTTCGACCACTAGGTTAATAATATTCTTGTGATTTTTTATTCTTTATATTAATTATATAGTATTTTTTTTTTTGCAGATTTGTGACGAATTTGCAAGAGATTTGCGACGAATTAGTGACGACCCAATTTTTTGTTTCTAATTAGCGACGGATTAGGAACGTCATTTTAACAATTATTTAGTATTAATGTATAATCACACATGTCGTTGCTAATTAGCGATGGTATTTGAACAATTCTTTTAGTATTAGTGTTTAATTACATATGTCATAGCTAATCCCTCACTAATTAGCGAGAGATAATAAGTCATAGCTAATCCCTCGTTAATTAGCGAGGGATGATAAGCTAAGCCGTAGTTAATCTCTCGCTAATTTGTAACGGATGATAAGCCGTAGTTAATCCCTCACTAATTAGCAATGGTCAAGAAACCCTCACTAATTAGTGAGCAATTAGCGACAGCTAATTGACAAATCTTAAAAAAATAAATTTAAATTAGAAATTTTGTTTGCCGTCTCAAATTTTCGTCTCTAATAACAATTTTTCTTGTAGTGACTATTCATATTGTAATTGATTTGATACATGTAGCATAACACATTTCTAGATGCTATCCACAAAACTTTGTTAGTCAACGAAGCAAGGTTCAAACCCTAATTGAACAAGACCACATGACTATAGTTTAGTAGTGTTTCTTCTGTAGGTAAGGGAGAAACCCGCAGCCACTACCTTTTTGGATGCATACTGGGTGAAACCTACCTCGTAACCTTAGTCGGCAAAAAATCACAAGGATATAAATCAGTCTAGGCAAGTCCTGATGACCAGCTCAACTGAAAAGGCCAATAGGCATCCCATGGGATTTGAACTCCTGACCTTCCAGTCGCCACGTAGTTATTTTGCTTAGACATTTTCTGAAAACCCAAAAAGAGGTGAATCCTAGAAGCACAATAAGAGTAAGCATTCATGTATGGTTTATATAACCTTAAATTAAAGGGAGAAGAGTCTCCCTTGGTTTGAATCACTCTCAATAGAGTGTAAGCAAACAAATACCACAAGAGAGAGGAAGATTAATAACAAAACACCATATGATAACAAAATTCTTGTTACTATATAAAAGATTCAGTTGGGAACAAGAAATGTTTGTCTCTAAGGCATAAGAGAATTTGTATCCCAAAAATATATATATTTGAATTTTATGAAAATCCTTATTTCAAATAAGAGGGTTTAGGGTTAAAGGTTTTGGGTTTCTCAGGTATAAAGTATTGGAATATATGCCCTCTAGACTAGTTTATCAGATGTAATTATCAAATTTATTAATAAAAGAATTTATTCTCAAATTTATTTATGAATTTATATTTTATTTGTGCACGATTTTCGGTTAGAAATGACTTATTGTGTTTAAGTAAGTGATCCATGTGAATAGTGGGATTTCACAATAAGGTATAGATCACGGGTTACTTAACACATAAATGTTTGTTCTTAATCGATTGATGAGAATGGAAATCTCATCATGTATAGGTTATTGTGTTATGAATTCCAAATAGGGAATGGCTTACCTTTAGCCAGTGAGTAGTCCACTCACTTCATAGCATGAGCGTATTTCGAATACATAGAACAAGACCTGTAATAGTGATTTCTAAAAATACTACTTAAAAGAAACCTAGACTATTACTGCTATAGCGTGGACTAATACTCTACCGCTTGAGTATAAGTTGGTAGTCTGACGAAGTTAGAAGTATATACTATGATATACTATAGGTGAGGTTCTTTCGTAGAGCCAATATACTTATATGTTGGGTATATGTGACTAGTTAGTTAAGACAGACTTGTACAAGATAACTTCTACGCTATATCGCCCCTTCTGACTGTTCAAATGATCTAGTTATCTAGAGCCCTGAGGAACACGACTTAGATATTTACTTTATGATAGCTCCCTTGAAAAGTGGAAACACTCCAAGAGTCGTGGATCATTGGACTAGAGGTCTAAGGATGGTAAATGTCTATTAGAGAGGTGTTAGTATACTCTTTCTCTCTAAAAGCACGGCGATGCGTAAAGGGGTATTTTAGTCATTACACCTATAGATCGAAGACTTTGCTAACGCAGCATTATCCTTAGGGTCAATATTTCCTTATGGTGATATTAAGAAATATTTAAAAGGTAAAATATAGCTATTTATATAGCAGGGTATTTTGATCATTTTAATAGCCAAGGCGATGTGTCTTTTGGTCCCCGAAATGGCCTTTAAGTTATGAAAGATTTGGGTTAAGAAATTGATCTTGATAATTATGAATTTTATTTTATTATTCTAATTTATTATTATATTAGAATAAAATAAAAGGTTCGAGAGAGTGTGTGTTTATTTTATCTAGTTTAATTGGTTAATTAATTATTCAGGGTCCAAGGCCCAGATAGAATAATTAAAAAATTAATCTGGATATAAACTAGATAAAAGGTATGAAATTTTATATTGGTGTACTTGAGCTTGTTAATTATTTATTGGGTTGTTTAATAAAGCCCAGAAAATAAATAATTGAGATTTATTATTTATGGGTGTTCAAATCCAAGAGTAAATAATTTTATCTGGCCCAATGAATAAGACCAAGGGTAAAATAAAGTTATAATAAATATTAATTAATTAATTAATTAATTAATTAATTAAAATAAATAAATAAAAGACAACACGAGATGGATCCCGTGTTGTTTTGGGTGAAAGATAATGGAAAGTATAGGTGCTTTCTGTTTCCACACAGATGGCATTTCTCTCTTGGGGAATTGGATAGCAAATGATAAAGGCCATTCATGCATTCCGTAAAGTGGCTCTTGAATTTTGCAATCACAGAAACTCACGAGACCAATATTGTGTAATCACAAAGTGAGGTCTGTGAATTTTTCTTTCACTGAGAGAAGTCTTCAAAGGTTGATCAAAACCTAATCTTTAAGCTTTCACCGGCTGTGCTACGAGCACCATTTTGGAAGATCAAAGGTTTCGCGTAAATGAGACGTAGTAGACGTTTACAAGGACGTGATCCAATAGTTTCAAATATCCTTGTACAGACATCTACACCAGTGTGAAGAGGGTCATTCAATCACAAAGGTAAATTTTTCGTTTTCCTAACATACTTTCGTTTTGATAATGCTTGTCATTTTGAGCCTTCAATTGGTTTCACAGCTGTAGTTTGGCAAATGTAGGAAGCATGTTAGGCTTAACTAAAATAAGAAAATATTTATTTTGGTTGAAATCTGTGATCCTTCGTGTTTACTGGTATGGGTAGTTTCACTGTAAGCTTTGCGAATGGAAGCATTGGAATAATGTATTTTGATTACTCTCATAGATATCGTATAAGCCTAATATTTTTAAGGGCATAGGTGATTGTTTGGATGAGTTTTGATAAATAAAAAAAAACAATGAAAAAATTGAGTGCACAGAAGCTTCAATACGCAGAAGAAATTATGGAGAAGAAAGGTACTGTGCAAGCCAATCGAGCAGTTTCTGTGAGAGGAGCCGCTAAACTGCCAGCTGCTAAACTTCCACGAGCAAGCAAATTCAATTTGCTTTCAGCAAATTAAAGCCGCGGTTAGCAATTTTGTCCGCGATTGGGGCAGGCACAAGCGAAGTTATTTTTATTGCAATAGTTAATATTCTTTGAATATTTTGCATGAAAAATAATAGTAAAGGAAATTTTTGGATTAAACAATACCATTAATTAATTAATATGTTTAATCCTATTATTTGGACACTTAAGTTAAAAGAATAGAAAAGTATGAAAACGTTTACAGTTTTCTAGTATGTTTATTTCTTTTTGTACCCTATGGGAGCATTTTCTCAAAGACCAAAGTCTTTGAGAATTTTGACAAAGAAAAATATTTTTCTTAAATCAAATGGTTAATTTTGATTCGAACAAAAATTAATTCTTATATACTTTCTCAAAGGATTTTATCCTTGACATAGAAAATATATTAGATTTGGATATTTTGTGAATTAAAATAAAAAAACATTTTGATTGTAGTTTAACAAGAAAAATTGTTTTTGTCAAATTAAACTTGAGATCAAAATCTCTCAAAAGTTTTATTGAAAATTTTTTAAATTATTAAGTTTATTAATTTAAATAAAATTAATCCATGAAAAAATTTCTCAAATGGTATAAACCTTGACATAGAAATTTTTATGGGTTTAGATATTTTATTTTGAGTTAACAGAAAAGTTAATTGAAATTTTCAAAATAATTTTTTTAAGAAAAACCCTTATTTTAAAATAAAAAGTGGAAGAGGGGTCCCAACGGCCCCACGACAGCCATCACGATCCTCATTGAAGATCGTGGGTCCCCTCGCGTCACCCTGGGAGTGAACCCGTATAAGATGGGGATACTATAAGGATCTAGAACTAATGAATAGATATAATTAACAATCCAGGACATGTGCTATGATTGGCCAGCCCACGTTGGAGGTTATAGTGCGAGAAATGTCCATAGAAAATGAGAAAAAAACGGTCATCCCATAATGGAGTTATCTTCTAGATCATTATCTAGAAGGAAAATTAATGTGTGGTGGTTAATACACTTAGCTTAGAAAATTATTAATCTTTCCAAGAAGTTATGTCAATTTTTCTAAGAGCCAAATTAATCATATTAAAGATAATAGTAATATGGTTAATTATTATCGGATTTAATACAAGGATAAAGTCATAAATTATTTTGTTCTTTCACAAACTAAATTTTCTTTTATTTTCAATTTTTTAGAAATGATTGGTGGAGGTTCTTTTAGTCCTTTGGCCGTTATTCTCTGTGAGAATAAGCTAATAGGTCCAAATTATGTGAATTAGAAAAGGAACTTTGACATAATACTCACTACTGAGGAGTATAAGTATGTCCTCTTTGAAACCTGCCCTGTTATCGAGGAGGGTTCCACTGTGGAGGAGCATGAGGCTGAGAAAGCGTGGAAGAAGGCCACGAGATGACTCGATACCATATGTTGGCCTCCCTATCTAATGTGTTTCAGTCAAAACACGAGTACATGGCCACTGCATACAATATTAGCTAATCATTAGCCACGATGTTCGCCGATAAAAGCCGACCCGCAAGGCAAAAAGCTCTTAAGACGATCATAAATACTAAAATGGCTAAGGGAGTATCAGTCAAGAGGTATATGCTCAAAATAATTGTTGTTTTCAAATAAACGGAAGTCTTAGGGGCTGTTATTGACCCTAAGAGCCAAGTAGACATGGCTCTCGAATCTCTACTGGGCACTTTTACTCAGTTCAAGTTGAACTACAACATGAACAAATTAAACATGACTTTAACTGAGTTAATAAAAGAGCTTCAGGTGGCGGAGAAAGTCATGAAGCCACAGTCCAAAGCTATGATTGTTAGGACTTTTTCTTCCAGAATTGGGACCAAGCCCAGGAAGTTCAAGAAGAAGAAGGGAAACGCACAGGGCCAGCCCAAGAACCAGCCCAACAAGCTCAAAGGCAAATGCGGGCAGAATGAACACTGAAAAAAGGAGCGTCCAGAACTTCAGGCTAAGAAAACCCTAGAGGTATTGTTCTCTATCTAGAGTCTATTTCAATGATTGGATTAACTTCCACTTGAATTGTTGGTTCTGGTGCCACTGATCATATCTGTAACTCCTTACAAGGGTTTAGGAAGATAAGAAGACTCCAAAAGGGTGAGCATGGACTACGAGTAAGAAATAGAGCACGAGTATAGGCCCTTGCAGTGGAAGAACTGGATCTTGTTTTTTATTGTAATAAAGTAGTTGTATTAAAGGATATTTTATATGTACTCAGTTTTAGACAAAATTTAATTTCGGTTGCAAAGCTAATAAATTATGGATATTCTGTTTCTTTCCATTCTGGTATTACTATCAGTAAAAATGGAGAAGTTTTATGTATAGGGCCTATTGTATGGAAACATTCTTTTTAAATTCTACAAATAATCAAATAAATAACACTCAATCTGAACCTTTAAGTAAGAAGAGAAAGATCAATGTTAATGACTCATATATTTAGCATCTAAAGTTGGGTCATAGTAACTCAACCAGGATTCAGAGGTTAATCCATAATGGGCCCTTGGGCTTATTAAGATTAGAAAATTAGCCTCAGTGTGAATCCTACCTTATGGGAAAAATGTCCAAAAGGCTGATAGAATCAAGAAGATATTGGGTCTTGTTCATATTGATGTGTGTGGTCCTTTGTCTACTCACGCTAGAGGGGGCTTTGAGTACTTCATCACTTTCACGGATGATAGTACAAGGTTTGGTTATATCTACCTGATGAGGTGCAAGTCTGACTTTTTTGACAAATTCAAAGAGTTTAAGGCTGAAGTAGAGCGTCGGAAAGGTAAACTGAACAAAACCTTAAGATTAGATCGTGGTAGAGAATACCTCCTCGATAAGTTTAAGGATTACATGGTACATCATGAAATAGTATCCTAACTTTCTGCGCCGGATACACTCCAGCAAAATGGAGTAACTGAGAGAAAGAACATGACATTAATGGAAATGGTCTAAAGCATGATGTCTCATGCTACTCTTTCGGTTTCTTTTTGGGGATATGCTTTGGAAACAGCGGCATACATTCTAAACTTGGTGCCTTCTAAGTCAGTACCTAAGACACCCTATGAGATGTGGACTGGGCGTAAGCTAAGTCTAAATTATCTTAAGATATGGGGTTATTCAACTTATATACTGATCAAGGGAGATAAGTTAGAACCAATATCAGAATTATGCTACTTTGTTGGGTATCCAAAAGGGACAAAAGGAGGTTAATGTTATCATCCCAAAGAGCAGAAAATATTGGTAAGTAATAATGTTAGATATTTGGAGGATGATCAAAGTACTTCCACTAAAGGTTCAATAAAGTTGGAATTCGAGGAGAAGTTATCTTTGGAATCAACTTCTTCAGATCCAATTATGGAACAAGAAAAGGCACAACCTCAAGAACCTGTACAAACGGAGCTTCGTTGTAATTGGAGGATATCTAGAATTCCAGAAAGATAAATATGAGAGGCTTTCAAGTTGGTCTCTGACCATCAGGAATAAAATCCCATTAGATACGAAGAAGCTATTGGTGATGCCGATACAGATCTATGGCATGAAGCAATAAAAGTCAAGATTGAGTCTATATACTTCAATCAGGTTTAGGATCTTGTAACTTTACCTAAAGGGATAAAATCCATTAGGTGTAAGTGGCTATACAAGAGAAAAAGGGGAGCGGATGGGAAGGTGAAAACTTTCAAAGCTAGGCTTGTGGCAAAAGGGTATACTCAGAAAGAGGGAATCGATTATAATGAAACATTTTCCCCGATAACCATGCTTAAGTCCATCCGTATCCACCTTGCCATTACATGTCATTACGACTATAAGATATGGCAAATGGATGTCAAGACGACATTTCTTAATGGCCATCTTAACGAAGACATCTATATGTCCCAACCGAAAGGTTTTATTGCTAAAGGCCAAGAACATATGGTCTGCAAGTTTAAGAAGTCAATTTATGGACTTAAGCAGGCATCTAGAATATGGAACATTCATTTTGATGAAACTATAAAGTCTTACGATTTCATTCAAAATGAAGATGAACCATACAGGTACAGAAAATTGGAAGGCATAAATATAGTTTTTCTTGTCCTATATGTGGATAACATTCTACTCATTGGGAATGATGTAGAGACATTGTCACCTACTAAGGTTTGGCTGTCTAGTCAATTCAGGATGAAGGACTTGGGAGAAACCAATTACATTTTCGGGATTAAACTTCTTAGAAATAGGAAGTATAGAATGTTAGGATTATCCCAAGCGACATACATTGACAAGATGCAAGCCAAGTTTAGCATGGACTTATGCAATGGAACTCTAATTCCTTACAGACATGAGTTGTCTTTTTATTTTAAGGACTGTCCTAAGTTTCAAGAAGAAAAAGACAGGATGAGTAGGATTTCCTACGCTTCGACTGTGGGAAGTCTCATGTATGCCAAGCTATGTACTAGGCTAGATATCTGCTTTGTCGTAGGCTTAGTTAGTAGATATCAATCAAACCCTGGGAAGGTTCATTGGCAAGCTATAAAGTATATTCTTAAATATCTCAATGGTACGAAAGATTATATGCTGGTTTACAAGGCTGACGACTTGGTTCCTACTGGATACACAAACTCAGATTTTCAGGCAGATAAGGATGAGAAAAAATCTACTAGTGAATATATCTTCACCTTGTCAGGAGGAGCTGTTTGATGGAGGAGTATCAAGCAATCTTGTATTACTGACTCAACCATAGAAGCTAAATATGTGGCAGCTTCGGAAACATCCAAGGAAGCAGCCAAGCTCCAGAAGTTTCTTTCAGAACTTAGAGTTGTGCCACATATGGACAAACCGATTGTGGTCTATTGCGACAACTCTGAAGTAGTCTCGCAATCCAAAGAACCCAGGAACCACAAGAAGGGGAAGCACATCCAGAGAAAGTACCACCTAATCCGAGATTTCATTCAAAGACGGAAAATCGAGGTGAAACAAATAGCCTCAGAGAACAACCTAGCAGATCCTTCACCAAGCATTTGGCTGAGGGAGTCTTCAAGAGACACTTAGATGCCATAGGGGTGGGCACCTACAGACTTTATTAGTTTTAAAGTGCAAGTGGGAGATTGCTGGAATATATGCCCTCTAGACTAGTTTATATGATATAATTATCAAATTTATTAATAAAAGAATTTATTCTCAAAATTTATTTGTGAATTTACATTTTATTTATGCACGACTTTTGTTTAGAAAGGACCTATTGTATTTAAGTAAGTGATCCATGTGAATGGTGGTTTTTCACAGTAGGGTATGGATCATGGGTTACTTAACACATAAATGTTTGTTCTTAACCGATTGATGAGAATGGGAATCTCATCATGCTTAGGTTATTATGTTATAAATTCCAAATGGGGAATGATTTACCTTTAGTCAGTGAGTAGTTCACTCACTTCGTAGTATGAGCGTATTTCGAATACGTAGAACAGAACCTGTAATAGTGATTTCTAAAAGTACCATTTAAAAGAAACCTAAACTAGTACTGCTACAGCGTGAACTAATACTCTACCGCTTGAGTATGAGTTGGTGGTCTGACAAAGCTAGAAGCATATACTTTGATATACTGTAGTTGAGGTTCTTTCGTAGAGCCAATATACTTGTATGTTGGGTATATGTGCTTAGTTAGTTAAGACAGACTTGTACAAGATAGTTTCTACGCTATATCACCGCTTGTGACTGTTCAAATGATCTAATTATCCAAAGCTCTAGGAAACATAACTTGGATGTTTACTTTACGGTAGCTCCCTTGGAAAGTGAAAATATTTCAAGAGTCATGGATCATTGGACTAGAGGTCTAAGGATGGTAGATGTCTATTAGAGAGGTGTTAGTACACTCTTCCTCTCTAAATGCACAGCGATGCGTAGAGGGGTATTTTAGTCATTACACCTGTAGATCGAAGACTTTGCTAATGCAGCATTGTCCTTGGAGTCAATATTTTCTTATGGTAATATTAAGAAATATTTAAAATACAAAATATAACTATTTATATAGCAGAGGTATTTTGGTCATTTTAGTAGTCAATGCGATTTGTCTTTTGGTCCCTGAAATGGCCCTTAAGTCATGAAAGATTTTGTTAAGGAATTGGTCTTGATAATTATGGATTTTATTTTATTAGTCTAATTTATTATTAGACTAGAATAAAATAAAAGTTCTGAGAGAGAGTATTTATTTTATCTAGTTTAATTGATCAATTAAAAAATTAATTTGGATATAAACTAGATAAAAGGTATAAAATTTTATACTGGTCTATTTGGGCTTGTTAATTATTTATTGGGTTGTTTAATAAAGCCCAAAAAATAAATAATTGAGATTTATTATTTATGGGTGTTCAACCCCAAGAGTAAATAATTTTATCTGGCCCAATGAATAAGACTAAGGGTAAAATAAAATTATAATAAATATTAATTAATTATTAAATTAATTAATTAATTAAAAAATAAAATACAACACGGGATGGATCCCGTGTTGTTCTGCGTGAAGGATAACAGAAAGCATGGGTGCTTTCTATTTTTAGGCATATGACATTTCTCTCTCAAGGAATTGGACAGCAAATGATAAGGCCATTCATGCATTCTGTGAAGTGGCTCTTGAATTTTGCAATCACAAAAACTCACAAGACCAATTTTGTGTAATCACAGAGTGAGGTCTGTGAATTTTTCTTTCACAGAGAGAAGTCTTCAAAGGTTGATCAAAACTTAATCTTTAAGCTTTCACTGGCTGTGCTACAAGCACCATTTCGGAAGATCAAAGGCTTCGCATGAATGAGACACAATAGACGTTTACAAGGACGTGATCCAATAGCTTCAAATATCCTTATACAGACATCTACACCAGTGCGAAGAGGGCCATTCAATCATATAGATAAATTTTTTGTTTTCCTAGCATGCTTTCGTTTTGATGATTTTTGCCATTTTAAGCCACCAAAAAGATGTCGCTAAAACATAGTCAACAGTTGTAACTACCCTTAATTTTTATTAGTAAAAAAAAAAAGTATTTTGGATTTCTAAAGTATAAGGTTAAAAGGACATCCATATTTTTATAAACTTGTAAAGTATAAATAAAGCATATCCAAATATATATCACAAAGTTCATTGGTTCCACTGATAGAAAGTTGCCTTTATTTTTGAATTCTCATTGGAGCCCTTTTTAGTGCAAATATTACCACACTTTTTCTTATTCAAAATTGTATGAATAACATTTTCTCCAATATTTATAGAAATTATTCTTTACTCTAAAGATTGCAAAAATTTTCAATTTAGTCCTTAATATTAGTAAAAAATAGTCCATAAATTTTAGGAAATTTTTGTAATGAAACTAAAGTGTTATTTTTCAATTTAGTACTTAAATTTAATTAATATTCAACATCTTGAATTTTGAAAAATTACATAGTGAACACAAACTTTTTACTTTGTTACATATGTATCCTAGATTCAAATAAATGAATGTTTATAATGGTATTTTGGAAATACGAACAGTAAGTGTGTGAAAAACAAGAAATTAAAACTTAAATATTAAAAAATACACGTGCGCGCGCACACACACACACACACACACACACACATATATATATATATATATTGTAATGTAAATTAATAATAATCAAATAATTGAAACTATACAAATTTAAATATAGTCAAAGTTGATCAGTTTGCATTGAATTTGCAAAGGAAGCAATCAAATTAAAGTTTTTGTCCAACAATTCGAGAAGGACTAATTTCATTTTTCATTGCATGGATCAATATCAAATCATATAGAAATCATTCTCCCATGGTGATTTCTTTGCAAAGGAAGCGTAACTGAAAGTGTGAAGTAGCAGCTGATCTGAACATCATAGATCGTCATTCCTAGAGACCGATCCAAGGGGGGAGCCAAAATTTTAAAAATTTTGTAAGTTACCCTAGAAAAATCAATTCTTTTTAATTCTTTAAAATTTTATATCCCCCAAATTTTTTGAGAAATTATAATAGTGTCACTTTAGTATGTATAACTTGGTCCCCCAACCTTAAGGTCTTGGTTCCGTCACTGGCCATACCCTCTTTTTAATTGCACTTGTTTCCTCTAGAAATCTTTCCCCCTTGTAGTTATAATAATTTTATGCTTCAATGATATTTCCTTGCTTTGTGTTCCTCCACTACATTCTTTTGCTATCATTCCTTGAAGTGATCAGAGGCCAAACAATTTTATTATTTTCTTGCAAAGTGTTTGATTTTCTTCCATGTGTATGAGATTTTACAAAGGATGACAATATACAATTGAACTTGTTATTAATTAATTTTTGAGTTGCTTTCTGCATTGCAACACAACTTTGGACAACAAAAATGCTTCTTATATTGTAGTTTTATCTATAACAGCACAAATATATCTGCATATTTAATAGGAAGTGATATTTAGCAAAATTATCAGCATTTAATTTTGATTGATGACCAATTAAGGAAGGACTTAAAGAATGGATTTGATATGGGCGAAATTAATCACTATTTTTCTAGCTATTTGAGGTTAATTTGAAATACTTTTGATGTAATAACTAGACATATTCCTTCCTATTTGATATTTTGCTTGTGCAAAGTGTTTTGGATGAATTTGTGTATGATTCAAGGGATTTCGAGCAAAAAGTATAAATTTTCAAAATGTGCCTGAGCCAGGTCAAGCTAGTGCACTAGGCGCCAGGTCTGCTCTAGAAAAATAGAGCAAACGTCCAAGAGAGGACCAAAATGCACCTAGCACCAGGTAGGTCGAAGTGACCCGGTGCCAGGTCTGATCTGTACAGGGATGGATTTTGTGCTCGAATTTGGTGTCTTCCAAAGGATTTTGGTATTTTCTAAATTTTACTCTCACAAG
Source organism: Voacanga thouarsii (assembly GCA_026120185.1). NCBI lineage: Eukaryota > Viridiplantae > Streptophyta > Magnoliopsida > Gentianales > Apocynaceae > Voacanga > Voacanga thouarsii. The sequence goes on from JANUWF010001827.1 coordinate 132,291, forward strand.
ACTTCTCAAGCCATGAATTTTAGTATCAATGGAGCTTATAAAGATAAGAAAAACACAAGAGAAATGTGTGAATCCAATGATCAAAGTTGTCAATCACTCAAAAAATGAGAGATTCATCATTCAAGGGGCATTATTCAAGAAGATTTCCCAAGAGAATAAGGAGGGCTTGTCTATGAGTTCTTTCTTTTACCTTTATTTTCTTTTTCTAGAATAATGATGTAATTAATGTTTTCATTGTAATTTGACATTATTTTTTGGATTCATGATTTCTTAAATTAATTTAGTCTTTTGATCGATTAATTATTTGTCTTAGGATTTGATTACTTATTTTTTGTACGAAGTTGATTAGTTAATTCTTGTTATTAACTTGCTTGAAAAAATGAGTTGATAATGACTTCAATTAATTGATTTCATATTTGTTATCTCTTAACTTGCTTAAAAAGTTGGTTAATTGTTAAAAACTTGGGTAATCAAATGTTAGTTGATGATTGCTAGAATATGAATTCATTGACTAATTTCATATTTTAAATCACCTAGAATATAGGGGTTTATATGAGGATTGGTTTTAAAACATCTTTTGCGTAAGTTAGTTGAGACAAAATATATTCACTAATTTAACTAGAAGATAGTGATTCCATAGATTGCAAACAAAGCGGGTCTATTTTAAATCCTTCATGAGACCAAGATGATAATTAATTGTGATATTTGCTAAATGATTTATAGTTATATTTTCAAAAGCATTTGTCTAAATTGCATATTTTTACATCCTTAAGTTGTATATATTTTTCTTTTTATTATTTTATCACTTTATTAGGTCGACTAAACAATGAACGAAAAGTAATAAGTGATTAGTGTATACTTATTCCTTTGAGGATTGATACTCGTTAATTTTACATATTATACTTGCGATGAGTATACTTGTTCATATGTATAATTTGAGATTAATATTTTAATTAAAACTTAGTTAAGGGATAGATTTAAATTTAATAATTTTTATACACCCAAAATTTACGCATTAAGTTTTTGGCACTATGGCCGCAAAGCAATATCATGAAAGTTTGGATTTTGTTGATTTAACCATGTTTATATGTCTATATGTAAATTTGTGAATATGTATATATGTTCCTTGTTTAAATAGGTTCCATATTTTGTTGTTCGTATAATTGTAATCCCCTACTTTCACTATATGTTATAATCTTACTATCTTCTATTCTCTATAGATCTAGCCCTTAGTGTATGACCCCACGATCTAAAGACAACATAGTAGATCTTGATCCTGAGATCAAGAGAACGTTAACAAATATTTGAATGGACGTTAGATAAAGGGTACGAGACAATATGGAGGTTAACCAATCAAACAATGGCAGTAATGGTGGAAAAAATAGGAGGACTATGGATGATTTTGTGAAGCCTGCAATCTCGGGTATAAGCTCGAGCATTACGAGACTTAGGTCAAAAGCCAATAACTTTGAGATAAAGTCCAACATTATCCAAATGATTCAAAATATGCTACAACTTGATGCGCTACCTGAGGAATATCCTAATGCCCACCTTTCAAAATTTTTAGAAATTTGTGATATGTTTAAAATGAATGGTGTTTTTGAAGATGCTATCAAACTAAGGCTTTTTCCTTTTTCTTTGAGAGATAGAGCAAAATCGTGGTTAAAGTCTTTACAGCCGGATCCATTACCACTTAGAATGTTTTGGATGAAAAATTTTTAACAAAATATTTTCCCCCAACTAGAGCATCTAAGCTTATGATCGATATTTTTTCTTTTCAACAGTTAGAATCTGAAAATATCTATGAGTGTTGGAAGAGGTTTAAGGAGATGCTTAGAAAGTGTCCTCATCATGAGTTCGAGCTAGGTTTGCAAATGTAAATATTTCAAAGTGGTTTAAGCTTTGTTACAAGGTAATTGGTTGATGCATCTATAGGAGGTTCTATTAATTCTAAGACTCCAGATGAGTGTTTGATTTGATTGAAAATCTTGAAACAAACAACTATGCATGGGGTAGTTCAAGATCAAAAGCTCGTGTTCATGGAGTGCACAAGGTGGATGCAATGGCAACTTTGGAGGCTAAAGTAGAGGTACTGACACAAAAGATGGAGCAAATTGTGGTGTCTCCTTCCCAATGACAACTAATAAAAATTAGTTGTGACTTTTGTGGGGAAGAGCATCCAAAATCATGAGTGCCAAAGCATGGAGTCATCACAAGAGCCGTTAGAACAAGCTGCGTTTGTAGGCAATGAAAATTTTTTCTTTTCTCTATTCGTCCTCTTTATTTCTTTTGGCCCGTTGGATTTGCTTTCATTGTTGTATTTTTTACCATTAAGGACAATGTCCAATTTAAGTGTGAGGGGAAAGTTTAGCATTAAAGATCTTTTTCATTTATACTTCCACTTATACACATTTTGGGCTGGCTGACATTTTTCAAATTTTTTGTGGTTTTCATTGATTTGGCAAGGTTGTAATTATCTTTCTTACTTGGATATGAATTTTGTCATTCATTTGGTGGATTTTTATTGACAATAAAATGGTTTATTGTATAGGATATGTTAAGACTTGAGAATGTGGGTTAATCTTATTTATACATTAGTGTTTGAGTATTATTTGACTCGTTGTAAGGAATTATCTAAAAACTATCAATAATTTGCCTGATGAGCTTCTAGTTTCTATTATTTCCAACTTAAAAATGAAAAAGTCCGCAAGGACTGGTGTTCTGGCATGCAGATGGAAACATCTCTAGATTCACCACTGCAATCTAGATTTTGTTATCCATAGGTGGGTAGATATTTTACTCATGATATTCATAGGTGGGTAAAATTTGCTTTCATGAAAAGGGTAAAAGTTCTAGAATTGGGCTTGGCATTTGACAGATATGGACGTTATTATAGCAACAACTGCAGAGAAATAAGATAACAAGATTTTTTGTGAGAAAAAAAAATATCTTTAAGTGGAAAGATTGTGGAAAAACAAACTGAGTGTGAGTTGAAGATTGAGAAAAATGAGTTGATTGTTGTTTCATCTTTAAATGTGAGAAAAATATTTTTACTTGATTATGGGGGCCAATACGGATAGTGAAGAGAAATTCACTTTCTTGAGGCTATTAGTTCTCGGAAGCAAAAAAGAGAAAAAAATGTTAAAAGAATGATAAGTGATGACTAAAAGGGGGCCAATACGGTGCGTGAAAAGAAATCCATTCACTTAAAGTTATCAATTCCCTAAGTCATTGAAAATTTTGAGAGGAAAAAATGGAGTGTTTTCCTTACACCATGACTTAAGTTGTGCAATTTTTAGATTTATAATGCTTGAGTGAGTAGATAGCTTGACTTGTATGATTCATGTTATCTATATTTTTACTTGAAGAGTGAAATAATTTTCTTAGACTAAGGTATAAACTTACTTAATTTAACTTCAAAAGTTTTGTGATGCCTTGTCACACTACAAGAAAACAAAGAATTAGCGAAGGAAATTAGCGAGGGAATTTTCCCTCGCCAAATCTGCGAGGGATTAGCGAGGAACAAATGACAGATTGACTTTTCGTCGCTAATCCCTAGTTGATTAGCGATGGATCAGCGTTAACTATAATCCCTTTTAAATTAGCGGTAGACGAAGAAATCCCATTCTAATCCGTCGCTAATTTGATAAGGATTAGCGACGGATATTTCATTTTTACTTAATATTCGCTGTAAATTTTTAGCTTCGGATTTTCAACTTTACCCAAGCTATTCCCACGCTAATTTGCGAGGGAATAGCGACCAAATTTTTCGTCGCAATTCATTGCTGGATTTGCGATGGATTGGAGTTTAATTAGTGAGGGATATTAAAAATCACTGGCTAATCCGTCGCTGATCGTTTCCTTCACTAATCTCTCGCTAATTCCCAAGGGATTTGCGAGGGATTCTCCATTTTGTGAATGCTCAAATTTTTTCCTCACGATACTTTTGTGTGTGGTAAATTTTTTTATGTAATATCATTATGAATACTTAATTCTTTATTATTTGTTTAATTATAACCAATGTATTTACATTCAATATATATGTAATTACCATCGGCAAGTTAAGAAGTATAGATTATAATTAAATGATATGCATACATTATACCTCTGTACAAGTTCGTCATGTGTAGTATATATATAATTCATTTATCACTTTATATGCATATATATATATATATATATTTGATGCATCGATCATATGGTCGATGTATAATTATGCAAATACGAACACACATTTAATTTCTATAAGAGTTTACATGTGCACTCGGAGTTTTATATATTACGTTTTATTACATTTGATTAGCATAATAAATACAATTTTGGGATTTGAAAACACATCAATACTAATTAAACTTTTTATATATTAGTAAGCGTAACAGGATCAATGTTAATTAAACCTAAACAAACACCATGATGATGATTTAGAATTGTTCATTGGCGAAATATTTCATGCTTTTAATCCGTAACTAAGTAGGAAGTAGCTAAGTGTTGCTAGAAATAAATATGTTTTCTCAGTATAGTATTGAAAAAAGTGAAGAAAATGTCAATCCATCACTAATCCTTCTCTAAATAGTGACGGATTAACCAGCGAGGGATTCGAAAGGGATTAGCGATGGAATCAAAACTTATAACTTTAAAGCAACGCGAAATTTTTTGAGCGGAATATGAAATTCAAAAAATCCCTCACTAATCCCTTTCTAATACAACGCAATTAGCAAGGGATCAGAAAGGCATTAAAACTCTGTTGAGGTTGACCCTCGCTAATTCGTCGCTGAATAAATCCCTCGCTAATCGCATGCTAATTAGCGAGGTATTAGCGAGGGATTATATTTATTTTTATTTTTAGTTTCCGTCGCAAATCCCTCACTAATAGAGAGGGATTAGAGATGGAATATTCCCTCGCAAAGTTCAACGACTATACCATCCCTATTCTGTCTTCCCTTTCGTTGTGTTCTTTCCTATTTTCTCTATCTTCTCCGGCTAACCCCTCTCAAATCCCTTCCAACCTCGCCGGTGACCTTACCTCCGTATTGGCTGAACTACCACTGAACGACCGACCAAAGTTGCAATTCCCTCCCACCATCGAACCACCGGCAACCGAACTTGACTGTTGTGGACGATTACCGCTGACGCCGCTGCATCTCGACCTCAACCACTATCGCCGGAGCTTGGGCACCAGACTGGACCGCAATTGATCGAGGTATCCCTCAACTTTTACTGGCATCAATACTAATTTATACTACTGAGTTGCATTGGACTGCAATTTATGCTTACCAAAACTGTCAAAGTTTAATGCCTTCTCTCCGGCTACTGAGTTGCATTGTGTTCTTATTGCATTATCAATGGCTTTGACGATTTCCACATTTGTTCTTTGTTAGAAGGAAAATTTTGTTTTAAGGAAAATTTATGTGCTTTATAAATTGTTTTTTCTTCTTTGCTGCTTTGTAGGAACTAGTAATTTATTCATTTAAGAACACCTACGATGGGAACTATTGAATTCTTATTCAGTTGTTTGTATTACATTGGATACCTCAAGGAGGCCTTTATTGCATGACAAATTGATTTCTCTGGAATGTGAAGATCATTTCTTTTTCCTATCTAGCTTCTTATATCAATCAGATTCCATTGAGATGGGCATTTAGACTCGGAGCCACACATACTTATTTTCTGAATAACTTTATATTTGAAGCCTACTTTGTGAGTTTTCTAGAACTATTAGATCTAAGAAAGGCTTCTAATTTGCACCTGTACATGATAGAGGATCATTCATACTTAAAAACAACTCTTAGTATCTCATGGATTCCTGTCAGTTAGTTCTCCAATAGTGGTTTATTCATGTATGTGTAAGTACTTTCTTAGTTTATAATATACCCTGTAAGTTTGGATCTCACTATTGCTAACGTTGCATAATGAGGATAGAGGAGTGATTTTTATTAAACGAGTGAATGGAAAGTAGATGGCAGAAGCAGGTGAAGTAGGTGATTGAGATGGGTTTTCAGACCCATTGGATTTTCTGTCAAGCAACTGATGTCGTGCAACATTCCCATATACCTCATTGATAGAGGTTGAAATCTTATTTGTAATGGGGGCTTACACCTCAATTCATGTGCTGTAGTTTTTACAAGGACAAAGAGTATATTCATTGCTTTCATTTTAAAATCATCCATTCACCCTCACTCAGCCACACACAGACACACATACATACAGAGTAATTGTACCTATACTTATTACCTAGGTTCTTATAAAATCTTAGGGTCTTCAGAGAGCTTTGTGTTACTATTTTATCTTTTTTTATCAGCTACTTTTCATATTGATTAGGCACAAGGTTGCATTAAATATGTGCATATTTTGGTCTTCTAACTGAGTGTTATTCTTTTTAGTATCAAAAGACTTGAGTACTTAAAACAAAGAAAAGCGAGTGTTTAGTGAATGTAGAAAAGTAGCATTACACTATCTTTAATGTTTTCTGTGGCAGCCAAAGTTAGTGCAAGCATAGTATCTTTCTGACAAAGAACGAAATTACCACTAGTGCAAGCATAGTATCTTTAATGACAATTACCATAGTATCTTTCTTTCTTTTCTAAGGGATCTAGTCTTCTTATGTGTTATGATAATAACAAGATGATGACAGTAAAATGTGTAGTTGCGATAGCTGGGAAGGTATGCATTTTGAGATTCATAGGACAGCGAACACACTCCTATCATCATTGCAATTCCTAGGCAATGATGAAGTGTCCAAGCTATGGGATACTAGAGCTATGTAAATCATGGTTTGTATATAAATCACCATAGGCGTATAACACCATCTCTTATCCTACCCTATAACTTCTTTTGGCAAGAAAAATCAGTGAAACTTGTTATGTTGTTCTGAAACTTGTTTTGTATATAAAAGTTTTTGTCCTACTAACTTGATATTATTATCTAATATGTTGTTTTGGAATATAGCTTTTTCAATATTTGAAACTTGTATATGGTGTTCAGATTGTTTTCTTTGTGATATTATGTGTGCAAAGATTAAAGAATGTACAGAAGAAATTGTTCTCATAGTGGATAGACATTAGTAAAGCAATAGTGTCTACGAAGCTTTTGTTTAAATCTTCTTCTTCGCTTATGTTAACTGTGAACATATATAAGAAAGAAGTCTAAGTCGCACTGCATGCAAATGTATAGATAAAAACTTTAGTGCATTCATGGTAGACATGTTTGACAGAGTTTAATTCATCTACTTTTAGAAAATAATCGAGATGAATATATATGTTCATTAAATGTTTTGAATTGCATGAGCAGAACATCATTTGCGGTAGTATTTTTCTTCCTTTGGCCTCTTTTTTCTCTCTAATCTAATTTTGAAGAATCTCATTTATGTTCAATATAATTTTGTTACCGATACTACTCCGTTTACTTTGTGTAGATATTGTTGGTGGTTGATTACTTAGTATTATTTTGGCTTTCTTAAGCTTTCAATTGAGGATAAAGGTCTCATATTTATTGTTTTACTTTCATGATTGTTGCGTAATATGACCATCAATTTCATATTGTCGAACTTTTTCTAAAACATAAATATGAAAAATTGATTATATGATGGACTTTTTCTAAAATCTTTTTGATTGAATAAATGTTGAGTTGTTTTCCATTGTTGACCTTTTTACCGTTTTGAACTCAAAAGTTTGCTGATGGATAATGCCTTTTAATCTCATTTTGTTTACTTAACTGATTAAGAGTTCGTTCCATCTGATATTTCAAAAACTATGTTACACTTATAATTTGTTCTATAGTAACCTTATGCTATTGTAATGCACAGGTTATACCTTTAGCTCTTCATTGATTTGCCCGGACGGACGAGCTTTTCTTAGGTAAGAAAACACTTGATAGGCATCTTTAGAATCCCGTGAGTGATGGGTGATCATTCCCCGTGAGTAATGGGTGATCACTCCCTATGGGTAATGGGTGATTACCCTCAAATTTGGTATTGTTGATTAAATATTTTGAGGTTATTTGTGTAGAATACTTTATTGTCCTGATTAATTGTTTCGAGGTTATTTGTGTTTTGTGAGCCATTTACAATCAATGTTGGGATGTGTGAGGTGGCTTTGTGTCTGGAAAATATTCAAGTTATAAGGAAAACTCTACCATATTTTTTTTAAAATTGAGCATGATTATTATTCTATGCAGTCGGTTTTAGTTGTGGTAATTATGGGATTTTCTGCTTTCATCGTGGCTGTAATTAGGATGGTTTTATGATGTTAACATGAGTAGTGAAATGAATCAAATGAGATGTATTCTGATGCATGTTTAATAGTGAATTATAAATACGTGAATAGCTTTGTGGTACTTGATGTGTTATAATGTAGCGATATGGTTTTGTTGGAGATTTGTGTGGTGGTTAACCTGTGAATGGCATTGGTATGATTTTTGTCGCTATTATATGATGTTTTGGAGGAGTGATGGAAGGATATTCATGACAGCAAATCATGACTAAATGAGTAGCAGGTTTTAGTTGTGGTTAACATGAGTAGTGAAGTGACTCAAATGAGATGTAAGTAGTAAAATGAAGTTGGAATATATGGAGTGTGAATTTAGCAAGATAACGCTTTGTCACAAATAAAATTCTTGATGTTTTGCTCCCAGTAGTTTTCTACCTCTTCAGGATCGATCTAAAAAAGACTTCATAATTTTGTAGCCAAGGATCTTAGGAGCGTTTTGGCATAAATTTGAGGTTAATCAAACTTGTAAATAAAAAGTTATGGCTAAAATACAAAAGTGTGCCATGATAGTGAAACTCCGTTGATTGTTTTAGTTTTGTATAACTAACAAATGCTTATATTGATTCCATTAGCTAAACTTATGGTGTATTTATGTGTGACATGTTAAATATATGCTAATTGTGTATAATGTTAACTAATGGTATATTTTGAAAAATCAAGATATACACCATATATTAAATATGTGCTAATGGTGTATTAATTGTGTATGTTTTGGACAGACGAGCTATTCTTAGGTAAGAAAATCCTCCAATTGCATCTTTAGAATCCCGTGAGTGATGGGTGATCATTCCCCGTAAGTGATGGGTGATCACTCCCTATGGGTAATGGGTGATTACCCTCAAATTTAGTATTATTGATTAAATGTTTTGAGGTTATTTGTGTTTTGTGAATTTTTTACAATGAATGTTGTGTGAATTGTGGTGGCCTTGTGCCTGGAAAACATTTAAGTTATAAGGGAAACTCTGTCAAATTTTTTTAAAAATTAAGGTGGCATGCCAAGAGATTCTTATTGATTCTTACCTAGTGTATCTCCATATGTTCTTTTCATTGTGAAATTGATCTATGCATGGTGAGGAACATTTTGAACTTACCCCATCTAAGTCTTTCTAACCCATGTTGAGACTCAACTGAAAGTGTTTTAACCACCTTTCCATTCTCATACCTTTATCTTGTCACAACTCCTCCCAAATCCAGTTCTACAATCATCCTAACATCTCAGGGAATGTTTATGTTTAGGCACTTTAGTTCAGTACCTCAAAAATAGATACACTAACAACATTTGCACAAAAAAGGTGTATTTCTTAATTCGAATTATACAAGTACTAATAAGCTACATGGTTATGGCCTAAATGTAGATAGATGATCGTAGTTGGATGTAAAGAAGACACGTACAGGGGATTAAAGGAATTACATCTGAGTTTGAATAAGGGGTCAAGTGATTCATTACATATTGTTTATCAATTGGTCCAGCCTTAGTTATAAGGTGTCCATGTGGAAAATATAAAAACAAAGCATACCTTTCCCCAGACAAAGTGGAGCTGCACTTGTACAGATTTGGGTTTGTTACTAATTATCGAAGATGGACTAGTCATGGTGAGGGTATTAATCCGTCGCCAACTGCATCAATAACCGACACTTATACGACTACAGTCGAGTCAAGCTCCAATAATCTGTATCGAGATATGGTGATTGATGCAGTTGGACATCAATTTTTGACTGAACCTTCATCATCGGAGAATGTTGGAGAACCACCTAACCCGGATGCACAGAAATTTTATGACATGCTGAGAGCTTCGGAAACTCCTATATGGGATGGATGCAAGAATCACAGTACATTATCAATTGTTTCTCGACTTTTGAATATTAAATCCAAAAACAACGTGTCAGAGAAATGCTTTAATCAGGTGATGCAATTGATGAATGAGGTATTACCAAGTAGTAATAAGCTTCCGGATGACTTCTATCAAACAAAGAAGTTGGTATCTGGTCTAAGGCTACCTGTTCAAAAGATAAATGTCTGACCAAATGGATGCATGTTCTACTAGAAGGACGACAGTGTTAGGAAGGATTGCAAATTCTGTGGACATGGTAGATATATGGCAAAAAGGAAAGTTGGAAAGGACAAGCAACAGAAAGACGTTCCTTTCAAGAAAATGTATTACTTCCCATTAACACCCAGACTGCAGAGACTATTTGCATCCTCCATAACAGCAGAGCACATGAGATGGCATGCAGAGAGTCTGCCGGAAGAGGACGTTATGAGCCATCCACACGATGGTGAAGCTTGGAAACACTTCGACCATAGTCATCCTGAATTTGCAACTGAAGTAATGTGCACTTAGGTTATGCACAGATGGATTTTCACCATTTGGAATGAAAGAAAACAATACTCTTGTTGGCCTGTTATTGTTACTCCACATAATTTACCTCTGTGATGTGCATGAGGGATCCATTTATATTTTTGACCGTCATTGTCCCAGGCCCTAGGAATCCGAAGCATAAAATTGATATCTATCTACAACCTTTGGTAGATGAATTAAGGATGATGTGGTTTAATGGAGTCTCTACATATGATATTTCAAAGAAACAGAACTTCTGTCTACGAGCAGCACTTCTTTGGACAATAAATGACTTCCCGGCATATGGGATGCTAAGTGGTTGGAGCACAGCTGGTAGATTAGCATGTCCATATTGCATGGAGTAGACAAAATCATTTCACTTGCAAAATGGAGGTAAACATTCTTGGTTTAACTATCACCGGTGCTTCTTGCCTTTAGATCATCCATACAGAAGAGATGCTAGGTCTTTCAGGAAGGATAAAGGTCGTGAGACAGCACACCCTGTACAATGCGCTTCTGGAGATGGTATGTGGGATAGAGTGTGCCATTTACCAAAAATAACCGAGACAGCTATGGAGCTTGGTAAGGATGATGGAAGAGGCATCTACCATAATTGGACCAAAAGAAGTATCTTTTGGGATTTGTCATATTGGAGAACACACTTAACCCGTCATAACATAGATATGATGCACAATGAAAAAAATGTGTTCGATAATGTCTTTAACACAGTCATGAATGTAAAAGGAAAAATAAAAGACAATGTGAAGGCGCGACGTGATCTGTTAGCACACTATGATAGACCTGAATTACACGTGATTGACTTGGGTGACGGGAGGACATTAATGCCAAAAGCTAAATACTCTATTACACCCGAACAAAAGAGACTTCTACTTGAGTGGGTTAGAGATTTGCGACTTCCGGATGGATATGCTTCGAATTTAAGCAGGTGTGTTGATTTGAATGAGCTCAAAATGTCAGGTATGAAAAGCCATGACTGCCATGTGTTTATGGAAAGGTTGCTTCCAACTGCATTTATAGACTTACTCCCGGTGTCAATTTGGAACATTTTAGCAGAAGTCAGTCTCTTTTACCTTGACTTATGTTCTCCTAAACTCTCCACAACTCATATGAAGCAATTGGAAGATAATATTACTTTACTCATCTGTAAATTGGAGAAGATCTTCCTGCCCGGCTTCTTTGACGTGATGGAGCACCTTATGGTCCACCTGCCATATGAGGCCAGAGTTGGTGGCCCTGTTCAATATAGATGGATGTATCCATTAAAGCAGTAAAATATTGTGTATTATTATATCTATATATATATATATATATATTTATTTATATCTACTATGTGAATCAGTTCTAACTGTAAAAAATGCATTAGGTTCTTACATCGTTTGAAGACCAAAGTTAAAAATAAGGCGAGAGTTGAGGGATCAATTTGCAATGCTTACTTAGTTGAAGAATCATCTACATTCTTCTCCTATTATTTTGAGCCACATGTGCAAACTCGACATACAGCTATGACTCGGAATGATGAGAGCGTTCATGATACAAACTCAAGTGACACTGTGTTATCTAAATGCACCGTTCCAGGGAGGGTTTTGGAAAGTGTTCACAATAGATATCTTACCCGGATGAATTTAAGGCTGCCACAAATTACATATACCTAAACTGTGAAGAAGTTCAACCATACATTACGTAAGTATACCGCTATTTTACACATTTCTAGATTTTATACGGCAATACTTTGAACAAGTATCCTTATGTGTTCATTTTGGTCGTTTTAGGAAATTCAAAAATGACTTGCAGTTGTATGAGCCGAATATAACAGACCCTAAAGTTGATAGGAGAATAGAGTCGAAGTTTGTAGGATGGTTTAGGACTTATGTGAGTTGAACACATCCAAAATGAGACTTTAAAATAAATTATATAAATATGAAGGTGCGTTAACGCTTTGGTATGATTTTTGCTAGGTTCATGATCCACAAAATTAAGTGACTGAATGACACTTAAAAAGCTTGGCCTGGGGACCTTCGAGACAAGTGAAATACTTCAATGGCTACTTCATAAATGGTTTTAGGTTCCATACACATGATCAATCATTCGAAAAAAAAATAATTAACAGCGGAGTTTGTGTTAAAGGCGACGAAGATAGTGCCGAAGATTATTATGGAGTGTTGAAGGAGATTATCTAACTTCAGTTCCCTGGGACTCCTTGTTTAAAAGTTGTCATATTCAAGTGTGATTGGTTTGATCCAACGCTAAATCGGGGGGTTAAAATTCATCCTCACTACAAACTTGTTGACATCAACTGCAAGAGGAATTACCCAAAATATGACCCCTTTGTGTTAGCTCAACAAGCAACTCAAGTGTATTTCCTATCCAACTCGGGGAGAAAAAGACCAAAATCTGATTGGGTAACTGTTTGTAAAATGAAAGCTCGACATGTTATTAATGCACCAGTTGTCGAGGCACCATATCAGGAGGAAGTAGATGATACACAGGCAATCAATGTATGTGTTGAGGATGACAACTTTGGAAGATTAGCCTATGAGTCCGGTATTGGAGATACAATCGATTTTATGGATTCAGGTTTAATGATGGAGGAAGTACAACCGAACAATTAAAACGATGACGAGGAAGAAGAATGGGAGACAGGATCCTCTACAGACGACGATGTGGAAGGCTACTCATCTGATGATGACAGAAGTCCATAGACTAGGTCCAAGTTTAACTAATGTATAGATATAATTATTAGTTCTGCTATCGTTACATTACAAGCATTTTACTTTGCTTTATATTTTTAAATTTATTATTTTTTTCTTCTCCCAAAATATGACCATTTTTATGTATTTAAATAATTCCAGATACATATGGCTTCCGATGCCTCACCCGACGATCGGTCAGCAACTCATGAGTCGTCGAGGGCGGATGAAACATAGTCCCCAAGCATCGCCCCACGTATACCTACTCCACAGCCATTTTCTCCAGACGAGGCCCGATCAGATCAAGTCCTTACCCCGATCCCAGGTTCTTCAGGGTGCACAGTTGGCACTCCACCTACTGACGATACGTGACTGCTGATTGAGCCAGTTGGTGACTCGTAAGTCGACTACATAATTACTTATTATACGCTTTTCTAAATTTTTAAAATTATAACTTTGTCTAATATTACAAAATTTATTTTCTCAGAACAGGTTCACACATTTAGTTCGATGTGTGAGAGAGATTGTTAAGATTTTTAGGCGACACTACACTAGAGCCTATCCTACCTTTTCACAGGTTCCGATTGATGTTCGGAACATGTGGCTCGATCTTTGAAGTGTGAGTTCGATTTGTAATTATTACTTGTAATCTTTTTATTATTTTTAATATGTTTTCTTACTTGTAATTACTTGTAACGGTTATGGAGTGTGAGTTCGATTTGTAATTATTACTTGTGTCTTTTTATTATTTTTAATATGTTTTCTTATTTGTAATTACTTGTAACGGTTACTTTGATTTTGCAGTCTTTCTTCTATTGGGGCCCCGAGCATGCCGCACAGATCCAGGCTAATTGGGAGAAGAAGTGTAAGGCTAGACTTTCGGACATATTGTCCAAGGCTCGGAAGAAGCATGGGAGTAGCTGCCCTAAGTGGATTTCTCCAAACCATTGGGCTTCTTTATTGGAGCATTGGGGGTCCGATAGGTGGCAACATATCTCTTCCGCTGCTAAACGGAACAGATCCACTAGTCAGACATCCCACACAGGAGAATCCATTTATTTTACTGAGCATGAGGAGCGGATGGTAAGTGTAAAATTTTTCACTGTTCAATATATCCGCTATTTCACACTTAGTCTATCATAAAAACTAACATCTAGTCGTTTCTTGTTACAATGATAGTGGAGACAGTTAGGTCCTGACTTCAGCTACATCGACCTCTTCAAACGCACCCATATGTTCTGGACGGGCAGAGGAAGGGCCAATATGTCAGTGATCGATCGTGCCATACACTGGTAAGAATACACAATCTTATACGTTTTTAAGTTTAATATTATTTATACTTTGATCACTAATTTTAAATATTTTATGCGTGTTTCCTTGCCCCAAATTTGACAGGATACTGTCACTGCTATTATTGAGCATCATTCGCAGTCAGGTTCCCAAACTGATTCTACTAGCACAGTCTCATCAAGTAGGGTGCCCGACGAGAAGACGTTGTTTGTCGAGGTGGATGACAGAGCGTGCAAGAAAGGATGAGTGTACGGATTGGGCTCCGAGTTTGCGAGGGTGAGACGGAGGTTACAACAGCTAGCCTCATCTGAGTCATCGATTTCTTCTACCTCATTGGATGTGAGCCAGCTGCAGAGAAAGTTACACACCGAGAGGAAGAGGCGGGAGAGAGTTGAGCATCAGGGACAGGTATATCGGAGCCATAGCCAGAGCTTGACTGAGCACTTGACGCTTGTGTCTTAGAATTTGAATCTACCTCCGCCACCGTCGATGACAGCTGTTCAGGAGGACGATGCTGAGGATGAGGAGGACTTCGTCATCAGTCCTCCAGATTCACATCCAGATCATCAGTCGGGCCCTTCCGATCCACCCCCACCCCCTCCGTCGGCTCCAGCATCCACGCCGATTCCTGCTTCATAGTTAAGATATATATACTACATTTTTATGTATTATTCATATGTTTTCATTATTATATTTATTTAGGACATTTAGAAAACATTTTTATGTATTATTCACATTTGTCATTATTATATCTATTAATAATGACTATTTGGTGGTTTTTTAATTTAATTAAATTTTGTATTATTTTGATAAATGAATTTTCTTCAATTACAGGGCATTTTTTAAAATATTTTTTAAAAATATTTTAAAATTATACAGTACTAGCGAGGGATTATCGATGGAATAGAAGGTAGTTAACTCAAACGCTATTCCCCCGCTAAAAGCCACGTTTCTACGTCACTAATCGCACGCTATTAGCGAGGGATTAGAAACGGAATTAACAATCCATCGTTAATCCTTCACATATTTGCATGGGATTAGTGACGGAATTATTCAAACCATTTATTTAAAATGACTGTCCGTAACTAATCCCTCGAAAATTAGCTTGGGATTAGCGACGGAAAATTAAATCAAAAAATTAAAAAGAAATATTCCGTCGCTAATCCCTCACAAATTAGCTTGGGATTAGCGACGGATACTTTAAATCGTAAAATTAACAAGAAAAATCCGTAGCTAATCCCTAGCAAATTAGCGAGTTATTAGCGACGGAAAATTTCCAACATTTTACTTTTAATAATTACTAAAATAATCCGTCGCTAATCCCTTTCTAATTAGAAAGGGTACAGCGACGGAATAAACAAATCCCTCGCAGATCCATTTCAAAATTCCACGACTAAAGTCGTTGACTACTGAAAATTTACCTCGCAAATCCGTCGCTATTTGCGATAGAAATTTTAATCCATCGCAAATTTTTACCATTGTGAGGAAGAAATTAGCAGGGGGAAATTCCGTCGCTAATTGTATTTAGCGACGGAATTGTCCCTCGCTAATTCTCTATTTTCTTGTAGTGTCAAATGCTTCAAGTTGCAATTGTTTTCAAAGGGTTGAATGAATGGCAAGGTTCTATCTAAAGTTTGGAGGGAATTTATAAGCCTTGTTGTGATCAAAATTTTGGAAGAATAAAAGCTAGTTCTTTCTTGATTATTTTCTTCTTAACTTAAGTGTTTTGCTTGAGGACAAGTAAAGGTTTAAGTGTGGGGGAATGTAATAGGGGCTAAATTCATCACTATTTTCCTAGTTATTTGATGTTAATTTGAAATTTTTTTGATGTAATAATTAGACATATTCCTTTCTATTTGATATTTTGCTTGTAAAAAGTGTTTTAGACGAATTTGTACAGAATTCAAGGGATTTCGAGCAAAAAGTATAAATTTCCAGAATGTACCTGGCGCCAGGTCAAGCTAGTGCACCAAACGCCAGGTCTACTTTGGAAAAGTAGAGCAAAAATAGAGCAAACATCCAAGAGCGAACCAAAATGCACCTGGCACTAGGCGGGTCGAAGTGACCTGACGCCAGGTCCGATCTGTACTGGGACGGATTTTATGCACGAATTTAATATCTTCCAAAGGATTTTGGTATTTTTCGAATTCTACTTGGACAAAACTTTTCAAGCCACGAATTTTGGTATCAAGGGAACTTATAAAGACAAGAAAAACACAAGAGAAATGTGTGAATCCAAGGATCAAAGTTGCCAATCACTCAAAAAAGGAGAGATTCATTATTCGAGGGCATTATTCAATAAGGTTTCCAAAGAGAAGAAGAATGGTTTGTCTATGAGTTCTTTTTTTTTACCTTTATTTTCTTTTTCTAAAATAATGATGTAAATAATGTTTTCAATATAATTTGACATTGTTTTTTAGATTCATGATTTCTTAAATTAATTTAGTCTTTTGATCAATTAATTATTTATCTTGGGATTTGATTACTTGTTTTTAGTACGAAGTTGATTGGTTGATTATTGTTATTAACTTGTTTGAAAAAGGGGTTGATAAAGGATTCAATTAATTGATTTCAAATTTGTTATCTCTTAACTTGCTTGAAAAATAGGTTAATTGTTAAGAACTTGGGTAATTAAAGGTTAGTTGATGATTGCTAGAATATAGATTCATTGACTAATTTTATATTTTAAATCACCTAGAATATAGGAGTTTATATGAGGTTTGATTTTAATACATCTTTTGGATAAATTGGTTGAGACAGAATATGTTCACTAATTTAACTAGAAGATAGTGATTCTATGGATTGTAAATGAAGTAGGTCTATTTTAAATCCTTCATGAGACCAAGATGATAATTAATTGTAATATTTGCTAAATGATTCATTGTCATGTTTTCAAAAGTATTTCTCTAAATTGCATATTTTTACATCCTTGAATTGTGTGTGTGTGTGTGTGTGTGTGTTATCTTATCATTTTATTAGGTCAGCTAAATAATGAAAGTGATTAGTGTGTACTTGTTCATTTGAGGATTGATACTCGTTAATTCCCTATACTATGGTTGCGATGAGTATACTTGCTAGTATGTGTAATTTGGAATTAATGTTTTAATTAAAACTTAGCTAAGGGATGAATTTAAATTTAATAATTTTTATACACCCAAAATTTACGTATAAAGTTTTTTGCGCCATTGCTGGGGAGCAATATCATGAAAGTTTGAATTTTATTGATTTAACCATATTTATATGTTAATATGTCTATATATAAATATGTGAACATGTATATATATTCCTTGCTAGAATGTCTCAATGTAACGAGAGAAGTATATGCAATGATATTCATCTACAAATAAGGAAGTACCTCGACGACCTACAAGGGGAGTGCACAGATGACTTTCAAGGACAGATGATGATGTGAGAAGAAATCCTGCAAAGATGAAAAAAGATCGATGCTTTCTTGTATGCGTCAATAGGTTGTGTTAAACTTGGAAACAGCTACATATTCATTAACTAAGTCAAATCATGAATAATTAGGATTATTGGGATCTTGCTAATTCAAGTGTATAGTTGAACACTAATAAAAAAATTTATGGTTGTAGAGGTCAATGGAGTCAAGACGATTCTGCATATTCTGGAGGCTAGTGAAGGCATAATACAAGTAAAGGTGGAGAATATTGAGTTTTATCTTGCATTCCTAATCAGATTATGATAAAGTAGTTTAATTAAAATAATATTTCTAATTTATTTAGAATTAAAAACTATTATTGACCTATGAATATTAGAATTAGAAAGTTACTCTTACTAAATCATATATTGATTAAGAGCCTTATGATTTGATACCTATATATAGAGAGAGTCATAAATTTTCTAGGGTATTCTAGTTTATTCTGGTATATCTAGTTTTATGGGATATATGGATATAAATTAAGTGAGAGTATGTGTAGTACGAAACACGATGTGCACAAAGAGTTTGGAGAAAATACCAAAAATACTCTTATGTAAATTTCCTAATGGTTGCTAGTAAAGTGTTCAGTGATCTTCATCATGGACATAAATTTGATTAGACAAGCCAAATCATATAAATATTTTGTACCTTATTTTATTTTTCATATTCGTTTTTTCATTCTCGTTGAGTATCTCAATTTAGATTTCCAACACTTTTTTAGATACAATGCTTACCTTGTGTTAATTGCTACCCTTCAAACTCTTACCCCCTCCCCCCATTTAACAATTTAAGGATATTTTAGTTTGTTCCATCTTCTACTTTCGATGGATGTCCAAAGATGAATAAAACATGTACTTATGAACAAGTAGACAAGGATAACTCCTTTAGTCGAGGTGAACTTGCCAGAGATACCATCACAATCAGTTTTGGTTCTCAAAATATATCATTCCCCAATTTTTATTTTTTTTTTATCAAAGTGTAAATGATGGATATTGATCAAAAAGAGATGTACAAAAGTGTTCCTTCACGGCATACAAAACGACATATATCGCATAGAACTAATTACAAGTAAGGGCTAAAGTACAACCATGCTATTCAAATAAGGCCAAAACATGATGATACAATGCAAAGAAAACCTTGCATATGAGTGTTTTGACCTTCTTAATGATGTTCCTCGGTTGGTATGTCGTACATGCAAAACCAACTCTATTATGTTCTTGCCATACGATGTAGTAGCGTTAAGTCCAAACACTTCAATTTAGTTGGCATGCTGTCCCACGAACTTCCTTAGCTAACCACATGATAGAACTATGAACTGTGACATATTTCTAGTCAACCTAACCCATTCTTGATATTATTCCATACACGGTGGCTAAGAGGCACTGAAATAGTAGATGGTGCAAAGTCTCCAAATCTTTTTCATAACCAGAAACACCGATCGTCTAGCTTAAAAGGAAGTCTATTCCTAGTTCTCAACTTGTCCCTGATCGCAAGCTAAAGAGTGAAAGAGTGCTTCGGTGTTGGGACATTGTTCCAAATCGTCTTTGCCCACGAGACGCATCTGCTCCGGTTTCAGAAGAAATCATAGGCGGCACTGGTGAATGCTCTATTTTGTGCGCCCCATTCATCTAGTAGCTTCGTTGCCTGATCAGCAGACCCAATCTATCCCAGTATTCAGCTCCTGATTATCAAATGTCTCTTGAACAATTAGGAGTCTATTAGCTTGGCATGGACATTCCACAATGATCGACCTACCAAACAATAGTTGCTCACCTATTGAATTCACAACGTGCACTTGTCTTTTGGATATTCCATAGTGTCTTGGCTAGGAGTGCTGAGTTCCAATGCCCGGGTTCCGTAATATCAAAACGGCCCTCCGCTTTAGGCTTGCAAATATCAAGGCAATCAATTATTGTTTTACCGTTCCACAAAAATTCCCTTTCGAGTTTGGTGATTTGCGAGACCACAACTTGGGGGGTGGGGAAAATTAACAGCCAGAAATATTCAACACCCTGGATTACTGAAAAAACCAACTCAAGTCTGCCTATGTAAGACAGTGCATTTGCTGATCATTTCCCTATTGCCCCAGCCAGTTTATTGATGAGGGGGCTTATAAAAAGTGACCCTCACTGTATCAGCGGCTATAGATATACCAAGATACCTGAAAGGTAACTGCCCAATCTAAAAACCCCAAATGGTCGCAAGATCTCTTTCTATTGATCCGTGAGACTTGCAAAAAATATACTCCCTCCATTTCAAAATACTTATTTATGAAACTTTTTACACCTATTAAGCATATTAAAAATAATACTACAATTTAGATAAAGTTCCTATTCTACCCATATTAAAAATATGATAGTTATTGATTGGTGAAAATTCTCAAAAAGTAAGAAGAAAAAAGAATTTTGAAAAGTTGTGTCGTTAACTTATAATAAATGAGAAAAAAATAGAAAAAAATTAATCATTAATTTTAAAAATATGTACATGAACAAGTATTTTGAAACAAAATAAAAAAAATTCATAAACAAATATTTTAAAATTGAGAGAATATTAGATTTTATACCGTTAACACCTAAACCAAACGTTTCATCAAAGTCCCTTAAGCAATTGTGCAAAGTTTGAATAGATTTGTTATCCTCCCTACAGATAAGAGCAAGTCGTCAACAAAGGCTAAGTGTGAAATGCCACAACAAAGGCTAAGTGTGAAATGCCAATTTGTGCACATTGCGAGTGGTTGTTGAAGTTTAGCCCAATATTCAAGGCATAGAACAAAAAGGAGAGGTGACATCGTGTCACCTTGCCTAAGGCCCCTTGAAACTCCATGAAAGCTTCCGTTTATAGAGAACAAAAAACTCACTATTACTTCACATTGTCAGATCCATCCCACGCATCAGGGAACCCAAATTCCTAAAGGAGTTGGATACAAAAAATCCAATCCATGCTGTCATAAGCTTTCCTCAAGTCAATCTTTATCGCACAATGAGGGAAGCACCATTTTCGAGAGTAGGGTCGTAGCAGCTCTTGTGCTAGGAAGACATCATCAGGCAGATATCGCTCTCCAATAAACACTGCTTGTTAAGTTCCTACCTCGGGTGGTCAAATGTTGCCTTGCTCATGCAAACATCTGATGTGATCTCAGTATCCTTCTTATCTATATCATGTCCATTCTCAACAACCTCTTTAACCTTCCACTCCTTGGACTTAGCCCTATGTTTATCAATTGTAGACTGCTGTCCTTTCTCTACCATGTGGTCTGTCTTATCCATTCTAATGGCCTTAGCCAAGGTGTTATCAGTGTGCTTGACTCTTCAGTGATCAGCCGACTTGCTCCTCTTTTTAGGGGGTCTTATGGCAATTTCAGGTTCTCCAGTGGGATGCATGAAGAGCCAGCCTGGGGTTGCTGGCTGGTGTTGGGCAATGTAATGCCTGGTGGTTGTTCCTGCCTGGCCTCCATATCAGTTTCCACGACTAGACTCTTTCTTCATCCGCCGCTACATTCTTAGCAGGCGTGGCTCTCTTCTGAGGTCTACCAATATGGTTCACGTCTGCTCCATCATTATCATTTGCTTTCTAGGCTTTCATCTTTAGTCTCCTCCTCAACTGAACCTTCTTCCCCAAGAAATCTGCCTATATGTGCCTAAACGGATTACACGTCTTGCAGAACGTCGGCTGAAAATCATATCTAACTGGTTGTGTCTTAATACCACCAGTAGGCAATTCAATGTCCAGACTGCTTATTAGTGGCTTAGGGGTATCTACCTCAACCAGTATTTTGGTATAAGAAAGGCGCTTCAGCTCTGTGGCCATCTCGTCTATCATGACTGGGTTCCCTAAAGCCAAGGGGTAATTTTTGCTGAGGGCAACTTTGTCCCAGAAAGCAAGGGGAAGATTCAACAAGGTCACCCAAATTGGAAGGAGGCTAATCCTGGTTGTAGGGAAATCAAAATTCTCCCTCCTCATTCTCAGCATAAGGAATCTTCCAAAGATAGAATAAGGGCCTCCAGTGAGCACCGTTGACGGTGTGCCTCCTTCTCAAAGCTAAAGATAAACCACCTGCTATTACATATGTACCAATTAACCTTGACTCCCAAGGTTTTGAGTAAGTCTTCAATAGGCTTTTTCCCTGGAATTACCCTGCAAATAAACCCAACAAGCAGAAACCCAGTGTTCCCTCAACATTAAGGTAATTGTCACTCTCTAATTTGATTTTCACACCACTGCGGCTGTACTTCTCCAGCTTCAAGCATTTTGGGTTCAATCGATTAGTTTTAAAAATGCTAGCCCAAGTATCGTTGGGTTGGGATCTGGTTGGATACACTTGGGCTCTTGCTGAGTGGGCTTAACTCTGATCTCCTAAATCATGTTGGGCACATTGCCGGAAGAGCCTGTGGCTGAGAGTGAGCTGGGTTGTGGTGTCCAAGTGAACTAAGTTATGGGCTGGAATCTCTATGGCCCACGGGGCAGAAGGCTTTTTCTTTCTCGTAATGGGCAGTGGGCCCAATAATAAGGTAAGGGGTCAGGTGTAGGTCTGGTGACAATTCTGGGTTGAGCCCTGTGGGGTCCTGCCACCAATAGTGAAAATAGTGGGCCAAAACCATGGCGTCCCACCAAAACTCAAAGACAATGCCAAATGCCAAATCCAAAATGGTGGTTTTCAGTTGGATTTGATTTTGAGTTTGGTTTTGAGTTTTGTTTTGAGTTTTGAGTTGGCTTTGATTTGGCATCGGCATTGGCTTTGAAAATTGTGGTTTTGAGTTGGCCTGTTTGGTTTTGGTGAAAATAGTGGGCCAAAACCATGGGTCCTACCACCAAGAGTTTTGGCATTAGCAAAGGTGAGTCCTGCGGGGTCCTACCACCAATAGATAAATCCCGCATCTAATCAGAGTTCTAACATTTCTTGAAACATGTGCTCATCATACATCATTTGTTTAGTGCGATTTACTTTTACATATGATTTGCTAGCTCAAAACTCTTCACCAATTCAAAGCCACTGCCAATGCCAAATCCACCAAAACTCTTCTCCTTTGCTATTTATCATGACATATGCTAGTATTCCAAACATTTCATTTTATGTTGATGGCGCAGACGCAGAACTGATGCCTATGAATACATTTGTTGTCAACTCTCCTTCTTCTCGTGTCTAGCAATTTTGCCTACTGATGATGTCCTCATATTTTGCAATTTGGAACAGACCAATTTTTTGGTAGGATATGACACTGTGAAGAGAGTGGTTTCATTCAAGCAAACTGATTGCACTAAACAGTGATAGTATTGAAGGTTGTATAAAAGATTATCATTATGAAAAAAAAATGAGTAAATCGAATAGAAGTGCAAAAGTTGCTGCTCTATGTTAAATTAGAGGCTTCGCCTGCTCCTTTTTTTCCATCTTCCCTCACACCCCCAACCCCAAGCCCAGAGCAGTCTATGTGGCTTTTCCATGCGTTGGGATGATCTATGGGAGGAATGTTTGGTTTTCTCGACATGTGCAAATTAACAAGTGCGATTTAAAAACACCATCACCAATATACAACACCAGAATTGTGTATGAAATCATTTCCATTGTCGCACAAATTGGACACACTATTGGTCACTTGGGAAAAAAAATATTATGTATTCAAACAGGTTAACGATGTATCTAATTTGATGCATTGTAGTGCATCGCATTTGTAGATACTGCATAAAAGTTTGTTTCTCACAGGGAAGATCCTTTCCTTCATTTGGAGTCACCCTAAAGAACCGCAAACAAATTAGACAAAATTTATTAGTGATTTTTTTATAGGAAAATTCATTTTTTTATTTTAAAGTATACATTGAGCAAATTGTATCATGTATAATATAATAATATATAAACCAAATAAGTTTATAAATTATACTAAACAAACTTATTGTAATAAACTCATGTATTAAGAAGATTGAATCCAGGTAATAAATACTAAATTTCACCCATCATTTGACTCAGCCAACTCCTTCGACATCAAAGATATTTAATTCTAGGAGAGAGGGAGGTGTGTGAAAGTCAAGTCGAAGAATAAAAGACAAATAAGTGCAGCACAAGACCAAAAACACACTGTACCAAAACTACCCCATTGCTCATATAAACTCCTTTGCTTAGCCGTGCTTGATCTCTTTCCCGCCAATTTAAAACGAACCAAATGCAAAACCATGTGACAAATCCTAAAACGCTCAATTACCTCTTGAAGAAACGGCCACCACTCAATCAAATCAAGCAAATTCATGCCAGGATTATCACCAGTGGATGGTCCTCCAAGGCATTTTTCGTTGATTCTCTCATTCACTGCTACCTTCACATTAACAACCTTCCCGGTGCAAGGCTCTTATTCAACCAATTGCGTTCAGCATCAACGTTGTTATGGAATATTATGATCAGGGCCTACTCGAAACTTCAAAATTCCCCAGAACCCATCAATTTTTTTCGTCAAATGATCAGTTTTGAGCACTCTTCCAGTCAAGTCTTTCCCGATGAGTTCACATTCACTTTCTTGATCACTTCATGTTCTCACCAAAGGTTGATTTTGTATGGTGAAATTGTTCATGGGATGGTGATGAAAACTGGGTATGATGCAAATTTGTATGTGGGAAATTCTTTAATTAACATGTATGCTGCTTTTGGAGAAATGGATAATGCCCACAAAGTTTTCAACGAAATGCCTGCAAGAGATGTTTTCTCGTGGACTAGTTTGGTTCGCGGATATGCAAGAAATAGACAAATGAATTGTGCACGTGAAATATTTTGGGAGATGCCCGTGAAAAATGAGGTATCTTGGACTGTTATGATCTCGGGTTTTGTTGGCAGCGAAAAGTACATCGAGGCTCTAAAATATTTTCGTGAAATGTTGGGTGGTGATGACCATAAAATGAGGCCTAATGAGGCTGTTCTTGTTTCTGCTCTTTCTGCTTGTGCTCATCTTGGGGCATTTGATCAAGGAAAATGGATTCATGCTTATATAGATAAGGATAATTTTTTATTGAGTTCCAATATCAACACTGCTCTCATCGATATGTATGCAAAATGTGGCAAGATTGATCTTGCAAGATTAATTTTTTATAAGATTTCTCAACCAGATGTTCACAATTTTACAAGTTTCATAACGGGATTATCCATTCATGGGCTTGGCAAGGATGTTCTATGTGTTTTCAACCGAATGTTAGTCGAAAATGTGAAACCAAATGAGGTTACTGTGCTGGGAGTCCTGAATGGCTGTAGCCATTCAGGTCTAGTTGAGGAGGGCTCTGCAATTTTTGCAACTATGGAGAGCTTTCTGGGAATTGTGCCCGAAATTCAGCATTATGGCTGTTATATTGATTTACTTGGTCGGGCTGGCTACTTGGAAAAGGCATTCGCAGTTGTCAAAAGTATGCCAATGAAACCTGACCTTGTCATATGGAGGGCATTGCTTAACGCCTGCAGAATTCATAGGAATGTTGATCTTGGAGAAAACATTGTACACCATATGAAGCAACTTGTACCTTACGGACACAGTGGAGGTGAGGTGCTACTTTCTAACTTGTATGCTTCTCTAGGTAAATGGGAAAGCGTTACCGAAGTTAGAATGTCGGGCCAGAGAGAGAATCACTCGGACATTGGGGGCAGCTGGATTGAGGTAAATGGTGTTGTCCATGAGTTTCGAGTTGCTGATAAGTTGCACGCGCAGATTGTAGAGGTTCGGAAGAAGTTGCAAGAGATTTTGGAGAGAGCGACTCTTGTAGGCTATGCTGCCAGTACCAGTCAAGTTTCTTTTGATTTGAGCGACGAAGAAAAAGTGCAAGCAGTAGCTTGGCACAGTGAGAAACTGGCTGCTGCTTTTGGACTGATGTCAACCTTGCCTAGAACTAATATAAGAATAGTGAAAAATTTAAGAACTTGCGATGACTGTCATTCTGCTTTGAAAGCCATCTCCAAAGTTTATGAGAGAGAGATTATTGTTCGAGATCGTTCACGTTTCCACACTTTTAGAGAAGGAAACTGCTCGTGCAAGGATTATTGGTAGTTGTATCTTTAATGTGACGAAAACATGAACACAGTGAAGCCTTTAAGAAACTGCCAGTCTCTCAAAGCAATATCATCTTCTTATTTCGCAAACAAATCACTGAGCTGATTTCAACTTATGACGATCAATAATTCAGCAACCATTAAACGTACCCCTCTCTCCCCTCAGAAGCACACGTTTCTCACACCATAGACAAACAGGTATCTGTTTCTACGAAGCAACAGAAAGGCCCAATACCTATGTTGATCTGCGTGTATGGATCACTTTTCTAGGGAAGAAAAACTCACTGAGGATACTATCAAAAACTCAATGAGGAATTGAGGATACTATCTTACACATTTTTCAACAATATGCTATAGAACTTGGTACTTTACTGCTTCAGAAAGCACCAGCTTTCATCTCTTTGCTTCCTTCAGTCGAGCGTTCATCTAATCATGTCTTTTCCTTCTTTTTTCCCTGTTCTTTTCCATTTCTTCTTGAATTTCCACCATGTCCAAGGTGGGCAATCCGCAGTCATGGAGCAACACATATGATGGGAATTTTCCTTACTAAATGTGCCTTATTGACCTTGGTCCTCTAGTTTCAAACAGTTAGACCACTGTTGCAGGAATCCAGGGATATTATGGAATCACTAATTTGGTTGTTTCTGATTTTGACATTTCAAATTTGCTGGATATCCAATGGAAATATGGCTGTCGAGTTTCTTTCTGTCTAATGCATGTACCTCAATTATACAAAGCCCTTTGGACTGGAGCTTGTTATCATCTTAATTGTTTCAGGAATTCATTCTGTCTTGTGCATGTCTATAATTCTTTTTCTTTCTAACTCTTTCTAAGTCTAATGACCGTGCTATTTGTGCCGGGTTCCTCTTAGTGGAAACCAGTTCTCTAGGTTCTGGAATTTCTTTTCTCATTTTAAGTGAGAATATTAGGCTCTGGATTCACGTTTAAGCAACTGTTACTTTCAATTCTTGACCTTTGGCACCATAATCATTAATTGACTGCTTCTAAAAGGATTAAATTGCAAATTTAAATGTTTCTCCATTTTTTTTTTTTTTTTGGTTGGGGAGTGGTTGTGGGAGGCAGGGGTATCTATCATCAAGCATAATGGGATTTGACCTGGCCTGAGTCTTTATGAACTGATAAAGAAGAATATCATAGAAAGATATATAAGCTTGCCATCATAGATTCAAATCTTTAGTTGTGTGTACTTTGAAAATTCTAAGTGTTTATATTCTATTGCATGCTTAGCAGGTTTTATCATGAACAATTTCTCTGTTTATTCTCATGCCTTTCCCTTCAAGGGTGGAAATACAGAGAAAGGAAAAGAAAAAGGTGTCATTTGCTTTTCTACTATAAATCAGGGTGCACTAGAGAGCTCTTAAAGGAAAAGAAGGATCCCATGGCATCGTGGGCAGGAAAAATGATCTCTCTTCTTCCACTGCAACAAAGATGACCGCTATGATTGCTCAAAGTCAAAAACGTACCAAGCATGATCACTCTAGGTATATTTTAACCCTAGCTCAGCTGTCCCATTCATTTTTTGTGGTTTCCATTAAAGTGCTTCTTATTCTTATTCTTTCTATGACTAAACTGCTAAGTATCTTTCCAAATGTTTATTAGCATCTGAGGGAGAGCAATAATATTTGGTATCTACTTTTCTGTTTAGTGAGGGTGTTGACATTTTATTCTTTTCCACTTTTTGCTTGAGTTCACAAAGTGCAACCAGACTCCTTCGTCCAGGGGGCGCATACCGGCAGCCGCCCCTCCAAAATTTTTTTTAATAATATTCTGGAGGGAATTATCTTTTGCACCCATCAATGATATTTTGAAAAAAATATTTCCCTCTCAATACATGCTTCCAAAATCCAGGATGTATCCCCTTCTCAAGACAAAGGATGAACAATGGCCTGTTGTGCTTGAACCACTTCTGCAGACTGGAGTAATTTTGGCTTTAATATTGAAAATATATTGGAGTTTTTGGTTTAGTTATATTCGAGCTTTTAGGAAATCTTTCATGCTATGTTAGATCTTATATTGTACATTAGAGGTATAACTAAACATAAATGAGACCAGTATTACATTTTTTGAATCCGAATTAAGTTAAAATTGAATACTATTCAAGTCAGTTCGACTAATAATTAAATTCAAAATCATTTTTGAATTAGTTCGGTCATTATTTAATAAAGTTGTTTATCTTCGAATTTGAAAAACTCTATTAGTCTGAGTTCAAATTTTTCTTGTGTTATCTTTTACTCCATATTTTTTCTACTGCACATGTTTCTCTTTGCATGATTGATTACTTGGTCTCCATAACTGCTCTGATTCTCCATGTGGAGATCTTAAATTCTCATCTTCTGGCCTTCCATGAACCATCAAGTAATAGCCTAAACATATGTCCTTTTTACCTTCTTTCTTTGCATTCTGATTCTTCTAGATTTTACTGCTGGATATTTTCCATTGTGGATGCTCTCTCTCTCATGAGCACACTAAAAAACACAGATGTCACACTCACACGGGGACAGAAATCGGATGTGTTTTAGGTGAAAACTCGCTATATTTTTCTTCTTTGAACAATAAATATCGAACTTAGATGTTTATGCATTTGTGAGGCTGAGATAGAGAGAAATTTTTCTAAAAAATATGGACCAGGAAACTTGCATTAAGTACCTTAAATTTGACTACCAAACAATTCGTGAATATTAATGATAGTCCCATCATCCACACAAAAAGTCATGTCCCTCTTGTACGTTTAATTTCTTCTGAGTTTCAAATGTCCTTTATTATTGGCTTCTTCATTGCTTGTTATCTTAATAATTGCAATTAAAAATGGACAATATCTGCACTAAACTATGGTAATCATCCATACAGAGAAGATCAGATATGGGATGCTTTAAACAAAGCATACTTCTATTGAGAGGAAGAGCTGATTCATCGATGCATCATCAAAGCACTTTCTTTTCCTATACAATGTTTTCACAATTGAACCAATCCTTTTTTGAAACTTTGGTACCTTAACCAATCTCATGATGTCTTCTATAAGCTTTTGCTGGTCTTGGCTTTTGAAAAATCTCTTGGCGAGAAAATTCCATGCTAATTTAGCATAAGAGAATATCAGCTTCCAGCCTCAGAGATGCTCTGTAATTTTGGTTGCCACGCTCTCGACTTGACAGCAGCTGAATTTATTTGTGGGGATGTCCTTGACCGACTTCTTTCATGCTTTCCCTGAAATAGTAATACTTGTGGAGTTAGGAGAAAGAGAGTAGATATGAGAAGAATCGTAGCAGTGAAATATGAACTTCAAGAAAGATCTCTAAGAAGGGAACTAACCAATCCCCAGAGAGAAGAATTCATGTTCCAGTGCAGAAGGAAAGAATCAATATTTATTCTTTTGGGTTTTTTTTTCTTTTATTTTATTATACAAGTTCAGCTTTTAGGATTTCAAGCTTGCCATCTGAGGAATCAAGAAATGAAGAAAGAATATTGACGATTATCAAAACTAGAATTTTATGGAGCAGCCTTATTAGTGGTTACTGCTTCATCTTCTCAAGGAAAGCAGCACCAGAAATGAGAAATTTTTCCTGGTACTTGTTTCAAGACTCAAGAACCAGAAAATTGAAATAGTCTTTGCAGGACAAGAATAGATATAAGAGGCATAGAGCATGCAGAAATTCACCTGTTTGTTCTTCTCTGTTTGGTTGGACTTCTCCATCTGATATTTTCTAATTGCTGCCTCGAGATCAGCAATTTCTGGTGCTGTCAATCTTTCTTGTTTCTCAGTTGAGTCAGACTGCTGCTTCTTCTTAGCATACTTCTTTGCCCACAACCCTTTCATGACCTCTATAATCCAGAAACCACACAAACCTCAATTAAAGTATGAAAATAAAAATCATAAAGAACAATTCTTATGGGTTTCTGAAGAAAGACAAGAAAAATGAAAAGAGAAACAAACCTTGAGCGGTGATGAGCCTATAAACATGTCCAAGAACTAATGTATCAGTTGGTCTGAGTAGTTTAATTCTTGTAATCCTAACTGGAATGTCGTTCTTATCCTTGGTGGCACTACTATTGTTGTTTGCTGCAGTTTTGGGGGTGGTGGCGGTGGTGGTGGAGCTGGAGTGGCATAAGGTGGTGGTGAGAAGAAGAGCAATATAGTGGCCAGGATTCATCTTCATAATTTCACTGGCAGTGACAGAGCAATACAGCTTGTCAACTCTGCCACTTGGATGTTGTATCACTAATGTTGCATTATCAATAGCTTGGCAATTCCCCATCCCTCAGAATCTTGATTCTTTCTTCAAACTTCTTGTGAAATAAAAATGAGCAGGGGAGGCAAGGAGCAAGACTACCGAGCCCCTTTTATAGCTCCAATCTTAGTATCTAACCAAGCACTGTGTAAGCCTCTCTTCCTACCCCTAGCCCTACCCCTACTCCTTCACGTACCGAAACCCCCTATCCCACCCTGTCCTTTGGAGAAAAGGAAACTAGAGGGGGTAAAAGAATAATGAGTATTGTTTTGTACTGAACTGTTACATTGGCAAAAGTTATTGTGGTTATTTTAGGATTCCATAGTTTTTAAGGAGATAAGATTGGAAGTGCAGCTCGCAATAAAAAATACTAATTTTGTTTCATAATATAAATTATTTTTAACTTAAAAAATTATTTTATAATATAGATCATTTTATAAAGTTATATAAAAATTTATTATTTTTTTTAATTTTATCTTTTCTTATAATTTTTTTTTCAGTAATTATGATTTAATTCTCTTAAATTATTAAAATAGATAAAAATTTAATTAAAGATATTTTTAAAAATTTAATTGTAAAATTATATAAAATTTTTAATTTTTGTATATAAATTTAAAATGATTTATATTGTGAATTGTGAAATGGGGATATTAAAAACGGCAATGTGTCTGTCAATGTTACTGCGACAGGGAATTTGTGGATTTACTTTTTTGCAAGGATAACTTTCTTAATCGTGACGTGTTGAGAATTGAAAACAGTGAGTGGTGGCCTTTGACATGACAGAGAATGTCGGACCAGAGCCGATTTTTTCACCGCTTTGTACTCTATTCTTTTTTTTTTTTATATTCTTTTTACTTTTATTTTTCGCATCATGCATTAACAATTTGACTGGGGAAAGAAAAAATGAAACAAAAAATTATCGCTATTATTATCCTCATAAAAGAATTCTAACATGAAAATATAAATTTCTAAAATAAATCAAAATTTCAGGATATATGAAATAAAGCATTTTTCTAATGCATGAATAAATCTAAGTTATCAAGTATTTACCCTCTTATGGTACTGAAATATAAAAATTACATTTTGAACTTTTTCAATTATAATTTGTGAATTTTATATTATTATAAAGAAAAAGTGAATCAATACGTATATTTATCCAATATTAAATACAAAATCGTCATTTTTAAAAACAAGTTTATTAAATGAAGCACTGTTTTGATTTTTTTTTTTTTTTTTTGAGTGGTATGTAAGAAGATCCTGTTAAAAAATTAAAAATTTACATAATGCGAAGTAAAAAAGAGAATTAACTCAAAAAAATTACCAATTGAAATATTGATTGGACCGCGTATAATTTTTTGTAAGCGACAGGTTAATAGCCAACTATTGTGCCACGTGTTCAAAATTTTATTTCTTGCATAACAATTCCACGTAAATATATTCTGAAGTTATCTAGCAAAAATATAAAATAAATATATTCTGAAGATGAAAAGTTTAATCATCATTTTGCTACGCGCTTCGTTGGCGAATGGAATCGACGCACCAATTTAACCCCAAAAAAAATCGAATTAACAAAACTGAAGTCGAGTACCATGTATGGAAATTCTATTGTTTCTCCATCACAATTTCCTCATTTCCAAATGTAGAACTAATTATAATTATTCTTACAGTTTTTTTGGATCGGATCGAATTAGCTAGTCGAACCGATCAAATCAAAAATTAGCATCCTAACTTATTGGATCTTTTGTTTTGAATCATTTTTTTTTATCTAAAATCGTTCTATTTTGTATAAATCATTTTGAATTGATCAGTATAACTAAATTAAACCGTTCTTTTTTTTTAAGAATATAACACAATAATATTTCAATACTTGTGTTTGTGATAATTTCCTATCAATAATTGAGAAGGCAAACCAAAATTATGTCTAACACATGTCAATCTCCACTAGAGGAAGTATTATTTTCATGTCACATTCCTATTTTTCCCTCCAAAAACATCCCATTCATATGATTTTCCATTCACGTTGCATGCTCTTCAACTTTTATCCTAGTCGGCCATCCCTCCAAAAAAGACTGAAACAGACAACTCTCATTGCTCACCAAATCCCTCCTAAACCCCCCCCCCCCCAACACACCCCAGACACAAAAAAAAATTCAGAGGGATTGTTTGGAACTACAACCATATGCAATTACAAGAGATCTAATTCATCCATTCTAATGGTCTATTATTTGGCCAATCAGATCTACGCTTAAATATATTATTTTTTTACATAACACGTTTCTTTTTATTCCACGTCAAGAAAAAAAAATTTGTATTAAAATATAAATAAATTGAATTATCAACCCATAATGACCATATATTACTGTAATAGATAATTTTTTATCTATCTCACCCGTATAAAAAGATCATTCTATTATTATTCTATACCAAATTAATATATTATTGTAGTATATAATTATTTTATCCCTATTCCCACCTTAGGAGACTGCTCTCTACCCTCACTATGTCATAAATCTGCCTCATTCATAAATAAATTCACCAACTATTATTTTACTATTAGACACAAATTTAATTTTTATATAAATTATACCACTTCGTATATTATACCGTTACAATTTCAATCATTTTCTCCATCCCCACGCCATTCACACCCTCCCCCCAACCCAACATTATCCAGGAAGCGTGAAATTCAGTGGAAAGAGGATATGAATAGAATGAACCCCCAATTGTTAAGGGTCCCAAAGAACACAACACACGTTAGAGAGAGAGCGCGCGTGCACACACAAAGGTCAATAAGTGGCTGTCGCGTGTGAAAGGTTGGGCACTCATTTCACCTTTGGGGCATTCGACAAATGCTAAAAAGAAGGTCCCTGTTTTTACAAGGCAAACAGATATATATGAGAACCAGTTGTTTTTTGTCCAATGCCAGCTTTATTTCTTGTCATCACAATACTAACAAACCACACTTGATACGTCGTCGTCAAAGGTTCCTTTCTGCACAACATCTTCTGACTTTTTCCCTTATTTTGTTTCCCCAAAATGGAACCAAAAGTGAAAAAGAAACATTTTTCAAACTTTATTTTTACCTTTTTGGGGTTTTTCGAAATCAACAAATGAAATTTCTTTTTTTTGTTTTGTTTTCTGAGTTATGTGACTATACTTTGAACATGGTCTTAATCATTCTTTTCATGGGGAATGTGGTAATTAATCAATTACCAGATAGAATAATAAAATGGGAGATAGGTTGCAAAAATTATTGATGTTTGTGAGCTAAGCAGCATGCTTGGAAGGCATAGTTTTCTTGTTTTGGCTAGTTATGACATGATTTAAATTCACGTCTTTTATAGTCGGATAAAATATTACATATTTTCTAATTCTCTAAATTATAAGTCAAACCCATAATCACTAAATTATTATTCAAGCGATAAGATATGTATTCCATTTGTAATGTTTTTTTCCCTGATTCTTTAACCTAAACCATCATCACATATTCTTTATCTATAAGAATTTAGTAAGAAAAATGTCATCCCCTGCACCTTTGAACGTATTCTTCTACTAGCAAAGTAAAACTAAGAGTACTTCAATGGTTACTTGAGTAATTCGAAGGTCATAAAGAAAAGAAAAATACTTACATAGACATGCCCTGCACACTAAAATTTGTTATTTTTAAGAAAGTATAATATGTAATATATAATGTGCAATTTTTTAATATGATAGTTTATAAAAGCAGTTTCTATTATGAAATTAATAAGATAAAATAAATATTTTTTTTAAATTATCTATTTATCTTAAAAATGGATGTAACGTTCAATTTTTAAAATTATTTATTTATTCATAAAATAAAGTAACTGTTCTTTTTTTTTTAAGTTATTAATGTTATGAATAAAATAAGATTATATTCATTTATTATTCTTTAAGATTATGTATTTAAATCTCTATAAATATGAGTTTTATATAAATAAACAGAAGACTAATTTTGAATGTAAGTTATTCTCTTATTTCTCTACTTTCTATAGTTCCTTTATTTTACAATTTTTATGGTTTATTTCATGATTTTTTTTTTTTGAATCAAATTCATAATACATTATCAATACGAAACTCTATCAAAATTACTATACTGAAGCTTACAATTAAATTGACAATATTGAATTTACTCCATTGAACTTTCCAATCACGCGGCCTAATTTTTGAAGTTTGTAAACAATAAGAAGAAATGTACTTTTTCTATTTAATTTTATACTAACACGGTGAATCTCACCAAACTTGAGTTTGCAACGTTTGATATTACTGGAAAAAATTATCTATTCTGAACATTACATGCTGAAATACATTTAGTAAGAATAGGTCTAACAAATACCATTATAGAAGAAAATTCATCATTATCACAATCTTGTACTAAAATTATGATTTTTCCTCACTATCATCTTCATGATAATTTAAAAGTGAAATACTTTACTATGAAAGATCCACTTATTTTATGGAATAATTTAAAAGAAAAGTTTGACTAATAGAAGATGGTCATCCTTCTAAAAGTACGATATGACTAGATGCACTTGTACTTGCAAGATTTTAAATCCTTCAATAAGTATAATTCTATTAATATTTAAAATTATCTCACATTTAAAATTGTACGAAGAACGTTTTACTGATAAAGATATGTTAAAGAAAATTTTCTTTACTTTTCATGCCTCGAATATACTCCTACAGCAATAATATCGAAAAAAGAGATTCAAAAAAATTACATAATTGATATATTGTCTCCTCATAACTGAACAAAATAATGAATTATTAATAAAAAAAATTATGAAGCCTAACGAATTACTTCTACTCCATTTCCAAAAATGAATGTTGTTACAACTCCTGTAGCATCAATATCGAAAAAAATGGATTCAAAAAATATACAAAATTGATATCTTGTCTCCGCTAAACAAAAAAAATAATTATTAATAAAAATCATGAAGTGCGACCAATTGGTTTTACTCAATTTTCAAAAGTGAATGCTATTAGAACTCATGATTTTGGCCCCAGAAGAGATTATATTCGTGGTTGTGGCCGTAACTGTAGATGTGTATGCGGTCATAATAGAAATATTTATCATGATCGTAATGGTTAAAATAAAATTATGAGAAATAATGATAATCACCAAAAGTGAATAAGAAATTATAATGAGAAAGGAAATGAAGAGATTCGATCTCGACAAATTATAAAGACAAATAATATTAATGTAGCATGAAAAATAAATGGTCTTGTACCTATCATACGATAAAACACCTTATTGATCTTTGTCAGTCTTCTATTGAGAAGAAAAGTAAAAATATTGAAGTAAATTTTACTTTACAATATGCTCTTCATGATGATGCAAATCTTGAAAATGTTAATGTTGAAACAAATATTGAGATTTTTATCAATTATATACTACTTATAGTAGAAGTTGGAATCCGATAGAAATAGCTATTGATGATATGTTTGCATACAATATAACACTTGATGTGTTAAAATATAATGACAAATTTGAACCAATATTAGTTAAAAAATGTCATCAAGAAGTAATTGGTCAAATGGAAAAATACAATTCAATTGGAGTTAAACTTATTTACAATGCGTGAAGTTTTTAAACTTGTAATCCGAACACCAGAAGGTGTAAAGCCAATTGGTCATAAATGATTTGTGAGCAAAAACAAAATGAAAATAATGAAAATCGTTATATATAAAGCATGACTTGTGGTACAAACCTTTTCTCAAACTTAGATATTGATTACAATGAAACATATTCACCTGTAATATATTCAATTATATTTCGATATCTTGTGAATCTAGTAATATGTGAAAAGATTGACATAAATCTAATGGATGTAGTTACTACTTATTTATATGGAAACTTTGATAATAATATTTATATGAAAATCCAAAAAAGATTTAATATGCCTAAAATATATAATTCTGATCCATGTGGAAATTATTCTATTAAATTACAAAAGTCATTATATGGCTTAAAGTAGTCTAGACACATTTAGTATAATTGTCTTAATGAATATTGATTAAAATCAGGATACAGAAAATAATCTAGTATGTCCATGTGACTTTATCGAGAAATATGGATGTAGTTTTGTTATACTTGCTATATTTGTCGATGATATCATCCTTATTAGAACTTTAGAAGAGCTCCAAAAAGTAAAAGATGGCCTGAAATGAAAATTTGAAATTAAAGATTTTAAAAGAATCAAGTTTTGTCATGGTTTACAAATTAAACATCTGAAATATAATATTTTTATTCATCAATCAACAAATACAACAAAAATTCTAAAAAGATTTTGCATGGACAAAATACATCTATCGAGTATTTTAATAGTCGTCAGGTCATTAGATATAAATAAAGAACCTTTCCGACGTCGAGAAGATGATGAAGACTTCTTGGTCTTAAATTACCATATCTCAGTGCAATTAGTGCGCTGATATATCTTACTAATAACACTCGACCTGATATAATATTTTTTTTGTAAATTTGTTAGTAAGATTTAGTTCTTCACTAATACAATGATATTAGAATAGTATTAAATATGTCCTGAGATATCTCCAAGAGACAATTGATCTTGAATTATTTTATCCAAATAAAACTAACCTAATGTTAATTGATTATATAGATGTTGGTTAGCTATCCGATCCATATAAAATACGTTTTCAACCTAGTTATTTATTTACATATTTGATGCTACTATATCATAATACTTTACAAAATAATCTATAACAGTCACTTCTTCTAATCATATTGAAATTATTGCTATTTATGAGGCAAGTCG
Organism: Voacanga thouarsii; assembly: GCA_026120185.1. Classification (NCBI taxonomy): domain Eukaryota; kingdom Viridiplantae; phylum Streptophyta; class Magnoliopsida; order Gentianales; family Apocynaceae; genus Voacanga; species Voacanga thouarsii. The sequence goes on from JANUWF010001827.1 coordinate 169,380, forward strand.
AAAATTTGTGTGATTTAGATTAATAATCCATTATATTCGAGAAAATTATGGTTTATCCTCTAAAAAAAATTCAACACCTCTTTATAAAGATAATGCACTTTATATAACTCAATTAAGAGGTGAATACATTAAAGGAGATATAACGAAATATATTTCACTAGAACTTTTCTTTATTCATGAATTCCAAGAGAGATATGTAATAGATATGCAACATATTCAATCATGTGATAATCTAGCAGATTTATTCACTAACATATTGCCGACTGCTTCATTTGAAAAATTAGTATATAAAATTGGATGTGTTAGTTAAAAAATATAAAGTCATGTTGAATGATACTATCACGAGTAGAAGTATATATATATTGTACTTCTTTTTCCTAACCAAGATTTTTTTGTTATTAGTTTTTTTTTATCAGATTTTCAACAAGACAATGTTTTCTCTAGAATAGAAAGTATACTTTTTTTTTCCTTCAATATATTTTTTTTTTCTCACAGGATTTTTCCTAAAAATATTTTTAATGAGGCATTTTTGAGATTTTGAAAATGAACATCCAAAAGGAAGTGTTATGAAATCAATAAGATAAAGTGGTTATTTACAATTTTTATAATTTATTTTCTAATTTAATTTTAAAGCAAATTCATAATAGTTTCACAAAAGTTTTTATTTTTTTAAAAAAGCATAGATATATATTTTTTCTTATTTTACTTCATATATATTGATTAAAATATAGTAAATTTAACAATTTATTTTTCCAAGGCATATGTCTAGCTTAAAGAAAATTATTCCATACAAGCCAGGCTACTTCCCTTCCCCTCTCCCCCCCACCACCTAACCTGCGGGGAACACCCCAAAAGGGAAACAATTGCGATAGTAGGGTACCAGTGCATTACTATATAAAGAAAAGGCAAAAAACGATGGTTCTTCCCAGTTGCAGAGACCACCATAGTTTGCATTCTTTTCTCTAAACAAGATTTGACTCCCAAACATTCCTGTTCTTAGATATCTTAATCATAAGTAGAAACCAAACAGTAAGCAGTAAGAATTTCTCCTGATAAATTGCTAGATCCATTTGTGTTGTATCTTATCTCGAAACAATGTATCTTGAAAAGTACAAGTAGTAGTGTACTTTTATATTTAAGCATCTTTAATCTGAACTATAATATGCGATTAAGAAATAAAGCTTCATAAGGAATACAAGAAATAGTTTATCTCATAATTCATCTAAATTTGGATGAATTGTTTTCCTGATCCCAAGTGAAAGATCTTCTCATAATTTACTTTTTATCTATTTTTTCTTCCTAATCAAACAAGGTAAATTACGCGTTTACTTCCAAATTGACATCTCCTTTCTTTTTTTCTATCCTAACCAAATATACTGTAAATTTAATTTTGTAATATGAGTAAATAATCTTTTCACGAGCATATGAATTGTATAGAGATCAATCGACATTTTCATATTTTTTAACTAAAATTTTCTTGCTTGATACTTAAAGGAGGTTTGATGTCAATTAAATGTATAATTGTCACCTGTTATAACTAAATTACCATCTTATCACAACTTAATTTTAGTAACAAAATATAAAGATTTTTCTATAAGACTATATAAACCAAAGAGGAGTTGCTAGAGCCACTAGTGAACAAACCTCCAAAAAGGGCTCCATTAATGAATAAAAGTGGTGCTTTATGGCCACCATTATAGAGCAATGGGTACCCTAATGTGAGGCGGTTAGAGATGGAAAACAAACAATTAGTACAGATCAATTGGTTTCCTTTGGAACCCAAAAGAAGAGAGCAAGGAAATCAGACAAGTGGTGGCCGGTGGGATGAATAATCTTAAGGATTTTGTCTTCAAATAAGACGAATGACAAGTAATGGATGGTGGTCCATTTCCTTTTTCTTTTTCACAACTATTATTTTGTCACAAAATGCATGTATCAACCTTATTTCAAGAATACATAAAAGATCACGCTTTCATTCTATGCAACATGAATATCTCCTTGTTAACTTCTTTTGTTTCTTTTTTTTTTTCCCTGCATTATCAGAATAAGATAGAATTGCTGCCAAACCTATCATTTCATAAAATATATTTTTAGCAATTAGATTACTATTTGTGACATTATATTACTTTTAGCTTATGTAGTCTTTTTCCTTCTTTTTCTAGAATTAAAATTCAATTATATGCACTTTTTTATAATATTTTTCAATAGATCAATAAAGTATTTGTAGCATCAACATTCGAAAAAATGAAAGTGATAAGGGTATTATGCTGAATAAAGTATAAAGTCATGCGCAATTGGTAGATAATTCTTTTTATCAAATTGATAAGTATCTCGAAAATATTCACAAATGGATTTATGTCAATGTATCTTTCCCTCATAGCAGTATAAATTTTCTAAAAATAGAAATTGTTCTTACCGAAGGCAAACAGGTTGATTGGATCGACAAGGTCAAGTCAGTCTTGCTCAATACTTGCACTTTTAATAAAATCATCTTCTTTTAACAAAATATGAAGTATTTCTAACAAAATCATTGTCTTTTATCACACTATAGCCAAAACTAATTATAAGATCAAAATGATTTCCTTTCTCCCTCAATTTTTTAGAGGTTCTACTTCAATTATTATCAAACTTGAGTCGATCCATTCATATCTCCTATTATTATATTAAATAATATTTTTTCTATCCAAATTTGAATATTTATTTTCTATTAAATTCAAATTTGGATAGAAGAAATACTCGAAAAGCATCTTTGCTCAAAGGACATTAGTCAACGTTTCTGTGGGTTAAAATTAAAAAAAAAATGAATTAATTGATCCACAAAAGAAGACGAAAACAAAAAAAGCCAATCAAGTTTTAGGATCTTGGTTTATATACAAGGAACATAATTTGGCGGCTGGTGCAATCTCACAGTTGATTGTCTGAAATTTATAAGGGAATTTCGTTAAAGGAAAGCAAATGCATATATATATACACTGACACTCCAGCACTCCAGCACCAGCATAGTAAGTTTTTTAATGGAAGGATGTCGACTGGTTGGTAAGACACATCTCAATCTTGAATGTTAATTACTATATTTATTCTGTCTCTGGTCCAAAATATGGGTTCTACTTCGAGTTGGTGATCACAATCACAATTTGAATACCATCAAGTTGTGGTAGTGGTTGGTGTGGGAAAATGAGAATGTCTCGATTTTGGGTCTTTTAACAAACTTTATGTATTATTATTTGACCTATTTTTTCAGATTGAATCACTATGATTCTCTTATTCAATTTTTACTATTTGTCAATACATATGACACAATCTCTTGATGTTATGGAATGATATATAAAATGGGTTAGAAGATTTGTCCTCAAAGTTTATAACAAAATTCCTAGATTTGGGGCAGAGGGACTATGTAGGCAGAGAGGAGAGGGGGCAAATAGTAAAGATATGAGAGTTGGGAGTCTGATGAATACTTGAAAACTAGAGTATCATTTGCAAGAAATACTATATTTAGTTGGGGTACACAGAGGGAAGAAATGAGAAAGATATATAAATGTAGAAGTAAATTTTTACTTTATTTAGTTAGGAGGAGAATTAGAAAGAGGAGTAAATGTTGAGGGGAAACTCTTTCGATCTTTCCTTTCATATCGTATTGTCAATTCGGTTCAAAAATAAAATAGATTAGAAGGTAAATTGAATAAGATAAAATACGAATTTATTTCTGTGATACCCTAATCACATGTCCCAATTCTACATGGGATTGGGATGAGAAGTATGAATAATATATAAGGATGAGCTTAAGTATCCATTGTCAACTTAGTATATTCATTTTGATTCAACGAGAACGGCGACCAAATAGTTGACCGTGGGTGCTGCAAACCTATAGTCGCACTCCCAGATCCGCAGGCATAGAACGTCACAATTTCACATCTACCACAAGGAATAAATTATATTTACCTCCCTTAATAAAAATAAAAATATCACTTTATCTTCTCCTCCCCTTCCACCCTCGTGAACCAGTAAGAGTAAGCTGTCGATTCAAAACCTAAAATAGCTTATAATTTGAGTCAACGTGATTGGGACAATAGAATGCTTATGGTGCTGAGAGACAACGCTGTCTCAAAATTTTAGGCTTTTAATAAACCTTTTAGAAGAACTAATATATACGTCTAATTTTTTGAGATTTTAATTTTTTTTCTTTTTGTTTCATCCTCGATAAATGACCAAAACCCAATAGAATTTGACTATTCCAAAGAGTACAATAGCACAAGCAGGCCATAAATGTTGGTGAAATATCAGTGTCGAATTAGTTATGATTTTATAACAAGAATTGTGGGCATGATTGGCTTCCATTTCTTTGTCGTGCATTTATTTTTTTGAGAGCAATATAGTTTTTGTAGGACCAAAGGATCACTACCTTCAAATTAAACTTCAAACCATACCACCCCATCTAATAGCAAAAGTGAGTAAATTGAGGTTCTTTGTAAGTCAGCAAAATATATTTCCCTTTGATCTTATGTCTCCTTATATTCAACAAAAACCTAAATTATCGCTTCACTATTTTAATTACTATATTTGACTCTTTTTTGTTTTCTTCATCACGTGCGGAGTCAACATATAGAGCCACAAGTAAGAATTTGCACGAGGGTTAGCTAACAATACTATATGTTCTTGCCCCAATGTTGTATTTTTGGTATAAAATTTCTAATTCTCTTTTACAACTTTCTGCATTTTTAAGCCAAAATAGTTTATGAATTGATAATATACCCCTTAATAGAGTGAAAAGTCTCAATTTTGATGTTCATCGGATGCAAATATTTATCCCTTTACCCCTTTGATCATCTAATAGCATAGGTATGCAGATTTTTTTTTTTTTTAAATAACTTTTTATATTTCACTTTAGTTCAATTTTGCCAAAGAGGATCACTGCCCTTCTAAAAAAGAAGGGGAAAATCCCACATGAACTGATACAATAATAACAACAAACTAAACCTTAATCCCAAGTAACTTAAGGTCGGCTACATGAACCAACGTCAGGCAACGTGTGGTCATCCACGTGAATCCTCTCTCGTCACTTTCTTTTATCGAACGTCATACTTTCATCCAAATCTAACAAAGACATATCTCTCTTAATTACCTATATCCATGTCGTTTTAGGCTTACCTCTACCTCTACCTCTGTCTAACCTATCCTGCCTCACTCTCTCCATCGCCCTAACAGGAGCATCCCTCGGTCTTCTCTGAACGTGTCCAAACCAACGCAGACGACTTTCTCTCATTTTTTCCTCAATAGATGTTACACTCACCTTTTCCCTAATGATCTTATTTCTAACTCTATCCTTCCTAGTATATCCACACATCCACCGTAACATACGCATCTCAACTACTTTCATTTTTTGAATATAACACCTTTTAGCTGCCCAACATTCTGTACCATATAACAAAGCAGGTCGTACGATTGCCTTGTAAAACTTTCCCTTTAAATTCAACGGTGCATTACGATCACAAAGAATACCAGCCGCACTCCTCCATTTCAACCAACCCGCCTTAACTCGATGTGCAACGTCGCTATCGAGCTCTCCGTCTTTCTAAATAATAGATCCTAGATAGCGAAAACAATCAACTAACGGTATATCTCTACCTTCCAAAGTTACACTCTGGGCTATGTTTCTGCTACCACTAAACTTGCATCCCATATACTCTATTTTACTCCTACTAATTCTGAAACCCTTGGATTCCAATGTCTGCAGCCATAACTCCAATTTAGCATTTACACCGGCTCTAGTCTCATCAATTAATATAATATCATCTGCAAACAACATACACCATGGCACAGCCTCTTGTATAGTGCAGGTCAACTCATCCATAACGGCTACAAAGAGGAAAGGGCTAAGCGCTGATCATTGATGCACCCCGATATTAATAGGGAATTCTGCAGTCACTCCGACGCCAATCCTTACACTTGTACATGCTCCCTCATACATATCTTTAATGAGAGTAATATACTTTATTGATACACCTTTCTTGGCCAGCACCCACCAAACTACTTCTCTAGGAACCCTGTCATAGGCTTTTTCCAAGTCAATAAATACTATATGTAAATCTTTCTTTCTTTCCCTATGATATTCAATCATCTGCCGTAAAAAATGAATTGCCTCCGTAGTGGAACGTCTAGGCATAAAACCAAACTGATTATCTGAAATTTGTATAATGCCCCGTAACCTCTGTTCAATCACTCTCTCCCAAAGCTTCATAGTATGACTCATGAGTTTAATCCCACGGTAATTAGCACAATCCTGGACATCTCCTTTATTCTTGTACAGAGGAATCAGAGTACTCTTCCTCCACTCTGTAGGCATCTTATTAACTTTATATATCTTGTTGAACAGACTTGTCAGCCACGTAATACCTATATCTCCTAAACACTTCCAAACCTCGATCGGTATACCATCCGGTCCTACAGCTTTTTTTGGACTCATCCTTTTAAGGGCATCACGGACTTCATGCTTCTGAATACAACGAATCCATGCACGGTTAACCTCTTCGTTCGAAAGCGCCAAGCTACCTACACTCGGAACTTGGACTTGACTCCCGTTGAATAACTTATCAAAATATGATCTCCATCTCTCCTTTATTTCTTCATCCTTAACTAAAACATTGTGGTTTTCGTCCTTTACACATTTCACTACACCTATATCCCTCATCTTCTTCTCCTTGTAACGCGCCAGTCTATATGTATTCTTCTCTCCGTCTTTGGTATCTAACTTTTCATATAAATCCTTGTAAACTATGGCTCTTGCGTTTCTGACAGCTTCTTTAGCTTTTCTTCTTGCGACCTTGTATTCTTCTTTAGCTTGACTCCTACACCTTCCTAAGTTTCTATAGCACTCTCTTTTACTCCTTACGGCTTCTTTCACTTCGTTGTTCCACCACGACACATCCGTGTTAAGAGGTATTTTTCCTTTAGATTCCCCAAGCACTTCCTTAGCTACCGTCCTAATACATTAATCCATCTTTCTCCACATAGTATCTGGATCCGAATCCATATCAGAAGACCAATTATCCGCCTCAACTACCCTATTAACAAAGGCTATTCTTTCATCCCCCTGAAGCCTCCACCACCTAATCCTAGGGTCAACTCAAAAATTCTGCTGCTTACTCTTTTTCCTAAAATTAAAATCGAGAACCAACAACCTGGGTTGCGTAACTACACTCTCACCTAGAATAACTTTACAATCCGTACACCCACTACGAAACCTATGCCTCATAATAAATAAGTCTATCTGACTGGCATTTAACCCGCTTCTAAAGGTCATTAAGTGAGAATCTCTCTTCTTAAACCAAGTATTTGCTATGGTCAAATCATAGGCCAAGGCAAAATCAAGAATAGCAGTTCCTACTTTGTTTTTAGCTCCGAAACCCTGACCTCCATGAACACTCTCAAACCCGCTCTTATCAGTACCTACATGTCCGTTTAGATCACCACCAATGAAAAGCTTTTCTACACACGTTACACTCTGGACAATCTCATCTAAATCATCCCAGAACTGTTGCCTAACCGAATCATCGAGTCCTACTTGCGGCACATACGCACTAATAACAGTAGTAATCTCGCCGCCAATCATGATCTTGATGCTCAAAATCCTATCACTCTTCCTCTGTACTTCAACCACATCATCAATAAACTTACAATCAATAATAATCCCGACTCCATTTCTATTTCTAACTCTACTTGAATACCAAAGCTTATAACCCCATGGAGTGACTACTCTCGCCTTCTCACCTACCCACTTGGTTTCTTGAAGACACAAAATGCTAATCTTTCTCCTCCGCATTACCTCAACTAGCTCTGTCAATCTATTGGTCAAAGATCCTATATTTCATGTAGCTAGACGAATCCTATCCCTATAGACTGTCATTTTTACCCTACACCCTTGCATATTTGACACCGCATCCGGGGACCGACACGGCGCGTTGCTTCCGGGCAACGACCTAGCAACCCTCGCATATTTATCACTACACCTGGGTCTAGGAAGTGCAGCGCGTTGCTGAGTAGGGAACGCCCCCACGAAGTCAATCGATTGGTTCATGTCATAGATGTGACTATATTTTACGCTGGTCGTCACAAGCCTACCACAACTCTCCTCCTTTATCCGGGCTTGAGACCGACAATAAACACCGCAGACAACTCTCCTCACTTTATCAACCAATTAAATTACTACCTTATCATTATTAATTTATATTTAAAATAATAATTCACAATCAGCTAACAGACATGTAATTGTGGAAGTTGAGTAGGTGTTCTTTGGAGAGAGGAGAAGATGCTGACTGAATGCAAAATATTCAGTTATAAAAGATGGATTTAAAGTTTAAAGCAAAGGGATGCCCTTAGATAGATTTATAAGCATCTCCAAGTCAGATGAGTATTTGAGAAGATGGCATTATCTATCACATTCCCCTTTTCTTTTTACAACTTTACCAAAATTCTCTTCAAAAAATCATTAAGTATCTCATTTCAGCACTTCATTAACAGCTATAAAGTTCACAAAAGACAATACCCACTAGAATATAGTTATAGCTTTGTCTAATTATATTTTCTTCCACACTCTCCCTCTCCCTGCTTAATGGTTAGAGATGAAGTAGGTGGTACCTTTATATGTATATAGATTTATCTTATCATTCTTAATGAGAATTTGTTGTAGCTGCCAAAACTAAGACTTCCCAATCACTAAATTGAATATGTAATAGGAGCAATAATTATTCCTACCTTTAACATAGGTATATTTGTATTTTAGTGATTGTGTAATTTTCACTGATAATTTGGCTCCTTTGGGGCGGGGGGAATTGTTATCATAAAGTCAAATTGATTTTAAGGTATATATGAAAAGATAATATATATTGTCTTTTTAAAAAAATAAAAATAATTCAACAGTATATATTGTTATCATTTGAATCTTAAATAACCTGGTACGGATATCAACTCTTCTTCACTCCTATTGTTAAAAACTTTATCTCAACTATAACATGAAATCATTTGTCTATTTGTGACAATGCAGTAACACAATTGTCCGTCTCTTCATGAATCAAAGGAAGGGGAATAAAGGGTCACATTTGTTTATTTCAGTACCGGAACTCTCGGGCCAACTTTCTTTTTCAAGGGCTTTACTTACCTACATGATTGGGGAAAATCAGAATTGGTAGCTGCATGCTTTATATGCAGCAATAGTAATCTTTTAGTGCAAATGCACGTTAGGCCCCTCAAAAATTTGTCCAACTTAGCCTGCAAAGGTGCAGATATTCCCATCTTTCCAAGATGCTAAAACAGTTAGCAGACGCTGCCCAGAGAGAAATCTGCTTTTTTGTTCTTTTATTATTATTATTTTTTTCCTCCACCGATCATACTTTTGAGAGAGGGAGGACTAGAAAAGTTCCTCAAATTAAAGAAATCTGAGAGCTGGACTCAGATTCTCCTTTATCATTTTGCAGACACAAAGTTGATAGTTACACACCAGCTTTAGGGCTAGATTGCTGCTTTGCAGTTGGAAAAGAAGCTGTGCTTTCGCCATCTCAAAGACCATCGACCATTTGACCACCAATTGAATGGCCAACCAGAGGGAAAATGTCTTGCGAATGGTTCTGCAAAACTCCGCTGGATCTAATCCTTGAGCATCTCCGAGTTGCTCTAGACAAGGACTTTAACATATTTGAGTGCTTTCTCAGGCAACTTATCAGTTTTGGTCACTCTCTACTAATGAACAAAGCAGCCTCGCACCACTGGCTAACAAAAGTATATCAAATCTAGAGCACTTTACCAGCTCCATTTCTAGCATCTTAGAGCAAGAACTAAAAGAATTCCACGTATACCATAATCCTATTTCGATCTTCTGCCTTGTTCTTACATATAATTCATTGCGGAGAAGTATGGTCAATAGGTAGTATCTTGACCAATGCAGCAGCAGTTCAAACTACGTAACGGCCCTCAGAGGAAAAATGCAAAAGAACATAGGGCAAGAATTGGGGCCTTTTGGTCATGAGATACAATAGACCAAGACCTGCCCAAAGTTTAGAAGGACAGGCAAACTTGCATGACGCTGGTCAAAATGAATCACAGGGATACCCGTCAGGAAGCAGAACCAGCAAACCAGGTAAAATAAGTTGGAGATAGAAGAATCAAAAACTGATAGCAGCTAATTTGCTCAATTGTCACTTCAGGTTCACATGGTATTAAATTAGATTTACAGGAAGAAAACTAAGCAACAAATCTTCAGAGTATCTTTCAGATTGTCAGACTATTTATACTTCTTTAGCATGTAAACAAAAGATACAAAGGTCAAAGAACAATTGTGTAATAGCAAGACCCTACTTACAGCTTCCGAGAGCTGAGGGATCCAAGATTTGATATGAACTCTTCAACCTCAGGGATTCTTTACTCAAACAGATGGGAAATACTTGTTTAGGCGGAAAGGAAGGGAATAGAATTCATCGGTTCTTGTATCAGTTTTGAAGGACCGGAACTTGTCCCACCAATGCTTACCTCTATCTTTCCTTATTTGAGGATCCTTTTTGTGTAGTGTGTTGTCCAGGAAATACGCCAACACCCCCGCAACAAAAGCTTCCGACGAGAAGGGAACATTAACCATGTCATTGAACTGCATCACAGGGTCACTTCCTTTAGCAGCACTTAAATATGGTACAAATTCAGGAAATCTAGAATAATATTGATAAGTTGTAAAATTAGTCAACATCAACTTAGTGCATACCCATCTTGCTCCTGTGTGGACTGGACCAAATCCTTGGATAGCTGTGTACTCGTTGAAATACTGGGGAATGGACAAACCCAAGAAGATTGAGAAGCCAAGAATAAACTTGGTTCGGAAAGTGTTGAGATTGCAGAACTGAAGGAAACTTATACCTCCTGCACCTGGAGATATTTAACAAAAGAAATCATTAAATTATTTATAGAGTTCTGGATGACTGCTCATAAGGAGGTCAGATTACGTATACATACCCACATAACCAAAGAAAATACAGTATAAAGCAGCAACAATTGGTGCAGGTATTGAAGCAAAAACTGCTCCAAACTTGCCTGCAATAAATCATTATTTGGTAAACATAATATTCACATGAAAATGCAATTTAACTAAATCTATGCAAATTGAACACCCAGACACGCACCCAGAACAGAAAAGAAGATCATGAATCCAGCAGATATCTGGACCACTCTTCGACTGCCAACACGTGTCAGCGCCAAAAGGCCAGCATTCTCACTGACGAGAAATATAGTAGTTGCATCAATAAGAAATTTGTTGCAATTCACATTATCACATGAAACTAAGCAGAAAATGATTGGTATTATTGTCTTACACAGAGACGGAAGAGCCATTTCCAGTTCCAAACAACCCAGACAGTAAGATGCCAATTCCCTGACACATTCAAAGAAAAAGATAATAAATTAAATTAGATTTAAAAATGAACACAAACTATGACATGGAAAAAAAAAAGTCGTATGCACTCAGAAAGAGAGAGAAGCCGAAGGGAAAGGGGGACCAAAAGGGGAGAAAGTAGTTTAATAATAATGATAACTCAGACTCTAATGGAGATCAGCCCAGAGTTCTGATCTTCCTCAAGATAAGAAGTCATTACAAGTGAATCAGTAAGAAAAACAATACAATCTGATTATTTAGAAGTAAACAGGATTGTTAAGCATGCAATTTGCAGATTCAAAAAAACAGTTAGGAGATACTCTGCATAGATTTTCAATGGGTTAACCTCTTTTCAGCCAAACATCCAAAATAATAGTGGCCACAAGCTGGCCAGTCAATCCTGAATTGTGCATAAATGGATTGCGACAGGGAACATTAGGGGGTAGTTGTTCGTTCATTCTCAAGAAAACCACCCATTTGTTTACTAATGGTAACAAATGGAAACTTTTGTGTTGTCAATTTGAAGAAGTGAAGGAAAGTTATAAAAATAAAAAAGATTAGTAATACCTGCCAACCTATACCCCTGCTAAGAATGGATGGTGGCATATAAGTTGCACTCGCATATCTAGACACTGCAATAAAGGCACCAGTAGACTGCGGATAGAATGAAACAAATAGGTAAGTTTGTCATCTTGAACTTGGTCCAATTTGGCGACTCAGATACCAAAAAGATCCTAGAGTATAAGGGTAACACTGCAGCACTTCATGCAAATACATTTCAGCTTATACACATGTAGAATTGACTTCTGTACCAAAAGAGAATAATACCTTGCATTAGATGCCATTTACTTGTATTGATGAAAACATATTTTATAATTGCTAATTTCAATGTGCTCTCAAGATGAGTGAGTCAACAAATCTATTAAAAGATTGTTTTTTTCATTTTCAATTAAGAATATCCAACTGTAAGTGTCACATATATAGGCAAAAGAGAAATTCACCCACTATTTATCATAAGTAACAATACCGGGACATGAAAACAAGATGGCCATCCTGTTTAAGAAGCAAAGATTAGAGTGTAGAAATACTGAGAGAAAGGAAAAGACTAATGGCTATACTAACACAAACAACTCTTAAATGGGATTTCACTTGTAAGATATTCAATCACCTTTTACCTGACCCACTTATGATAGGAAGCACTTTAGCTTGCAGGGACACAAGTTACATTCCAAGATTTCAATCATGCAAGTGAATTAGTCCTAAGGTTATGACTAACCTCTACCAGAGCCACAAATGAAGCCATCATCATCGCAAAGGCTTCCCCTGCATCAAAAGAGGGCGCACCCCACTGGAAGGGGTAAGGAACTCTAATCCTACATGCAAATCAAGGAACACGTTGAGTCATCCGGCAATACAGAGCAACACACGGAATCTACGATCTAAAAGAAACCACAGGTATACATTACTATCAAATTCAATGGCAATTGCCAAGACTGTAACAACACAAAGGTCCAAAAGAGATATATGCTATTGTCCAGTTCAACAGCAAAGCCAAGATCCCAACAACATGAAAATTCAGACAGATAACGCCATGAAGCCAGAAAATTTGGAGGGCATGTTTGCTAACCATTCACTTTTCCAGAACACCTAATGCATGCTGGGTCAAGTGGATGTCACAATGCAGATACATTAAGTGCAATTGCCCAGTAAATAATCAAAAATTTGACAGTACGTATGGAACTTTATTTTTCTTGATGATAGAATTACATTATTAACCACAAATAATTTAACATCAAGAGATGCTGATGTAAGGGAAAACAAATGCAAGCAAAAGAAACGTAAAGTAGTTGCGATCTCACCATGGAGCCGCATCGATTAGTCCAGCACGATCAGTGCGGCAGCTAGTTTGTGTTTTTGGTGCCACGTGATTGTAGGCCCCACCCACAGTAAGTAAATGGGCATATATCCATACTATTGCCACCGAGAATATAACGGCAAATCGATCAAAGATATGCTTTCCTGGTTTTATCAGATGGACCAAATACTGCAAGGAAAGAGTATTCATAACAAGCAGGTACAACTCCAAGATGCACACAAGATCATGATTGAATAATATATATTACCTGAGAGAAGATAACCAAAATGACAAGCATTGGCAACCCAATTTCAACGCATTTTGCAACCTAAACAACCAATGCAGGATTCAAACCCACAGCTATTAAAAGGAAGCAAATGGCAACAGAACACAGCTCAGGGGCACACAGGGAGAGACAAATTTAAAAAAATAAAACATTCATAATAATTCATCAGTAAAGATTTATACATACCCCAGGAAAACCAAACTCATATAGGCCAAACCCGACAAGAGCCACCAGAGGAACAACTGAAAGTGGACTCAAAAACCTAACAGCATATAACGACGAGAACAGATGTCAGCCACACCAAACTCCAACTGAATCTTTGAAAGAGGAAAAAGGGGAGGAGGGGAGTTTGGAATTAAAGAAAAGAAGAGGTCAAAACTTTGATTAGCATATATCCTTAGTATAAATATGACCCATTGATTGAAAAAAATAAAATAATCAAGAACAGTGTATCACAGAGGGGATGCTAAAGTAGTGTTGGGAACCAAAGCTTACTTGAGAATAATTTGGAAAATTAAGCTTAAATAAAAACCACTTCTATCTCACTCCCCTTTGGCCCTTGAAAACAATGTTTTTAGAACCAGACCGGACATCGAGCCGGAAAATTTACTGGTTCACAGTTCAAGAGTTCAACCGTAATTGGACCACAATTGAACCGGTAATATTATAATTTAAAAATTAAAAATATAATTATTTTAAAGAATAAAATTGATCAATAATATAGTATAATTCAAGTTCATAAAAACATAAACAATAAAATTAGAAACAAATTGTGGTATTTTGTGTATTATTATGGACTGTTTAGTCCCTCTATGTAACTTATTTCTTTTCTATGAATATATTATCTTATCTAGCCCCTTCCCTCCCCCCACCCACCCCCCCCAAAAAAAAAAAAAAAAAAAAAAAAAAAAAAAGAGAACGGCTCAACTCAGTTAGACAGACCGGTTCAACGATTTTTCAGTTGGACCGGCTGGTTCAAAACAGTATGAACAAAATAGAATGGTTTTGAAGAAAAACAGTTTAAAGCAAAGGACCGAACCGGTTTGCAGATCGGTTCACAGTCCGACTAGCCGGTCCAAAAAACAATGCTTGAAACAGTCCTTTTACAAAACCACACAAACTTGGTTTTTCTTCTACCACAATTCTAATAAACATTTTATGTTTTATATCTTAGTCTTCACATCCTTATTACATGATAATAGCAATTTACAGTACAAAACTATCAAGCGAAAATAGTATGCAAATTTGTTTTTGATGCATTCCAACACAAACTAGGTCAAACAAAGATTAGTACCAACTAAAACAAGTTTTCTCTTATTCTGACAGGGAAAAGTTTGTGAAACTCCAACCCATCCCATTTTGAAGATTCTAAACACAAAAGGCATGCAGGACTAATGAATCAAGGACTACAGAAAACCTTGAAAATCTTCAAAATGCATTTAGAAGATGGCCGGTCCAACAAGTTTGTACAATTTTATCCAAATCGAACAAAGAAATAATAGTTCACTCTCAGGTTGACCAAAAATAAATGTACATAGAT
This sequence comes from Voacanga thouarsii, assembly GCA_026120185.1. Lineage (NCBI taxonomy): Eukaryota > Viridiplantae > Streptophyta > Magnoliopsida > Gentianales > Apocynaceae > Voacanga > Voacanga thouarsii. The sequence continues at coordinate 184,465 of JANUWF010001827.1, forward strand.
AACAGGATCTGCACCAACCTCACAACATTGCGCCAGAGACCACTGAAACCTAGCACAATCTGAAGGGTCGATGCAACAATTAGTGCTCCCTGTGTTGCCCGCATTACCTTCTTGAATCTCTGGATAGACAACCAGAACAGAACACCATTGCACAATCAGATATTAAGATCCGTGTAGCATTGGCATTGATCACAAATACTCATCTTCTCCTCAACATAATATTGATTCAAAAAACATACATATGAAACAAGATTACGTATCAAAAAGGCAACCAAAAAACTGAATATAATACAATAGCATAGCCTTTGGTTACCATCCTTGATTTAAACAACATTAACCGCATGTTTCCTTCAAGTAATTGCCTTCATCAGCGAAAACAAACAATAATGTGATTTTCGAGAACATACATATAAAGCTTGGACCCTAGATGCAAAGCTATACAAATGTTGTTCACATTTGTGTTTCACAAGCACTTTAGCAAAATAATACTCCCTCCGTCCCACTAAAATTGATAGTGGTTGACTTGGCACGATATTTCATGCAAAAATAAAAATTAGAATATAATAATAATATAATATAATATAATAAAAATAAAAAATATGTGGATCTCACAATACTTTATGTCAAATCTAATAATATAAATATAATATATGTGGGGTATATTGATTATTTTATAATAAATTGTATAATAAAAACTTTCCTTTTAAAGAAAGTGTCAAATTTAGTGGGACAGTCCAAAATAGTAAGTAGGTCAATTTTAGTGGGATGGAGGGAGTATTACAATACTATTAAAATCACGTACCGATACAGGGTCTGGATCACTCCACCGACCAGAAAGGATGATTGAAATTGTTGGTGCAACAAAGGTATATGATCCTCCAATGACAGCTGGTAGTCTGGTACCAAACATCGTTTGCAACAGCGTGTTCAACCCAGCAACAAAAAGCAGGGTTTGGATAACCTTTGCCTTCTCCTCCTGAAGAGTGGAAAATTTATTTCAACTAGAACCAAGGAAAAGCTTCAGTTGAAACAAATTGGAAGCAAACAAACCGGACTTTCACTTCAGGACTCACATTTCCTCCTCCCATTTGAGGAACCAGAGCAGTTGGAATGATAACTGTCGTGCCAAGCATCACTAAGTAATGCTGAAAACCGAGGAGTATTGCCTCAGCTGCATCACAAAAATCCGAATGCCAGAGAATTAATTCAAAATCTTTTGATTCTATCTAAATACAACCACAACTATGAGAATAAGTGTTTAACTTTGTCCAATATTATTTCCACGTACAAACATCTACCATGTCCAAAATGAAATAATTCATAGGCCACCAACATCACAGTATAAGCAATAGCATGTTAAATGTCTTCAGTTTCCAAAACCAATCACTTAATTAACAGGAATCTGGAGGGGGGGGGGGTGGATGAGAAGCAATTAGATTCATCATACCAAAATATATGTAAAGTTAACATATCCTTTATGTAAGCCAAATTTATGAAGTCCAGATCTCATATAGCCAAAGTAGAATAATTGAAAGCTACAAATGTACAAGCATGGTAATCCACGATTTGCAGTGCACAGTTCCTTCCATATCTATTGCTACTGAACTACAAAATATGAATTAAAGAAAAATTATATTTGCCATATGGATTGCAAAAGGAACAACGAAAAAGGAAAAAAAATGATTAAGGAGTTGTTAAATACACAAAAGAGAAAACAGTACGACTTCAATAAACAACTAGGGCAAGTGGGTTCAGAAGAATCAGCTGGAATATCTGCCCAGAATGAACTAGTGTGAGAATATTCACAAAAGCTAAACAGTGAGAAGATGAAGAATCATTTTGCTTAAAGAATCTTCATTTTCGACCAAACCTAAACGAGGATATTAAAAGGCAATACTAAATGCAAATAGACTGCTGATGACGATTAAAGACTCACGCCATGGAGGAGGACTGGTAATGCAGAAGGAAACGCCGAGAAGCTGATCCTTAGGTGGATGTGGCGCCGGTTCATCTGCCTTCGGTGCTGCCATCACTCTGTCTCTCTCCTCTACTTCCCCTCTTTCTAACTAAAGAAATTTCAACGAAGGATACCTACTCAATTCTCTGAAGCACTGAAAAAGCCCAAATCTGCACAAAACCCAGATCAGAAAACCCTCAGAAAATCATGAAAAGGTAGCAGAAATGAAAGAAGGTAGAACTTTTGGAGTACCCAGAAGGCAAGCTTGAAGAGAAAAGACTCAACAACTGGAGTAGCCTAAAGAGAGCTCCATCACCGATAAATGAAATAACAGTGACAAGATTGGTTAGAAACAACAACAACAGCTCACATGTGTGGTACCAACCCACCCAACTCCATACAGGGAGTGTAAATAGCAAATGGAGCATACACAACGAAAAAGCAGCAAAGTAAAATGACTGTAACAACAGTGAAGAATACCAAGAGTGTTGGTGAGTGAGAATAAATGCAGTGTGAATAGAGCCTACCTACAATGGTAATACTAATTGCCAGGAAATCCAGAAAAACTACCTGATCCTAGCACTCTAAATCAAAGCAGAAGATGCATTAAAGTCAAGAAATTCAAGACCCCACCTCCAAAAAGTTCAACAGCAAAAGTGGGAGAGATAAAAAGACGGAAAAAAGAAAACTTTATAGAATATGGTTTCGCTTTGCTTTGGCAAAGCCAGGAAGAAGAAGAAGAAGAAAGAAGAAAGAAGAAAGAAGAAAGTCTACCCAAAAGAGTCTAGAAATGTGTGAGCTAAATGTGAAGAAGATAAAAATGAGAGATTTGGCCCAATGTTTTCCGACCTTTTCATTCCCCCACCGCCTCCCTTTCTCTCTCTGGGGAGAAAAATAAAAGTCAATTTTTTTTCCAAATAGAAATGTTAACTATTTGAGGAATCTTTATCTCTTGAATTAAGGTTTCTTTAATCCTTAATTTAATGTTAATTAGTATTTTGTTTGATTCCAATTTTGCAATTACTCTCCAACACGCATACGCTTCTAACTTATTAATTAAATAAACTAGTTAAAATAAATAAGAAATCTTACAGCCAAAGGCATTAATCATTTAGTTTGAATAAGAAAGCTCCAACGACACCGTATCACCCTTTTTGTTGCTATATAACATAGAAGTACCAAGTGGAGCTTTCCATTGCTACATCAATTTCTAGATGTACTTCATTATTGAGAGGCTCCCAAGCGCCATATAGATGGGGATGCACCTTGTTTTGATAAAAATCACTACTATTTTATATTTTGACTCATTTGTTCATTATTGGCAATAAAATAAAATTATCTATAAAAAAAAGACAATAAAATATAATTCAATTTAGAAATCGATCATCAAAATGTCACAAAAACTATATTAACCTTATTATCAAACCGTTTATACAATAAAATTAATCATTTCTTTCAATTTTCTTCTTTTTCTTGAAGGGGGTTTATAAACTCAATTACTTAAAGAGAGAGCGAGCCACGTGTTGACCCTTTGATTCTAGCAATTATACCCTCATTCATGGAGAATATTGGGATGTCCAAAGGTAGAGACATTTTTAGGGTGCAAACAAACGACACCGACACCTTCTTTTATCCCCCCTTTTTGTTATTTTTCTTGATAGAATAAAATTCATATATGTGGGTTTTTCCTTTTTTTTTTTTTCTCATTTGGGATTTTTTTTTCCTTTAATAAACTATTATTTGGTCATTCTTGTTACTTGTAGTTTTGTCATTTCCACACTGTGGCCAGCAGCAAGAAAATTGACAGCTGCAGAATGAGATTTGCATGTAAGCGGGTGCGACTTTCTGTGATCACTAATTTTGAAACCGTGGGACAAGTAACGTTTTAAGTTACTGAAAAATGGGTAAAAATTGCAGGTTTCACGGCAGATAAAAATCTTGTCCTCATGCTTTTAAAAAGTTTAAAAAAAAAGATAAAATGTCATTCTTCCCTTGTGTTGCCAAACTAAAGTAACGTTTTGGATATTTTTTTAATGCTGTAAAGTAGTACCTTAATTACCAGGTTTACAAAATCCAGGGGTGATAATGTGAGATTCACTTGTCTTCTGCGAGCCCAGCACTAAAATTGCTTTTTCATTTTTTTATTCCAATAGTTTAATTTTATTGGTTTTTTTTAATTATGGGTTAAAATTGTTTAATTAATGTTTATTTTTATTATTAAAATAAAATTTAAAAATACAAAAACTTAATATATGTGAAGTTTTTCCTCCGCTTGGGTGCTTGTGCATCATTGGTCAAAAAGATAGTACGAGCACATGGGTGGGGACCTTGAATATTGCAGTGCAAAAACATACCCACGTTTGGCATCCCTTTGAGGAGATAATAATAATAATAATAATTATTATTATTATTATTATTATTATTATTATTATTATTATTATTATTATTATTATTATTATTATTATTATTATCATCATTCACATCCAACAGCCATTATATAATTAAAAAACGTTAATGGTACATTTATAACTTTTTCAAAATTATAATTTATGTATTTTATTTTGTATTTAAAAGTTAGCATATGTTTCTAATGCATGTTCTGTGCATGAAATCAAATTTGTGTAAATATTTTTAACCAAAAAAAAAAAATAAGGATAGACAAAAGGGGAAAAAGGGTTGCTTTCGGCGCAATCAAAAATTATGTGCCTAATAGTAGTAACTTAAAGAAATAGTCCTTTTAACTATCTTTTTCCAAGTCATATATATATATTTTGTTATGTTTTTTTAATATTTTTTTCACTTTGATTAGGTGGGGACAGGATAATGATTACTCATCCTAGGAATCATTGTGACTATTTTTGTGTCTAACTTGCTTTTGTGAAATTTATATTTTAAATAAAACTTTTTTTTGAAAAAATAATAATTTAATTAATCAAAACATTAATTATCAAGTTATAAATAATGTTTTCAGAACCGGATCGGTTATCAAATCAGAAAAGTTATCGGTTCATGGTTTAATAGTCCAATCGTAATTAGATCGTAATTGAACCGGTAATATTATAATTTAAAATTTGAAAATATAATTTTTTAAAAAAAATTGAGCAATAATATAGTATAATTTAAATTCATAAAAATATAAATATTCAAATTCATGATTAAAAGTAATCTTTTTTAATTTATAACTAACAATCTAACACATTAAAAGTAATTTATTGAATTATATAATTTAATTTACCTCCAAATTATATAATTTGACTCAATTTTTTTTTTATAAATTATCGGTCCAATCGGTCCGACCGATCGATCCAAACCGATTTGAATTATCAAGCACGATTTTTGAGTTGTCCGATTTATTTGATTGAATCGGACCGTTTGAGGGATCGATTCACGGTCCGATCAATCCAATCGACCAGTCCGATCGGATCCCAAAAACCTTGGTTATAAATATTGAATCAGATTTACATAAGTAGCTCTTGATGCATCCAAAAAAAGGAAATGATGTACATGATTTGTATTTCGACACAGTTGAAATTTTCAATTTAATTAAAAAAATTAATCTAAATAATTTATATTTTTCAAAAATTTTGATTTATGTACAAAATACCTAAATTTTCACGTTAATCTCACATATTTTTTCCCATAATAAAAATTTTTAATTCAAAAAAAATTATTCTTATAAAAATTACAATCCCTTTTAGAAAAATGACCTCCCCGATAATGAAATGGCAAAAAGACCCATTTAAAAAAATAAATAAAAACACTGGATATCTTTGCTTTTCGTCCCTATCCCATCTCTATATGGTGATTTCTTTTGCGATTTTAATGACGTGTCATTATCAATCATAGTCGTATATTCAAACAAAGTCACAATATCACCATGACTTTTTCTACATAAATAGTGTCGATCTTGATTTGATTGGATTAACAGTACGTATTTTATTACTCTAACTTTTATTTTTAGTACCTCATTTTTTTTTACAAAAACAAACATCACCTCTAAAATTACAAATCAAGTAATTATTAATTTATTTGTGCTAAGACACTATTAAAAAAATAAAGGATAATTTAAGTACAAAAATATTATGCTATTTTAGTAAATACGTCCTAAAATATACATAATATAATTGTCTGAAATTTACAATTTATACATATTAAAGTTAAAAGAAATAAAAAAAATTTATTCTTTGTTCATCCATCAACTTCTTTTATGTAATTTTTTTATCCTAACTACCAAATTTAGTCTATGTAAAAAAAAAAATTAAAAGGTAAGATTTTACTTCTTCCATATTATGATTTTCTCTTTAGAAAAAAAGGGCTATGCTATGTGTTTGTTGGATTTTACTCCTTCATATTATGATTCATGTTGTTTACTTTCTTCAAGAGTTGGTTGTCATAAGCTGATTGAGCAGATTAATGATGTTATCATCCGAGAAAGGGTCCCAAGGGAAGTTTTCGTATGATACATGGCAAAATCCACAAGCACATCCACTTGTACCCTTCCAACTGATTTTTGCTTGTTCAAGTCCATTAATTTACAGCCCTTTTTGATGTAGATTACTTAAGTTAATTGTAGAGATATCTCGAATCAACTGAAATTTTATTTTAATTGTAATTTATTTTTATTTAGAGACGAAATCAAAATTTTAAATTCAAAAAAAAGAAAAGAGGTAAAGTTATAAAAATTTTAAAAAGAAAATTTTTAAAATTTATACATATTTTCAAAATCTTTGGAATTAGACATCACTCCCACCCCTAAATCTGTCCTTTAGTCTACTTAAAAAATAGGCAATAACAATCATTTTCTTTGTCTGCCCCTCTTATTTTCTTGTGGTTGATTTTAGGTCATGATCGATCCATTGAACAACAACAAAAAAAAGCAACAAATCCACCTGAAAAATATATGAAATGATTGTTTTGATCAAACTTTTCTACTTGAAACAACTGTGTTGTATTATGCAAACTTGAAGATCAGCTGCTAATCAAGATTGCTTTTTGGCTAATGGCAAGCCACTTTGTCCCTATTTGAAAAGCACTTTTTAGCAAAGTTCAATTTACCCTTGTTGGAATTACAAAATATAAGACAGGCATCCCATATGGGCTCTACCTAATTTTGTCTGTTTTTAGATTATATTCCAACCTCTTTTGTTTGTTTGCCTTTGGTGACAAGTCAAATCCGTTTCCTGTTCAACATTTTCTCATTCCTAGGTAAAACATCATCAAGATGGTACTTACTATTTTTTATTTAAAAAAAAAATAGAACTATAATTTAAAACCATTTTGTGATTTCATCAGCATTTTCTTCTCTTTTTAGACTTTTTTTTTTTTTTTCCCAAACCCAATTGCTGTAATTGTTTAAACAGTTTCATGAAAGACATAGCAAACAAAAACAGGCTTCTCTATAGGAGACATTTTTATTGTACAATCAATAATTAAGGCGGTTTGGGACATAGAGCTTCATATCCTAGTTTTTATTGATAAAAATTTGGGTGGATAAAGTTGTAATTTATAATTTATTATAAAAGGTATTTATTAGTCGAGTTAAAAGATAAATAAAATTTCTTACGTTCTCTTAAATGCAAAATTTTGTTAAGATGTGAATTTATTAAATTTTGCCTCGTACAATTTACTTTTTAAATGTAATTTATAAATTACTACTGAACGGATGAGATTTATGTAATATAAATTCTAGATAATAATTATAAATTTTAATATTAATAAATATTTTATAATAAGAAAATTAGATAATATTTATTAAATAAAATATCGAATTTGAGACTAATTAATTTATCGAGAAACACTTTCACAATTTAATCACTATCGCATCTCAACTGATTGACTGATTAAGATCTAAGTAAAATTAATTAGGAGATAAAGTATGAAGAGGACAGGACATGAATATTTCTTTCGATTCCATCACCAGGCGTGGCAACGTTGGATACCCTTCAAAAGGATGCACGAATATTATCATGTCACGGTGGACTCTTCTAGAATATATTTAAATATCATGGAGAAATTTTTTGCTGGCTGAAAATCCTAAAAAAAGAATAATAAAGGAAAATGTTATTTAAAATATAATAAAAATTGTATATTGTCATTTAAATTTTACTTTAAAATTAATTAACATTTAATTTTTAATCTAATCTAATTTGATCAGTTAATTAACTTATTCAGAAATTAATAAATATATTAAAAATTTAACAAAAGTGGTCAAAATTAGTTAAAATTAAAAGTCTAAATGTTAATTAAACTCAAATTAAAATTCGGCTAAAATTTTAGGTAGTCGGTGAGGTGAAGTTTTTCAAATTATAAATTGTAATTTTCTTAGAAAATGTATAATTTTGGAAAGGTGGAGGACAGCTGTCCCTACTGCGTGCATTGGCCACGTAGCCACATCTAGATGACACAACAGGTGCTGCATTTTGCTTTTTATTTTTTAAATTTCTTTACACAGTCGGTATTGTTCTTCTTGCAGGCGACTCTATTTCTCTATTTCTTTTTTAATTGAAATAAGTGTTTTTTTTTTTCAAAATTTTCTTTATATAATTTGATTATTCATGTAATTTAATCTTTTAAAAAATTATTAATATTTTTAACATTTAATTAGTTCGTACTGAAATACTTATTAAAATGCTTAATTATTTGGGCCTTGGCAAACTGTTGTTGCAATGAGGAAGGCAATATCCATCTTTACTAATTTTTTTCATAAAAAATTAATTTATTTGATTCCTAAAGTTTAGAGTTTGTAATATTTTTTCTCTGTCGTTACGGTCTTTAAGTACTTTTTTTTTGCCATTATAATTTTTAATATTTTATTTTTCTACCTAAAAAATTAGTTATTATGTTCTTTAAAAACTAAAAATTAAGGATCATAGTAATAAAACAAAAATTAAAGAAGGAAACGTTACAAATACTAAATTTTATAGATCAAATAGATCTAATGTCCCATTTTCTCATTTTCGAGGGAGAAAATTTCAATTTCCTAAGATTCAAAGCATGAAAATTGGGTAGTCCACCTTTGTACGTGGATGATTTAGAAGAAAAGTGCTTCGACAAGAACATTGGAAATTTCCCAAGTTTTTGGACCAACCTCATCGACAAGAACCCATTGAGTCCATTAAGGAAGAAAATTATTAACGTCCTTTTCTTTCTTGGCCTAACACGTAATGCTGGTTTTCAAAAATAAGCTAAATCACTCGAAAAGGATAATCTCTCTAGTTTGGTTTTATCGGTTTTAATGTGTATAAAATTATTACCAACACATAATTATTTAGTAAACAGTGTACCATAAATACCGTGTTTTATTAATAAAATGTAAACTTTGAACATGATAGGAAAAAAAAACTAAACAAATTTATATGATAATTATTAATTAAGTTACAAAATTATTTATAAATGTCCTTAGATTCTTCTCTACAGGAAAAATTAAAAAAAAACAACAATTTTGATTAATGATTTACTTGTATTTCAAGTGTATTAATTCAAAATTATTATATAACTTAAATTATAAAAAATTATGTTAAGTTCCTTAAAAAAATTTCAATTTAGTTAACAAATAAATCAAAAACCTCAAATACGGTTTAGTTCGGTTTGGATTGATTTGGGTGGGCCGGTTAATAGCCCAAAGAATAAGTGATATCACAGGCAGAATAGTTTCAGAAATACTCTTTCGCCAGGCTTTCGGGTGTGGCAGCTTTCCCTCTAGTGAGACATGTGACAGCAGCAAAGCCAAACATCGTACTCTCTGTCAGTACGCTACCCTCTGTGTCATGTTCAAAAGAAAAAAAAAAAAAAAACCTTTTTATTTGACCTGAAACCAAGACCGTCGGAAACAACCGCCGGCAACTTGATTCAACCTAGGAATGAGGCCAGGGGACTGCACCAAGGGTTTCATGGTTTCTCTGTCTAATTTTTAGCTAGTATTGCATTCTAATAACTTAAGTCTATATCCCGTTATAAATTAATTCTTTGAGAGTTTTTAAGACTTCCTTTTATAAAGTAAAATAACTAATTTATAATGTAAAATTTAAAATATATATTTTTTCTTTTATTTATAATATTTTAAATTTCGAATTAATTATTTAATTATTAAAAGACGGAAGCTCCTTATAACATATTTTTGGACCAAGAGTATATAAACTCCCATCCTATGGAGCTTTATACATGAAATGGATTTCACTTGAAAACACACAATAAAAGTTCCAACGATCAGAACTCTTCATCTCTCAATGGATTTTAGACTTGCATGGGTGATTGGTACCAAGAAGACATTAGCTCTGCCAAAGATAAGTCCCAGTATACTACCATTGCATATGATATAACACTATATCAGTTAGTTATATTATAAATTTCTTACTCCTATGATAATGTATGTTTCTGATATATTTTGTATTATTTTTTTCAACGAATTATTTGTACAAATAAAATTATACAATCCCAAATTCCCTTCAGAAGGAAAGGCATCTTTAGGGCAACAATGCATGCCATTTCCTTGTTTGCATATAAAAATGGAAATGTCATATTGTAATTATCAAAATGAAAAATAAAATAAAATAATCACTTTTTTTCTTCTTTTTTAGTAGAGCTTACTTACAAATAATTGAAATAAAATAATAGTAATTCTTCATCCCGATTGGCCACCCCTCTTTTTTGAACTCTTTCCTTGTTTGCATATGCAACAGTGACAACTTTGCCATTTACAACTTATATTCCATACAAATTTCAATATGGTAGGGAATCCTTTTATTGGTAGACCTTACTTGTAAAATAATAAAAATATTAGAAGTATCACAATGATGCGCTATAATTTGCTCCTTTCTAGGACTCTTATGTGGTACAACTTAGAAATATAAGCACAAAACGTAAAGTGTTTTATGAGGAACTATTATAGGTTAAGAGGTTATTATCTCAATACAAAATATTTATATAAATTTAGTTTTCTTAGTCTATCACATTAAAATTTTACTTAATATTTAATTATATATTGTATTTATAAAAAATTTAAGATTTTAAAAGACTTAATTCATAACTAGTTAGCAACTCCATGTTACGCGTGGAGATTTTGTTTGTAGTTAAATTCTTCTAAAATGCATTGTGATTAAAAATGTTTATAAAATATATGAGGGTGAATCAAAATTATATAACTACAAAGAAAAATCATTTATTAAAAGTGAATCTAAAATTATTAATGTTATCAACTCTACAACCTAAACTCTTTTTGAAAGTAGAAATAACAAGTTATGTGCTAATTTTATATTTTTAAATTGTAAAATTTATAAATATATCTATATTGCATATGTTACTATTCTATTCATAAATAAAAAACTAAAAAAAATTGTTTGTTCTTGGACAAAGCAATATCTATGAGCACAAAAATTCTTCATAGATATCGTCCAATTCAATATATAGAAACAAGTTGTAGAGGTAAATAGGTTTTAACAATTTGAATAATATCTACCCTTTGATCATTCTCTAATTTCACAACTCAATACTTAAGTTACGACTGTTTTTTTATCCTCGTTTATCTAAAAGCCATCTACTAATGTTGGACTTAAATCTCATACAATGCAAACCTACTATTTAAATAACACAAGTATTTTGAAATATCACAATTATCACAAATATTCAATTCACATCTGATAAGAAAGTCCTTCCAGTAAGAAAACAATATAATTGACTATACTGGAGAACAAGAGAAGTTGCTACATGCTTGAATGGTGTTATAAGCAAAAAACATATGTTTACTTCCACTGAAATTGACATCAACACGCTCCCTGCTCATTTTTGTTAGATCTCAGTGCATGGCTTTTGCAATTGAAAGAAAATAGTGAAGATAAATAAGGGGAAAAAAAAGAATAATAAAATCACAAAATGATGCCACCATGACCTACCAATCATGCAGAAGAGAGTTGCATCATAACTTCAAGAGTCATTTTATGCATTCGCATTGTAATTTTTGAAATTTATTACTATCAAGAACAAAGTATTGCTTAGTTCCTAGTCAAGCAAGGAGAGCGTGACATAAAGCATGCTCACTTAGTACACCAACAACATTGTACATGAAGTTTAGCAATCAACAATCCTAGTCAATTTTTTAAATGTTGGATTCTACATGGCCCACCAAACAGTCTCATGTGCTTTTACCTTATGGTATCCTCAATTATTAGCATTGGTAAGTGGGTCGGGTCAATCCGTCAGGCCCAAAGGTCGGTCCGTGCTGGTCCTAACTTGGCCCTATTATGGTGGGTCGGTGAAGTTTTTTCCTGCCGGACCGACTCGCCATAATTTATTTATTTGTTTATATATATATATATATATTCCCCCAATGCCTATATTTGCTTTCCTACCCTAAAAACTCTATAAATACCTTAAGTTCACCTCAAAACTTTCCAAATACTCTTCTCAAACATCAATTTTCTTTATTTCTTCTATAAAAAAAAAATTGTTAAAATATAATTTGATAGGAATATATTTTTAGAAATTTTCAAATATCGTCTTCAAAATTTAAAAGTTTATTAAGTAGTGATCAAGCATTAATATCTTAGGATATTGTTATATTTAAATTTTAAACAATACAGCTCTTTTTAAGAGGTTAAATCCCTCTCTTATATAATTTTTATTTTATTAATTAATAAAGTTGGTAGGAGTCTAAGTTAAATCTCTCACCACTTCAAGGTATCTTTTCTTATAAATACAAACAATCATATTATTTAAATTATAAAAAAATTAAAAATTAAACTTTTTTTTAAAAAAGAAGAGGCATGCTAGCCTCTTGGTCTTAGGGGCCGGTTTGTACCAGTCCCAAGGCCATTGGCCTAGGGCCCGGCCTGGACCAACCCAGTATTAGTGGGGACTGGTCCGCAAAGCCCAAGGACTGGTTCTCGGATGGGGCCAACCCGAGATGACCCGAACCCATAGGAGCCGACCCACTTGACATTGCTATCAACTACTACAAAACTATGCAAAATGCTCGTTTCAATCCATGATTAGTATATTAAACAAACATAGATTTAGCATATCCCTCAGATAAGCCAGCTGCATGAATTGTTTTTGAAACACTATTACACTTTTAACCACTAATCAAGCCATGTTTAAAAAAAAGAAAAAGAAAAATCAAACTACCTTATTTTTCACAGCATTTAGCGAACTGAATTTTGGACTCTATAGCATAACGAGCATTTCCCAATATCATAAAAAAAATAAATCCACGGTTCAACTGGTACAATGTTTAATCAAACTTTGAATATTCCCAAGAACAAAGAGACTTCATAGCTCTGAGATGAATAAGAAAACAAACCTTCCATTCCATATCATTGATAGTAAGTCCATTGACTCTAACCTCACAGGAGTTCTCTTATGGATTAGAAGTTTCTCCTACTTCTTCATTTACAACGTGTTATCATTTTTCAACAGATTCCCACACTGGAAAATAAATACATTGTCAAATAATTCCCAATATTATGGAGTAACAACTTCACTATCTAGAGGAGGAATGGTCAAATTATACATTAATTTGCGTAGGCCACACGTCGCTTGAATGACTGGACAGCAGATCTAAAAGATTGTAACACAAATATTAGAGGTAGTCAGAATAAAAAGAAATTGGTACCCCGCTTTAACCGGTTGGAAACAACTATAATTTATTTGTTTTTCACTCACATAAATTGAAGCTCTTGAGAGTCATTGGCCATCTGAAGCAGAAGTGGAGGTTTTCCATCATCATTATCTACAAAAAATAAATGTTTGCTAGTTCTCCTACCATTGGACAGTGCAGTATTACTGCATTACCTGTAAGTGATATAGTTAGACCACCAAATATGCTTATACCTTGCAAACAGAATGTAAAAACTAAGGTGGAGTTTCATTTCTTGGCATGGCCTCAATTCAAATCCTCTTGGGATGTCATTATGTGTATCAAGTTAACCAACATACGCGAAATGGTATTGCAAAACACTACTGTTCGCCTTAATCAGTTGATATAGATAGCTCATTGAAATGGATATTAACTACTCACCAAAGGCATAGAGCTCATGTATTTCCTTTTAATTTTTTATGTTTTAGGCAAGTAATCACCAAAAACTCAGCTAACACTACCCATAAGCCTTTACCAACCAGTAACAAAACACCCATATAGGATTCCCTCACAGCCTTACCTTTCACAATACAATATAGCCAAATCAAAAGGCCACACAGCATTACTCGCGACTTATAAATATTCATATATTAATGAGAATTGACAAACCAAGCATCCTTCTAATCCTCACCACCCTATACCATAACCACTCCAGCAACAACAACACCAAATAGGATTATGTCATGGCATTGCCCTTCACAATGCAACATACCAAATCAAAAACCTCACCAAAAAAAGAATTTGTAAATATTTGAATGTAAATGCTAGTAAACAAACAAGGCAGTCTCCTAATCTTCATGTTTGATCAGTGCAAAAAAATAATAATAAATAAAAGCTCCATATTAGCATTCAAGGCCAGGAATTTCAAAATAATAATCGCTAGAACTTTTTCAGAATTCACGATAAAATTTAAATCTCAATCACACTTTTTCCTCCAATGCACGACAGATTGTAAGCCAATCCGCCATATGGCAACTACAACGTACTGCAAAACAAACCAAAGTAGTGAACAATTGCGGCAAAATTTAAAAACAAAACATGTTCCTTAACTGCAAAAGGTATCAAGCTACATTTCAAATTATAGGGTATATGAAACTCACCAAAAATCCAAATGAATCGGCAATTGTTTTTCTCTAGGCACTCAATTTGAAGCCACTATTAGAAATTAGACTATCACCCACAACAAATTTCGTGACTGATAAATACATATTTATATAGATAAATATTTATATATATTTATAAATATTTATCTATATATCTATATTTATAAATACATATAACATAAATATGTATTTTTATTTATATATAAATATTTATTTTTATATTTATATTTAAAATATTTTTTATATATTTATGTATAAATAGGTATACATAAATAAATATTAGACTATATATAAATATTTTTAAATATATATTGATCAAAGATTTTCATGGCTGATTGGTAAGGGATCAACCACGAAAAATATCTGTGGCTGATCACCTATGAATTAGTCATGAAAAATTAAAAAAAAATTGATTATATATTGATAAAAGATTTTCGTAGCTGATTCGTAGGTATTTTCTTGGCTGATTCACCCACGAATTAACCACGAAAATCTTTTATCAAAATTGATTATCTATTGAAAAAAGATTTTCGTGACTAAGTCGAGGGTGAATCAGCCACGAAACAGCTATGTATATTTTCGTGACTGATCATCTATGAATCAATCATGAATTTTGTGACTGATTCATAGGTAACCAGCCACAAATCAGTCACGTATATTTTTCATGGGTGATCTCTTACGAATCAGCCATGAAAATATTTGATAAATAGATTCACAATTTTTAAAAATTTTTTGTGGCTGATCTGTAGTTGATTCGTAGGTGATCTCCTACGCCAATTTTCATAGCTGATTTGTCCAGTTTCTAGTAGTGAGCCAATCATCAAACTGGAATTGGAGAAGCAGCCAAATCAGCAAGAAAAAAAAGACCAAAATGCTATCATCTATAATTTCGAACACAATATCACAATTTCAGTGGAACCTCTGCGGACGACCAAAAACCCTTTGGGCTTCAGAGTCCTGCAAATCTCGGCAGTGAAATCCACTGGCTTAGGGGACTTCTCTATCATTTCGGCATCGAAGAATACAAAATCAAACGTTTCATTACTGAATAGCTGCTTAATTGCCTGACCATTAACCGCACATCAAAATGATGACTAGAAAACGAAAGGACTTGACGAGAGAGGAATTATGGGGAAACATTAGGAGAATTGGAAGAGACAAAGAATTGAATTGAATTGAATTGAATGAATGATTAAATTAAAATTCTGATAATTAAAAAATTAAAAATATTATAAAATGACTAAATTATTCATGACGATCAAACAAATCTTAAACGTTAAAAAATTACTGATGAGATCTGAATCATTTATCACAAGATATATATCTTTTATGAAATCTACACCATTCATTTAGTTGTACTTAAAAAATAATTGAATTGAAATGAATTTGTTAAAATTTAATAAAATAATATTAAATGAGAGATAAATGTGAGATCTATCATTAATGAGATATGATGTGTTATAAGTATATGACAATTCTCGAAAAATAAGAATTATTTAAATTAATATTATTTTAAATTAGAATTTTAATTTGGATTGAAAATAATTGCTTTCCAGATGCAATAATTATTTTGAGAAGGTAAAAAATAATAAAAATGACATAAATAATATATAAGGATAATTTACTCCCTTAATGACAATTAGAATATTCATTTATAAAGTTAGATGTATATAAGTATTTTTCTTTTTAAAATAAGCCATAAGAAAAAGCCCAAGCTTAACTGGCGGCTTCTGCCAAGCTAAAAGTGCCTACGTAGATAATGCCAAAATATCAATGATCTACTGTTCTGGGCCGACCATACATTGAAGCCCATATTAATCACACCAAATCCCAGAAGCACTTAATGCCCAAAAGCTGTGTGATCCTGCTGCGGGTCTAGTGAGCCAGCAATAGCATTGATTAATACTGATTCGGAAAATAACACCTTTTATTTATTTATTTATTTTTCTTTTTTGAGAAATGAAGCCAGTAGATTTTTTTTATTCTTTTAAAGAAAGAATCCATTAGAGTACATTACACTTGTTTCAAAGTAGTGGCAAAGATCACTATAGGAAGCTATTATATATATCAACAATATAAAATGTGTAACTCATTAAAAAAAAAAAAACAGTTGTAAATTAAACATACTTTAAAACTCACTATGTTTGTATCTCAAAAGAATTGAGAGTTTCTTTTTCAATAAGTCTTGCACTTGGCCATTTTGTCTTGGCCTCAAATAAGAAGAAAATATTGAACTACACACTTAAATAAATAACTTAATATATATTCTGGTGTTAGATTTCTTAAATTTTTAAAAAAGAAAAACTTATTGATTGTTAATTAATTGAGATATTACATGGAGTAAATAACATAAATTATGGACACACGATAAATAATTTTGTAGATTTAAAATTTAATTATAAATTTTTATTATCTAAAAACTTTTTATAAAATTAAATATTGTTTTATACTACAATTATAAAACTACAAGAAAGTGTTATGCATTTCCTCCTAGCTTTGCCAAAATTGATCAAGTCTCCACCAAACCAAAAGCCATAAGAACATGCCCACTTCTCAGAAACTCAATGGAAGAAGTCATAGAACCAATACCAAAATCCAAATACAAAATCACACAAACCGTCCAAGTCAAGAATTACAATTTGATCAACCTCAACCTAATTTTACCATTATTTTCTCCATACCCTCCCCTACCCCACTCCATATGTCATAAAATTCTCCCATATATCCCTTTTTATTTGCCAACTTTCAAAACAAACAACTCAATATATCCATTCCAACTGTCTCATAAATGAGTATATGTATAGGCAATCTTCTTGATCAATGTATGTTAAATACTCATTATTAAGAAAAAAAAAAATACTATCATTTTTATCACATCTTAATAAACAATTCTAGTATAATAATATGTACAACTCAATAATTAAATATCTAATTTACAATTCCCAAAAAAAAAAAAAAAAAGCTTTTGATACTTAAAAAGAGACTCCCTCTCTCCCCTACCCCTTAATCTAGCCATCTCATAAAATCCTTCCATATATTCTTTCTCTAGTTGCTAACTTTCAAAGCAAGCATTCCAATGTATCCATTCCAACTCTCTCATAGAAAGACATGAAATCAGAAATTTGAAGTTGAATGACATATTACACTAAAAGAACCGTAATATAATTTTTAAAAAGTAAAGTATAAATTTTATTTAAAAGAATTTTAAAAAAATTCTTAAAATTTTAAGAGCGACGTAATTTCTTCAATGCTCATAGATGAATACAAATAGTCTATATTTCATCCTTAATCAATTTATATAAAATCTTTAATCTTTAAAATATTACTAAAATAAAATAAATACAAAATTTTATTACTATATTTTAATACCATGTTGTAATTTAAATAATTAGTTTAATAAATTTAATAATTAAATATTTATCTCACAATTAAAAAATTAAAATTTGATATATAATATACGCAATAATAAATAAAATTCCTTTTTTGCCACTCTCACCTCAAGACAACCTTTAAACATCAAAACAAAACACACACATAAAGGTCATCATAACATAAGTAATCCGCACAAACATAACATCCGGTTGATGTTAACGTAATCCTGCCCCAACTCGCTGCCCCGGCCTGCCCGATTGCCCGTTTCAAACCCTCCCCACGAAGTACCAAGTACAACAACACACCTTCCCTTTTTGCCGTCTGGCAACGCTCTCTCTCTCTCTCTCACGACATCATTTCCTATTTTTCTTTCTTTTTTCTCTCTTTAGTAGTCTTTAGTCTTTAGTTCTCTTGTGCTCAGCCTCTTTCTCTCACTACTTTCTCTCTCTAAATCCATACAGGTCTGCTCTCTCTTTCTCTCTCCGTTTCTGTCCATCTTTTTGTGTTTTTTTATGTGTGGGTGTGTATTGGTGTGTATTTGTGTGCGTATGTATGTATAGGGATTGAATTAATTGGATCTGTGGTTTTTGGAATTGGAATTTGATGTGTGCAGATCGGGGAATTGAAGCTGGGGGAGTTTAATTGCGTTGGCGGAGTAAGGGTTTGATTCGAATTGGGATCGATCTAGGGTTTTGGGGAGTTTAATTGTGGGTTTTGAAATTGGGAATTTTTGCTAGGGTTTTGGTGAATTGGGAATTGGAGGGTTTTTTATGTTGGGTTGGGGAAACATTTCTCTTTTAGGGTTGGTTTATGTGAAGGTTTTGGGGAGTTGGGATTGATTTGATGGTGGCCGGAGGAGGAATTATTGGGGAAAATGCAAGTCGAATGTTATTATGCATGGGAGGGAACAGAGGGAAGGTGAGAATCATCGGAGGATTGCTGTTCGAAGAAGTGGTTGCAGTCAGCACATGCGGTCGGTCCCTTCGAACTCCACGAGGACCAGTATAGCTGACGCGGATTCCAGTCTTGTTTGTACTACTACTACTTCTTGTACTTCTGCTGATTACTTCTGCAAGGTACTGCCTTGGTGGGTTCCCCCTCCCCCCGCCCCCCTTCTTTTTACCCCTCCCCAGAATTTGCTTTGCATATATTTTTGAGTTAAAGTTTTATCGTGCTTCCTTTACTTGTTTTGGATGTGGCAAAGTTGTGTTCTTGTGTGTTTTGTTTTTTTTACCTTTGCTCTTTTTCTCTTGTGTAGGCGTGTTTGGTTCGTTTTTTGGGGCGGGGGGAGAATAGTAGTTAGGTTTAGACAGTCCATAGTCTCTCTCTAGTTATGTAGGTCATAGTAGTGTTCCTCCAGCTTTGATGGGCACAGCAACAGAAAATTCTACTTGTGGTTTTGGTCCATATGCCTGGTCCCAGTTTTCTTCCCTAGAGGGAGGAAATTTCTGGGAAAAAAAGGTTTTTACTTTCTTCCTTCAGTGTCTCTTGGTTTCTCATTGCTGCTGGAGGGAACTTCTGCCCTCTAGTTGTTTGTTGCAGCTATTGTTCCTTTATTTTGTAACGTTTTAATTGTATGTGTAGTAATGACAATGCTGTATTTGATTTTGACTAGTGTGTTTGTATGCTTTACATCTGTTTTTAGGAATTATCAAGTCGTATGGTAAGGTTGTTGGAAGAATGAATTTTTTTGGTACCAGCATTAAGTGAATTGTTCTGTTGAATAAAAGCTTATTATTATTGTTGCTGCTGTTGTTGTTTTTATTTTTATGAGATGGTTTTAATTTTAGGTTTTGGACTTTTGCGAGTTTTCAACATACATAATAAATGCAGAGTGATTGTTGGCGTAAAAATACGGATTGTAATGTTTCTAATTGGTCTTTGGATGTAAGGGGAAGTTGATTTTGGATCTCTTTTTTGTTATATAATCTGTTTAAAATTCAAAATTTCAATGAATAGGCATTTGTTTGAATGCAGAGGATGTCCTGTAGGTGTACTTGTCTTCTCTCTGTGTTTATTGTCATATATTTAGTTTCTCTTTTTTTGTTTCCATTGCTCTCATGCAATTCTCTGAAGGAAAATATGGTGGCTTATGGGTTTCACCCGGATGGCTTGTACTTGTTTGGTGCCGGTTTAAAATTGGTTTTTCTTGGTGGACTGGTGTATGATATTGAATGTTTACAGTATAGGCCACTTGGATAATGAGCTTTGAGCATGTGCAAGGTGGTGAAAATGTCTCTGTTGTCTGTCCTTAATTTGCACGATCTTGTGAAGATTATTTATCAAATTGCATGGGTTTCCATTATATGGTGGAAATGGCTTTTATTTTGATAAGTATTATGGATTTGGTGCCAAAAGAGGAGGAAATTTTGTTTAGTGATTGTGCTAATTTCTTAGATTTATGGAGTGTGTAATGGATGGGGTTTCTGCATATATTTATTTCTATTTGAGGCAAAATTAACGGGTGAGGAATCTGAATGACAAGAAGTAAACATTTGATTTGAGGGGGGAAAAAAAATTGCACTCCTGCACTGTGTCTTTTTAGTGGTTATGGGGTTATGAAAATTACCTTTGGAGGAACCACTGATTTGACGCTTTAATTTTGGGTGGGGGGAAGGTGTATCTGTCTGTTGCTTTGCTTACATGGATAAAACCTGTATGCCTTTACTTTCAATGTGAGATGTGTTTATTTTAAGGGTGGGCTTTATGTCCGATCTTTATGTGCCGGTTTGCTTCATATCAAATGTTTTCCTCAATATGAAACCTTTTATTTTATTTTTTGGGTTTCTCATCTTGCACGGGAAATTGGAAGTTTCCCTTGGCCTATTTACTTGATTATAAGAAAAGGAATAAAGGATATGTCGGAATTGGAATGAATAACTCCACAATCTAAGTACTTATTCCATTATGGAAGGAGGAGAGGCAGGAGAGTATCAAAATAGCTAACTTTTGAATGATCTATTTCCTTGTTAAGGTTTGGGTTTAATTTCCTGTAACAATAGTGTATCATGTGGAATTTGTGCTGGTTAAGATCAACTGCAGCATCTATTAACTCGGTGTCATGATAGGGATAGATAAAATGTGCGATCAAATTGCAATAGCAGGGATGGTCACATTTCAAAGAATATGGTCATTCAGTTTGGCAATTTCCCCCATAGACCTAATAACATCTAGAATAATGGGCTGTGGGATTGTGGAAACTGTAAAAGATATTTGGGCTAAAAAACACCGAGAAAGTTGACTTTATTCCATTTTTGTTCATGTTAAATTTTAGTGGACTAAAAACCAATAACAGCAATAGCTGATTAAAATTCAGGGTGCTTTCAGAATGTGGTAGATTGAAGAATAGAAAATAAATTAATGTTTTCTCTTGATAACTATTTCTTCAACGCATGGTTTAAGATCTGAGTTTTGGCCCGACAAAAGCTTACATATTAAAAGAATTGAGTACAATTTAATGATCAGATCAAAACTAACCAATAAATTTTATTGAGATTTGAATTGTATATGCCTAAAGGCTATTTTGTATTTTAGCAAATTGTGAAACAAGTAAGGAATGAGTTTGTTTAAATGACTATTTTCAGTAGCATATAAGACCCTTTGTGTAGTAGTCGCGCAGATAATTGGTCTGAGAAGCAAGTATAAAACAACTAACAAGGTGTGATTTGTCTTTTACTTGTTATTTTGCGCCCTGCGACTTTGAAGATTTTCTTTCCCTCCCCTTGTTTTGATGTCTTTGATTTTTCCATTCCTTTGTTCATTTACTAATGAAGAATTGCATCTCTACCGGTTTTGTAGGATGGTCGCAAAATTAGTGTGGGTGACTGTGCTCTTTTCAAGCCGCCTGAGGATTCTCCACCTTTCATTGGTTTAATTCGTTGGTTGGCATTAAGTAAAGAGAATCACTTGCAGTTAGGTGTGAATTGGCTCTATCGACCGGCTGAAGTGAAGCTTGGCAAAGGCATCCTGTTGGACGCCGCGCCAAACGAATTATTTTATTCTTTTCATAAGGATGAGATTCCAGCTGCATCTTTACTCCATCCGTGTAAAGTTGCATTCCTTCCTAAAGGTGCTGAACTTCCAACAGGGATATCTTCATTTGTCTGCCAGCGAGTTTATGACATTGCGAACAATTGTTTATGGTGGCTGACTGATCAAGATTATATTGATGTGAGTTCTGCTAGCCTTTAGTCAGGGAACATTTCAGATTTTGTCATTGTGCACACTTTTGGTAAATTTCTAATTAATCCTTTAATATTCATTGTTTCTGATAGGAGCGACAAGAAGAAGTAGATAATCTTTTAAACAAAACTCGAGTAGAGATGGATGCAACATTGCAGCCTGGTGGGCGCTCACCAAAGCCAACAAGTAATTTAATGTCAACGTCACAATTGAAATCTGGTTCAGATGGTTTGCAGAGTAGTGTGACTTCTATTCCTTCTCAAACTAAGGGGAAGAAGAGGGAACGTGGGGACCAGTCTTCTGACCCTGTCAAACGAGAACGTTCTCTGAAAGCAGATGACTGTGATTCTAGTCTGGTCAAAAGTGAAAACTCTTTGAGATCTGAGATAGCAAAGATAACAGAAAAAGGAGGGCTTGCAGATTCTGAATCTGTTGAGAAACTTGTCCAACTTATTCAACCAGATAGAATGGATAAGAAAATGGATTTGATTAGCCGGTCAATGCTTGCAGGTGTTATAGCTGCCACCGATAGGATCGACTGCCTTAATCGATTTGTACAGCTTAAGGGATTGCCTGTGTTAGACGAATGGCTTCAAGATGTCAATAAAGGGAGAATTGGTGATGGGAGTAGTTCAAAGGATGGTGATAAATCTTCCGAGGAATTTCTCTTGGTTCTACTTCGTGCACTTGATAAGCTTCCTGTGAATCTTAATGCCCTACAAACTAGCAACATTGGAAGATCTGTAAATCATTTACGCTCGCACAAGAACTTGGAGATTCAGAGAAAAGCAAGGAGTTTAGTTGACACATGGAAGAAACGGGTTGAGGCTGAAATGAATGTTATTGATGCAAAGTCTGGTCCTACTCAGGCTGCTTCATGGCCATCTAAATCACGTCTTCCTGAGAGTCATGGAGGTAGAAATTCTGGCGGATCTGGGGATGTGGCCTTGAAGAGTTCTGTCGCACAAATTTCTGCATCAAAGACTGCATCAATTAAGGTGTCTCATGTAGAAACTACCACAAAGTCTGCATCGTCGTCTCCTGGCCCAATAAAGTCAGCCTCTTCGCCAGCATCAGGGAAGGAGGTTCAGCCCAGAACTACAGCTGGTAGTGCCACTGATGTTCCCTTGTCAGCAAGGGAGGACAAGAGCAGCAGTTCTAGTCAGTCTCACAATTATAGTCAGTCTTTCTCAGGAAAGGAGGATGCTAGGAGTTCTGCTGTGTCTATGAGTGTCAATAAGATCTCTAGTGGAGGATCTCGGCATCGGAAATCAATTAATGGTTTTCCTGGGACATCAGTAGCAGGAAGCCCAAAAGAAACGGGTACGGGTAGAAATTCCTCAATGCACAGAAATGTTGCTCAGGAGAAGTTTTCTCAGTCTGCATCAACAGGTGAAAAGGTGTATGACATACCTGTAATTGAAGGCAGCAGTCACAAGTTGATTGTTAAGATACCAAATCGTGGTCGTAGCCCTGCTCAGAGTGTGAGCGGAGGATCTTTTGAAGATCCTTCTATCATGAGTAGTCGAGCTTCTTCTCCAGTTCTTTCAGATAGACACGAACAACCTGATCGTAGCACTAAAGAAAAATGTGATGCTTATCGTGCTAACATTCCTTCTGATGTGAATGCAGAATCATGGCAGAGTAATGATTTTAAAGATTTGCAGACTGGGTCGGAAGAAGGTGATGGTTCTCCAGCTCCTCTTCCTGATGAGGAGCGAAGTAAGACTGCTGAAGATAGAAAAGCCCCTGAAGTCTGTAAGGTGGCATCCTCATCTGGAAATGATTTAAAGTCTGGGAAGCTGCATGAAGCTTCTTTCAGCTCCATGAATGCATTGATTGAGAGCTGCGCCAAATATTCTGAGGCAAATGCATCCATGTCACCTGCGGATGATGTTGGAATGAATCTTCTTGCTAGTGTGGCTGCTGGAGAAATTTGCAAGTCTCAATTGGTTTCACCAACAGATTCTCCACAAGGAAGCACTCCGGCAGCTGAGGAAACCTGTATGGGCGATGATGCCAAATCAAAACCAGCATTTGGTGATAATCTTGCACGAGAACAGTGTCTGGCTAATGACGCTGCTGATGGTGTGGATGAGAAGCAGGCTGTACCTTCTGGTTCATGGTCCAAGGATGGAATGCATCAGGCTGGGAATTCTTCAGTGGAGGTGACTGGAGATAGAAAACCGGCTTCTGTCTTGTCCGAGGAAACTAGAGAAGCCACTTTGGATTGTAATTCTTTGATGAATGGGAGGTCTGATGAGATTAAAGGTTCTAATTCACTTTCGCCTTCTGTGAAAGTTTCCAATGAAAGAGATGGTGATCAAAATAAACAACCGCAGGAGGAAAAGGGAGTATGCAATGCTAGTAGAGATGGAGCTCCAGATTCTAAACTTGCAGGAGGTTTACCAACTGAGGTTATGGTAAGTAACCCAGAAGACGTGAACCAGAAGGTAGAAGTTCCATCATCAAGTCCATCGACAGAGAGTGAATGCAAGAAAGATGTCAATGAAAGGTTGAACACTGGCATGCAGGCGGAGCAGAAACCTGCTTTGATGGTTGAACAGACTACTGTGTCTGGTAAAGACTTGGCAGCCGAAGATGTAGATGAGGTCAAACCTGGACAAGCTAGTGAAAAACATGGCAACAGTTCTAATCCACCTGATGGACAAAACTTAGATAAAGAAAGTAGCAGAAGTCTACCTGCTGAAGATCACAGTTCTGCTGTTGTTACTGACCAAAGAAATGATAGCATAAAGGCTAGTGCCCAAAATAAAGAGGTGTCAGAGCCCCGGTCATCTGGATCATTTCCTCAAAGTGAGTCACTGGCCTTATCATCTCGTGATGCAGATAGAGATGTGGAAATGAAAGAATCAAAGCAGTCTGATGTGGAGGCAGATAAAACTGAGGAATGTAAATCGACTGTGGCAGATGACATTTCATTATCTACTGTGGGGCCGTTTGAGACGGATTCAAAGGTAAACTTTGATTTGAATGAAGGCTTGGGAGATGACGGGAAGTATGGGGAGCCAATGAACTTGGCTAGTACTGGAAGTTTATCTAATGTCCATGTGGTTAACCCACTGTCCACCACTATCTCAGTTGGTTCCAGTAGTATTCCTGCTTCCATTACAGTAGCAGCTGCTGCTAAAGGTCCTTTTGTTCCTCCAGTTGATCTATTGAGAAGTAGAGGGGAACTTGGCTGGAAGGGTTCTGCTGCCACAAGTGCATTTCGACCTGCAGAACCCAGAAAAGTTCCTCAGTTGTCTGTGGGACCTGTAAATCCTTGTGCCTCTGATGATGCTAGTAGCAAAGTATGTCGTCCCCCATTGGATATCGACCTTAATGTGCCAGATGAGAGACTCCTAGAAGACATGGGTTGTCGAGATTCTACTGTCGAGATAGGTTCTAATCCTGACAATTTAAGTAATCATACCAACTCTAGGAATGAGGTCACAGATTCTGCTGCTGGTCGTAGTTCTGGTGGACTTGACCTGGACCTGAACAGAGTTGATGACGCTAATGACATGATGCATTATCCTGTTAGTGGCACTCGCAGGCTAGAGGCTAACATTGTACCTGTAAAATCATTATCCTCCGGTTCTTTACCTTCTAATGAGATAAGGCGGGATTTTGATCTAAATGGGCCTGGTGTTGATGATGCCAGCGCTGAACAATCTTCATTCAGTCGGGGCAGCACCCTCTCTGTGCACCCCCAACTACCCGTTGCTGGCATCAGGCCAAGCAGTCTTGAATCTGGAAATTTCTCAGCTTGGTTTCCCTCTGGGAATTCTTATTCGTCAGTGGCAATTCCGTCGGTTCTGCCTGATCGAGGGGAGCAACAACCTTTTCCAATCATTGCACCTGGTGCACCACAAAGGATCTTGGGTCCTCCTGGTGGTAATCCTTTCGCTCCTGATATCTACAGAGATTCTGTATTGTCATCATCCCCAGCAGTACCCTTTGCGTCTAGCCACTTCCCATATCAAATGTTTCCTTTCGGGAGCAGTCTGCCTTTGCCATCTGCTACTTTTTCTGTTGGTTCTACCTCATATATGGATTCCACACCTGGCGGAAGGCTTTTCAATGCTCCTGTTAATTCACAGTTTCTAGGACCTGTTGGTGCAGTCTCATCTCAATATCCAAGGTCTTACATGGTAAGCCTGCCAGATGGTAGCAATAATGGAGGTGTGGAGAACAATAGGAAGTGGAGCAGGCAGGGTCTTGACCTGAATGCAGGGCCTGGAGCACTGGACTCGGAAGCCAGAGAGGAGACGTTGGCACAAAGACAGCTTTCTGTTGCCAGTTCACAGGCACTAGCAGAGGAGCAGGCAAGGATCTACCCGGTAGCTGGAGGTGTCTTGAAAAGAAAGGAGCCCGATGGAGGATGGGACAATGAAGGCTTCCGATACAAGCAATCCTCCTGGCACTAAGATTGGGCAGGGACCATAAATTTGTTCAAAATTTGGTGAGTCCTTTTGGCTTATGTGTTGTTACTAAACATGATGATCACAGATAGTCATAGGTAGGTGAAATGGATTGTTCTGCGTTAATAGTATATGTTATGCTGCTTTCTTTTTAGCTGGAATTTTTCCATCATTCTTGTGAAAGTCTTCTTTTAAAAAGTTTGCTGGTGTTTTCTCTGTCAAGGTTTACTTGGGCTGAAATTCATTGCCAAACTAATATATCCAGAAGAGCATATTTTCCAGAAGTGTCTTCAACTGTTTATGGTTCTTTGAACTTAGAAATATGAGCTGTCCTAGTATGTACTGGAAGAGGTTCAATTTGGTGGCAGTCAATTTCTCTTTTGTCCCAGTAGGATATGGCTTGCCCTCCTTATGGCATTGATGTAGCAGTGTTATTTCCTGTTTTTGTGCCCATCTTGTATTGTTCTTGCTGTTAAATTTTGGTGGCCCTCTACTCTTTCAGTTCTCGCAAATTGGACTCTGGCTGATCCCTGAGGATATCATTTGAAGATCGTCTGATTGGTCTTCTCTTGAGGATGGGGAGTAAGCGTGCAGTTAACATCCCACCTCCCAGTTGTGAGCCTAGCCAAGCATGGCAATTGGTACTATTGAGGTTGCAGGCTTTTAGTCCTTGCATCTCTTTCCGAGTGGGTTCACAATCAGTTTTTCTCCTCTGTAGATATTTAACTGTTGGAAAACATGTGATGCTCTGGTACTCGATATTGATACAAATGCATCACACATGCAATGGGACTGAACATCTCCCTTTATCCAGCCATTCTGGCAATGGAGGTTGCTTTGTGGTTGGATCTCTAAATTGATTAACTGAAGGTCTTTGTATGTGCTTTGTTGTTAATTATCCATCTTTGCTTCTTAGTCTTTTTATCCTCATTACATATATATAAGCAGGGTTACACCGAATTTTGGTCCTAAAGCATCTTTTTCAAGTTTTAGTTGGTATGGCAACTCTTGTATCAGACAACTTGTCCTAATTTTCTAACTTTAGTTACAGTTTTAATTGTATGCTGAGCTTCATCTTCTGCTCAAGAATGATTTTCTCCTGAATTATGGTGATCCTCCATTGTCTTCATTCTAGCTATCCCAGTCTCTGGATTCTGCAGGCCACCGGAAAACAAGAGGGAGGAAATACTGTATGTGGATGTACTTTAATATGCGTCTCTCTCTCTCTCTCTCTCTCTCTCTCTCTCTCTCTCTCTCTCTCTCTCTCTCTCGTGTTAAAGGAGCAAGGACAAAAAAGAAAAGGGTCTTTTGCCGTTATTTATCTAGCCGTGATTGGGCGAATTTACTAGTCCAACACCCCTAGATGGTAATACCAATACCATTGATGTATGAATTTGTTATTTAGAAGTAACATATTTGTCTGTTGTCTGGATTTGGCTAGTTGGCCATTTGATTTCTTGTGATATAAAGTTGACAGTGAGTGATGATACCGGCTTTGGCAGATAACTAGGCATGATGTGATAGTAGCATTTTTGAAGGGTTTTTCGTGGTTTGATGATGAGTTAAAGATGGCAATTGATGTTGAAGTCACGTTTGTAGACACAACAGGTTAGCCTTTGCTGTCAAGTTCCCGTGGTCCCTCTAAGCAATGCTTACTTTTTTCCAGCTAATTTATCTTTATTCAGATGGAAGTCCCGACATGACAAAAATGAAATTCATATCATATAAATAAACAACACGTGGGAAGTGTAGATGATTTCTTGGTTTAGATGATAAAAAAATTTAAAAGAAAAGAGAAATGATTGGGATGATAAAATTGAAGATTTCGAAAATAAAGATTAAGTGGTAAATGATAAAAAGATTTAAGATCTTGAAAGCAGTGAAAATCATATTCAGATGTCCTTCAAGTATATTACTTCTAGAAAAAGTTGGAATTAAATGGAACAATCGCTGATGATGTTTTTTATATAATATGGTACTTGATATTTCAAAAGATAATGAAGATCTTGAATTAATATCAATTAAAGAGCGTCGTGAATAGTGTAAAGTGTGGGATTTTTTTATCAGTAGTTTGAACAATGAAAGGTATTAAATCAATTATATATCAATGAATATTTGTACAAAATTGAAATGAAAATCATAAAATCTAAAGTGCAACTTATGGCACAAACTTTTTGCAAAAATTGGATACTGAATAGGATGAGACATATTTACTTGTGATTAATGCAACTACACTTCAATATTTTGTGAGTCTAATAATACGGAAAAAAGTTAATATACTTTTAATAGATGTAGTTACTAGTACTTATTTATATATGAGCCTTGATAATGACATTTATATAAAAAAATCTCATAGAGATTTAATATATCTGAAGTATATAATTCTAGTCCATATAGAAATTATTTTATAGAAATGCTTTGCGGATCAAATTGATCCGGATCAATAGGGATATTTAAATCTTTTTATTATTAAACTTTAAGTTAATTGACAATATTATCCCCAGTTAAGATTTTTAACGTATTTTGAATTCAAAAGTTGAAATTTTTAAATGTGAAATTAATACGGTTAACTACATATTTAAACTTGTATGTTTCTAAATCAGTGTGTTCAAACTTATATATTTCCAATGTCAACTGTCAATTGTATGTTTCAACTGTATACCAACAATTAATTACATACATATTTCAATGTCACCATCAATTAGAATTGTCTTACTGTCAACTAGAATATTTTTAAGCAGGACTTTTTTTTTTTATAATTATACTTTTGAAGTTTAATCTATTTTGAATTAATATATATTTCGTTATTATATTCTTCTTTTGATATTAGTATATTTATGAATTTGATTATGATTGATTTAGATTTCATTTATTCATTAAACAAAACATATATTTTTTAATTCGTACTTAATCGATTTTGCAAAACTAAAAAAGAAATAAAAAATATATAAATAAAAGTTAATAATTAGATATCTAAAGTCGACTAAAACTTTAAGAGGAGTCTAACTCTATAACTTTCTTGTTTTTGCTACGTCAACATCAATAAATTACTGATTACATCTATATCGACTACATTTTAGAATAATCTATATATATACGATCCTTAGTTACATCCACAGTCGATATAACATTCCAAGACTTTTAAAGATTTATCCCTTCTAATTTGATTTTTTTAAAAGGTAATTAGTTTTAAAAAACGAAAAAATATTTTGATTTACTTACACACACTTTAAATGACTATCTCAAGGATTCAAAATATTTTTTTATATATATTTTTTATCAATTTAAAAGGTTTTTTAAAAAAAAAAATCAACCATAATCATTTGCCAAAAAAACAAATAATCATAATCTTTCGATCTAATTTTTTTTTTTATATATTTCAATTAGTTAAAAAATTAGTTTTTTATTTAAACTAATTGTAATAACCCAATAATAAATAAATTAAAATTGAATTTTGTGTCTTCAATATTTTCAACATATCTTGAATAACTACAAAAAAAAAAAAATATTTATGTTATAATATTTTCGATTAAATAGCATTAAAATACAAATAGAATCTTTTTTATTATAATTTTTTATAAAATAAAAATTCCATAAGTAATTTCATCAATAATTGATCAGAAGTTTTAATTTTATAAAGAAATTACTAATAGATTACCAATGAAATATAAAATAAAAATTAAATGAACTATAAAATGAAAAAGAATTTCAATAATCCACTGACAGTGAATAGTAATTATTTTAGTTATAGACAAAATACCGTAAAATGTTTTAGACTTATAAATTTTTTTTATGAATGCTACTTATATTAGTTGGTATTCAATCCATATTTTTGTTAGTAAGTTTAATGGTACCGTGTTGATAATGATTTTAATTGCCGAAAGGATTATTAAAATCTAAAAATAAATATTTCCATTCGTTAATATTTTATTGCTTTTCCACTGGTAGTTTTAATTTTTACTGAGAGATTATCAATGAAGTACCAACATAAATATAAAAAATAATAAAAAATAAAATAATCCTATTAGTAATCCATTGGTATCACTTTAGTAATTTACTAATAGAATATTAAAGGAATTTTTGAACATAATAGAAAATGTATAGTTCCATCGTTTGGTATTCAAAATTAAGTGAATACTAAATTATCTTTTAATAAATGTCATTTCCTAAGCATATTTTTATCTTTTCTTTTAGTATTTTACTTCTAAAATTAAATAGATAAATATTTATTGAAAAAAGTTAGATAAATAAAATTTAATGAAATTATTATTGAGTTACATGTCAAATAAATTATAAATATGAAAAAAGATAAAATCATTTATATGGAAAAAATTATTGAAATTTACCAAAGTCCTTATATTACCTATAAATTCATATCCTTTTGCATGTTAACCTTTGAAACAAATCATTCAACTCAATATATGTAATCAACTATCATTTACACATAAACACTATATTACATTTGAGTTTTAATATATATATATATATATATATATATATATATATATTACATTTATCTAAATATAATTTGCTATTTTCTATAAAAATGTGTATAAATGATTGTATTATTTAAATCAAAATAAAAATATCTAATAAGATATTTGTTATGAATGTTATTATTGGATGGGAGTGGCGAGAAAGTATAAATCATTCCATTATTTAAATCAAACTACAAATATCTAATGAAATATTTGTTGTGAATATTATTATTAGGTGCATGATAGAAGGAAAATGTAAATATGATGTGGATGGTGCCAATCACAAAAAATCTTATGGTGTGCTATTATATCCAAGCTATATAGCCTAAAATATGTTACAGGTTCGAATCTCATTTGTCGGGTCTTTTTTTTGTATTAGTTGGTAATTTACTAATGAATTACAGCTAATAGAATAAAAAAATGGCTTTTTTTTTTTTAAAAAAAAACATTTGGTAATTTAATAATGAACTACGAGAAATTTTTCGTCATTAACTTAAAATTTGACAAAAATAGAATGATATATATTAGATCTATTCAAAATTAAATACGACACTTTGAATTAGATACTACTCTATTTTTTTTTTACAAATAATATATAAAAATTCATCTTAAAAGCATAAAAAATTAAAATTATAAAATATGATTAATATAATTATTACTTAAATTATTTATGGACGTTAATATTTTAAAAATATTTCTAAGCTATATCAACATATTCTCCTATTATATTTATCTATTTTTATAATGACATGCGACCATTTATTTTAATTTGAAATATTTATATACAAATAATGTCATTAATAAGACAAAATTTGGATTATGTAAGAATTTAGAGGAGGAATAATGTAAATTCTTAATATCTAAATAAATATTTAGATTATATAAATAAGGTAATGTTAATAATACTATTGTAAATTAATTTTAAAAATTAATTTGTACTATATTTTTCTTTCAAAGTAAATTCTTAATTATAAGAAAAGTCCCGCTGAGAATTAAAGTAGTTTTACATATGACTGTAAGGCTAGGAGTTCAAGTCATGCTCGAATAAATGTTTCTTCTTGTATTATGTCTTACGGTTGACTATGACTTTCCCTATTAATTGACAGCATAAAATTAAAACGTCAATTATGATTGTGCTATTGATAGAATAAGAAAGAAGTATCAACTATAATTATATGATAGAATGAGAATGGAGGATAAAAAACGAGATTTTGTATGTAATAGTTGGAGTTTTCATTTGATAGAATGATATAGAACTAAGAGTTTTATGTGAATTAGATGCTTTGAAAATATTATACGTAAAACTCAAGCAGAGAAAATATGAGAAGAGGAAAAATGCAATGGAGAGAATCATTTTTTGAGGGAAAGATATAAATTTCCCTCCAATATAATAAAAGGCATATTGGATTTTTTATACCCTTCCACTACTCTTGAACTTCATTTATTGTGGCTCAAATTGATCCATTTAGTACTACCCATTATTTTATTAAGTGACAAAAGCAATTATATGGGCTAAAGTAGTGTAGACGCATGTGGTATAATTGTCTTAGTGAATACTTATTAAAATTAGAGTATAAAAATGATCCAATATGTTTATATGTCTTTATCAAGAAATTTGGATATAGTTTTATAATATTTGCTATATATGTTGATGATATCAATTTTATTAAAACTCTAAAAAAGCTCTAAGAGATAAGAGATTGTTTGAAATAAGAATTTAAAATTAAGAATTTTAGAAGGATTAAATTTTGTCTTAATTTATAAACTGAACATTTGGAAGATTCAAAAAAAAAAAAAAATAACTCAAATTGTCAAAAACCAATTCCATCCTTATATATAAAACAGAACCCCATAAATGGTCTTACAAAGAATATACTTTAATCTCTTTCCCACACTTAAAATGGATAATGTCCTCATTGGCCAACAAAATATGCCATGTGAATATATGCAATGAGACTAAAAATAACGAGGAGGAAAGAATTATAGGAATACTCTCCAAGTAATCGCAACTCATTAAATTTAGTAAAATCTTAGAATAGGAAGGAGAAAGGAGTTATTCTTTATCTACTAGTCTACAAAATTAAAATAAAATATAAAAACTCTAAAATATAAGAAACAAAAGTACACTAAAACATACGAAAACAAAATAAAATAAAAGATTACCAAAACAATTCCTAAGAAAGCATATAAATAAACACATACTCACTCCCCCACACTTAATACCACACTATCCTCATTGTTGGGTAGTAAGAAAATAACTAATAATAATCAAAGCCTAAAATATAAACAACTCTTTCTATTCATCGTGCTTCTTTATCAACCATTTGTAAAGAAAATTTATGCTCAATGTTGAAAGTAGGAATGGTGGATCATTTAGAAATAAGGAAGGTTTTGGGGAGGGGTAAGGTATATGAAAAATCTAATTGCAAAATAGAAGAAAAACCTTATCTATGAGTTTTTTCTTTTTCTTTTTGTATTTGATTTTATAGTTGTTGGATTTATTTGATTTGAGTTGTAATTAAAAAATTGTACCATAATTTACTCTTGTTTTGGATGTTTATTTGATTAATTAATATTTATTTTGAGCAATTTATCACTTGGGTTTCATTAATTAAATTAGTTGATTGGGTAATTCTCTTATGTTAAGTTTGAGAAATGATGCATGAGATGGGCTCGCTTTTTTGTTAATTCAATATATTTTTGTTCATTAATCAACATATATAGTGAATGTTCTAAAATGGTTTTATATGAACAAAGTACATCCATTAGGTATTTCAATAGTCATTAGGTCATTAGATATAAATAAATATCATTTTCGACAACAAAAAAATGATGAAGAATTTATTGATCTTAAAGTATCACATCTCAGTATAATTGGTACATTAATATACCTTACTAATAATACTCGATCTAGTATAACATTTTATGTGAATTTGTTAGCAAGATTTAGTTATTCTCAACACGACGACATTAGAATGGTATTAAATATGTTTTAGGATATTTCTAAGGGACAATTGATGTCGAATTATTTTATTGAAATAAAATTAGTCTAATGTTGCTTGGTTATATAGATACTAGTTATCTATTTGACTCACATCAAGTGCATTCTCAAACTAATTATTTATTTACACGTGGTAGTGATGCTATATCATAGCGCTCCACAAAAACTACTACTTTTTCTAATTATATCAAAATTATTGCTATTCAAGTAGTATGCTGAATATGTGTGTGGTTAAGATCAATCCATTATATTTGAGAAAATTATAGTTTATCCTTTGAAAAAAAAAGTCAAACTCTTTATCAGGATAATGCAACTTTTATAACTAAATTGTTAGAAGAATATATTAAAAGAGATAGGATAAAGTATATATATTTCATTTTTTTTAACTTATAAACTTTAGAAGAGAGATGAAATAGCTAAGCAACAAAATCAATTATGTGATAATATGACAGATTTAGATGTGCAACATATTCGATTATGTGATAATCTGATAGGTTTATTCAATAAGACATTGTTGATTGTTACATTTGAAAAATTTGTATATAAAATTGAGATTTGTTGGTTAAAAGACATGAAATCATTTTAAATGAATTCATCAGGAAAGGAAGTATACACATGATGTATTCTTTTTCCCTAACTAAGGTGTGACCCCAAAGGCCTTCATGTTCCTTTGACTTTCCTAATTTAACAGATTTTGTAAGTTTGATTTTATAAGTCAAGTGGTCTTTTGACCATGAGTCTTGGGGTTAATTGTAAACTAAATTAAGTTAAGGACTTATTAGTAATTATTATATTAATTTAGATTTTATTTAACATTGTAAAAAGGTTTGTTCGTATCAGTTGCGCGGCCATTGGAATCAGAAGTTCAAAACTAAGGTAAGTTCATAGTTTAACGGTCCCTTAGGTCTGTTCCTTACTATTCTTATGATATCAACTTCTAATTTGAGAACAATTCTACGTAGGGTTTATTTTGAGGGAAATTAGTTTATGTCTGAATTCTAATTTAGACCATAAATTTGAGATTTGTAAGTGATTAGAGACATTTGAAAGCTATAGGAGGATCGTTTTGACTTTGTGATAGTCCAGATAGAGTCGTATTCGAATACGAATGAATCAAGTATCACATTTTCGAATTTGAATTCAAACATAATTGAACACTGTTCAAGTTCGTTCATTTATTATTCGAGTTCGCGTTCGTTCAATTGTTATTTGATAATGTTCTAGGTTGTTTAATTCAAGTTCGAAAAACTCAATAGTTCGAATTATTCAAGTTAATTTATTTCATATTTTTCATTTTAAAATTTATGAAACTAAAATTCAAATATTAATAAAAATAATTAAATATTATAATTTAAATAAATAAATATAATAATATAATTAATCTTAACACTATAATATAATATTTATTAAGAATAAATTTTAATATTATAAAATACAAATAAATAAAATATAAATAATATAATTAGTTTTTAAAAATATATAATATGTTCGCGAACATTCGAATATATTCGCAAACATATTCAAGTTCGTTCATTTATTAATCGAATTTAATATTTCATTCAAATTCATTCGTTTATTAAACAAATGAACCTTATTCGAATATGAACAAGCATGAACGAGCTTTCATTCGCAAACGTTCGGTTTGTTTACAACTTTAAGTCCAGAAAAAAGAATGTGGTTTTTCTACATTTAAAAAAAAAATTGGTTATTCTCTTTTGAAAATTTTAATAGATTTTAAATTCATGGAAAGATTATATTGTGAGTATAAATTTGGATCGAGTACGGTTGTGAGCACACAACCCTTTTTTGTCTTTTGGGCTTACAATTTTTGTGTGGACTGGGTTCACATCGATCGAGTGCTTTAAGGAATTGTATTGTATAACTTGTACTCTCTCTGTTCACAAATAACTGACCTAAATTTCTTTTTGACTTGTCAAAAAATAACTCTCTACTTTCTAAATGTAGGTTGTATTTAATTATTTTTTTCTAATTTTATCCTTAACACAATTTTTTATCAATTAATTAGTATTACAATTACTCATATTGAAGTTATTTTAGCCAATAATAAAATTACGTTATCCTATAAAAATAGTCAAAAGTGTAATTTAATGATATGATATGGGTGAAAAGAAGACTCTAAAACAAAGAGTGAGAAGGGAGAGACAAATGACATAGGTGAGAAAAGAGAGACATGTAATTATTAGAGTGATATAATTAAAAAACTAGTGGGATTCAAATTAATGAGGTAATAAAGATAATAAAAATACTCCAAAAGGTATAATAGACATTTTAATTATTTTTACTATAGAATTTTGCAAATTTTTAATATGTAATTTTTATAATTATGCCAATTATTTGTGAATGGAGAGAATGTTGCACAAGGTATAACTCTTTAATGTAGTCGGGTTCATATAAATCAAGTCTATGCTAGAATTTCTGTTTTTCTAATATGTTTTTTTTTTTAATTAGGTGGGCCTGTGACAGATAGGTTTGGGGTCTATACTCTGTAGTTGGTCTTTGTAAGTTAAAGGATGTAATAGCAAGTATGGTAGCAAATAAATGTTTTCTTTTAACTAGTTAATTAGTTTCGGCAGTTGTGCGTCGTTGCTTATTCTTTTTGACGCATCGTTTCAGCAGTTCCGTTATCAGAAGGGAAGAATAGCGGGAAAGAGGGGGAAGAGAAGAAATTGGAACCAGAAGCTTCAAACCTAGGTGAGTTTGCGATTCAAGCGTCTCTTAGGGGTTTTCTTTATAGTTTTGAAGTTGTTGCTTTCTGTTTGTGACTAGGGTTCTTGCCTAGGGTGTGATGTGAGGGAAATTGGGTTGTGTTGAATTCTGATTTAGTTTATTAATTTGAGATTTGTAGGTGATTAGAGGTTTTGTTTCAGCAGTTAAGCCATCAGAAGGGAACAACGGCAAGAAAAGGATTCAAAGAAGAAATTGGAACTAGAAACTTCAAACCTAGGTGAGTTCGCGATTCAAGCATCTCTTAGGCATTTTCTTTATAGTTCTGGAGTCGTTACTTTCTGTTTGGGACTAGGGTTCTTGCCTATGGTTTGATGTGAGAGATATTAGGTTGTGTTAAGTTCTGATTTAGTTTATTGATTTGAAGTTTGTATGTGATTGGAGGTTCTTGGCCGCTGTAGGAGTTCTATTTTGATTTCGAGATTGTCTGGTAAGGAGATTTTGGCTTTCTTGTAGTTTTGAATTCCTGTTTTCTGGAAACTGAAATTCTTGATTTATGAAGATGTTATTTTGGTACAAATTTAGATTGAGTGTGGTTAAGATTGTGGATTGAATTATTGTCTATGTTTTGTAAGTTCATGAAATTATGAAAGTATAAATTCCGTGAAGTTCCGTGGTTTAAAATTTATGGAGGTTTTTGATACTTATGGGTGGTTTTGGTGGAGATTCCCAAAATCTGTCTGAATTCTAACCTTTGGCTGAGAGGATATAATAACTTGTCATTATTTAGGCCCTTGTTCAGGGGATCCAATACCTGGTTTTTGTTCAGACCCTTCTTTTAATGAGAAATAATAGTTAGGAGACTAATATCAATTAACCGGAATCTTACTCCTAGCATATTTCATTTTTATGAATAATTTTGTTAAGAAATCTTGGTATATGATATGTTAAATGTTAATGTTGCTTTTAAGTACTATTTTGTGGAATGTTTTGTGTTTAGTTTGTTTGGGGTGTTGTAAGGAATGAATTGGGATTTGTTTTACAACAAAAAGAAAGCATAGCTAAGGGTTTTTGTGGTTTTTGCAACCCTAAGCGGTGCTACCTAACTCCTCTGAAATGCGCCACTAGCCTTCTGTTCATCAAGAAAACTGCTTCAAGTGGCACCGCCCTCTTGGATCCAGGCAGCACCTCCTTCTCTTAGTAGTTCAACGTTGTTTTTTGTACAGTTCCAAGTGGCACCTCCCTCTACAACCCAAGCGATGGCTCCTCTTCTCGGAACACTAGACTGCTTGCTTGGAAATGCCAAGAGGCGCCACTCCATTTTTGAGAATCAAAATTGTTCTTCAAGGCCTTTAAACAGTGCTGCTTCCCTTGATCTAAGTGGTGCTGCTTCCTCTCCTCCTCAAACACATATTTGTTGTTTGAACAAAGACTCTTTCACCTCTTACCACATTATCCATTCTTGCTACTTTCATTTGAGGATTCGTTGTCTTTTGAGATGCGGGCAACTCGCCAAAAAAGGATTTCTTTTATGTATGTTGTTATGGCTTTAATTTTTGAAAAGCTAATACATATGTAATATACTCAATCCCAAGTAAATTATATTTTTCTTATTGAGCTAGTGAGCTCACTCTTTATTCTAACATTGTACTGGTTCTCAGTTAGATGGCGATAAACTGGATGAATGGTTTGAGGAGAACCTTGAGTGATGTCATTTATGAAATTAGCTTGAGAACTTGGATATACTTTGGAACATTGTTAGGCATAGCTTATGTATTTAATGTTTCTTGGAATTATGGATTTAAGTTATGTATTTGGTCAAATACTTATGTTTTTTAATCTTATATGGTATTTTGTCATTTTGAGTTCCAATTAATGACAGTTTAATATGTTTTGGGTATATAGAATTAGTTAGTATTTTTAGGATTTGACATTCCATTTTGGATGTTGCTATGTTATCCTTGGGTTCGGAGCATGACAATGGTATATTATGATTTGTTTAATGTTAAGGATATGAATGTATATGAGTTTAATGTTTCACATATTATGTATATGAATTTGTGAGAGTGTGAAGTTTCTGTTTAAATTCTGAAGTTTGATTTTTGGGGATGTCTGAAAGTTATGTGTGGTTATGGTGGGTATTCTCCAAATTTATGTGAATTTCGGCCCTTAGCTAAGGGTATATAGTACCTAATCGCGTATTTGGGTCTTTGGTTAGGGGGATATAGTACCTAATCACCTATTTGGCTGTTTGGTTAGGGGGATGCAATATATAGTTTCTGTTTTGGTTCTTCGCCTAACGGGATATAATAGTTAAAAGATTTATATCAGTTAGACAAGACCTTACCCCAAGTATGATTCAGCCTATGTTTTGAAAACATTTTACGTTTGACAAATGTTTTTGATATTAAAGGGAGCATTTGGTTATTTGGGCAATTGCTGGTCTAAAATGCTTTTAAATATTTGGTA
The DNA here is from genome assembly GCA_026120185.1 of Voacanga thouarsii. NCBI lineage: Eukaryota > Viridiplantae > Streptophyta > Magnoliopsida > Gentianales > Apocynaceae > Voacanga > Voacanga thouarsii. Next base: position 223,768 of record JANUWF010001827.1, read on the forward strand.
CTAGAGTTCCTGCAAATCCTTAATGGCCTTGATGTAATCTTATTATATATTCTAGTTGATAACTTCTTCATGAATGTTTATTGTTAATTGACACTATGATCTTGATTCCTCATATTGGACTTGGGTTTGGAGGTCCTATTATGTTTTCCTTGCTTTACTTTATAGTTTGGACCTTTGGAATCTCTAAAATCCTATTAGAATTCGTGTCTAGTTTGTACAATATTAGACAGTGAGCTGCACAGCCTCATCTAGCTCCAAGAGTTGCCGCGTCCTCTCAGAACTTCTTGCTGCTAAATGTCTTCTATCAGGCGGTGCTAGTTGTTTCAGCTCTAGTAGTGCCGCTTCCTTTCAGTAGTTCCAGCGTTTGTCATGGACACCTCAACCAAACACTATTTCTCTTGAATCAAGCAGCGCCGCTCCCTTTTTTCAAGTGACATTTCTATACTTGAACTACTCCTTCCATCTTTGTTTCCGTTGTCTTATGTAGGGAATCCAATACCTAGAGTTACTTTTTTTTTTTTAAACTCGAGCGATTTTCATAAAAGATTATTAAATGTGCATTTCTTTGTGGCATAAACATTTGGAAATTAATAGTTATGTAACATACTCAATCTCAGGCAGTCATTTTTCCTTACTAAGTTATAGAACTCATTCCCGTCAATGACATTTTTTTGCAGGTTTTCAGTTAGAAGGTGAGAAAATTGAAGAATGGTTCGATGGATTTGGGGCTTTAACTTGTGTACTTGAAAATTATTTTAGATATTCGTTGAGCACCAGTAGGTGTTAAACATTTCCTTGAGTTGTAAATTTTTAGTTGCTATACTTGAATAAGTTTTAATGTGTTTGAGGTTCGAAATTTTATTTTGAGATATTGCCATGTCACCTTTGTGTGAGGTGTGACATGAGATTTTTTTCCAATTAAGTTTTTCTTGGTCGAGTTTTTAACCGTGTAGGGTTGCCTCAAGCACGGGAAGTGTACTCTCTCTCTCTCTCTCTTTTTTAACTAAAATTTTGTCCTATAGAGTTTTTTCTAAGAAAGTTTTTGACAAGACATTTCTAAAATTTTGAAAATAAACATTCAAATGGGTGTGTTATGAAATTAATAAGATAAAAGTAGTAGTTTATTTTTTGATGCTATCTATTTATTTAGTAGATAGGTGTAATTGTTCAATTTTCAAGATTATTTATTTATTTAAAAAATAAATAAGATTGTTTATTTTTCTAAAATTATTAATTTTATAGTAAAATAAAATCATATTTGTTAGATTTATTTTTTATTTTTTAATAAAATGTATCTAAGCTTCTATAAAAAAAGTTTTTATGTAAACAAACAAAAAATTAATTTAAATAAATTTAAGTAATTTTCTCATTTCTCTACTTATAATTTATTTATTTTTTAATTTTGTTACAATTTGTTACTCCTATATGATTTTATTTTAAATTAAATTCACAATATTTACTAATTTATATCTTGAGAGATAAAGGGTCATATTAGTAAAGTAGCATGGTATAATTATTAATGTAGGAGAAAAGACGCAAACATCGCAATAGAATTATATTTTCCTTAGTAAATTCAGAAGTCCAATACAAGTTGCACAACACAAGTTCTACGAGCATTATTGGAGATGAGATGACAAATCATTAAACAATCGAACATCAGTTTGAAGCTATGGATTTAGCCATTTTAAAATTTTCAATAATTACAATTGAGTCTACTCAAACAATTAAAATCAAGTTAGTAGTTCATCAATTGAAAAAGGGCATGAGTGTAAATTTCAAAATATTATGAGAGTGACATTGATTGATTTCATAAAAACAAAGGGGTATAACTACAAAAATGGTAATAGTTTAAGAATAAATATTTTAGAAACTAAAATTAAAAATATACGATTAAAAAAAAAGACGTGTTATGAATTATTGGAATCTCCATTAATTAGTGGAGGCTCCACTAATTATGGATTTATGTGAATTATTAGAAGATTTTTATGGATGTCCACCATTTAGTGGAGACACCATTAATTGAAGATGATGTATGCCATGATGTATTTCACTAATTAGAGCTCTATAAATAGAGCTATTCTCTAAACTTGTAATACACCATCATTTTGTGAAAGAAAGATTAGTGAAAGAAAGATTAGAGAAAGAATTGTGAGAGAAAGAAAGAGAGAAGTTTGAAGAGAAATTCTTGTGCAAAGAATAGTTAGAATTTTCTTAGTGTGTAGTGTGTAGATTTTATTCTAACACTACCCTAATTTTATAACACGTTATCAGCACGAGTCTCTACCGTTATTAAAGCCGGAAGACAACACGAGTCTCTGCCGTTATTAAAGCCGGAAGACAGTACGCATTTATTGATCTCTATGGCTAATCTTGCTAAACTCGAATTTGTAGCCCTTGATATTTACGGAAAAAATTATATGTCATGGGTTCTCGATGCGAAATGCATCTAAATGTCGAAGGCCTTAGTGAAACTATTCAAGCAAATAATAGTGCATCCGCACAACACAAGGCTAAAGCTTTGATTTTTATTCGTCGTCATCTCGATGAAAATTTAAAAATGGAATATCTTACCGAAAAAGATCCATATGGTCTATGGGTAAATTTAAAAGAAAGATTTGACCACTCGAAGATGGTCGTACTACCTCTTGCACGGTATGAATGGTTGCACTCGAGGTTGCAAGATTTTAAAATCGTGAATGAATATAGCTCCGCAATGTATAAAATTACATCTCAATTAAAATTATGCGGAGAAAAAGTGACTGATGAAGATATGTTGGAAAAGACATTCTCCACCTTTCATGCCTCGAATATTGTCCTGCAGACAACAATATCGAGAAAAGGGGTATACAAAATTTACTGATTTAATTATCGCCCTCCTCATTGCGAGAGAAAAATAATGAGTTATTATTGAGAAATCATGAAGCCGGACCAAGCGGCTCTACAGACACTCCTGAAGTGAATGTCGTTGGCTCCAGTGAAGCCATCGTTATAGTCGTGGTCGTGGCCTTGGCGCGTGGCCGTGGTCGTGGTTATGGTCGTAGTCACGCTCGATATTTCCCTTATCACAATTATAATCAAGTCGTGAGAAATACGGCCACCGAAGTGGAACGAGAAAAGATCAAAAGGGAAAAGAAAAAGAAATTGAAGAAAAGCATGAGGATATATGTTATAGATGTGGCATGAAAGGTCATTGGTCACGAAAGCGTCAGTACGGCTAAGCATTTAGTTGAATTGTATCAAGCTTCATTGAAAAATAAAAATATGGAAGCAAATTTTTCTCAACATCCAATAAATAATGTTGAGGATGACGATAGTGATCCTGAAGATCTTAATATCAATATTACCCATATGGATGTATCGGATTTTTTGAACACTCGGACGGTAGGATAGACCATTTAATTGGTGATGGCGATGTCCAAAAGAACTAAAGTCTCACCCCGATATTTTTGTATTTTCATTTTCATTCTATTCTAATAATATTTACGTTTACATATATATATTTGTGTTCGGATGGTCGTTATTAATGATGATGTATGCATTATTGATAGTGGAACTACACACACCATACTAAAAAATGAGAAATATTTTTCCGATCTCAAAATGGGAGAAATAAATATTTATACAATAAACGGTAGTGCAAATGTAATTGAGGGCTCCGGAAGAGCTAGTATATTGTTGCCTAAAGGAACAACAATTATTATTGATAAGGCACTATTTTCCTCAAAATCCAGAAGAAATTTATTGAGTTTTAAAGATATCCGCAGAAATGGGTATCATGTTGAAACAAATGAGGAAAATGGGATTGAGCATCTTTTTATTACTCAAATGCATTTGGGTAAGAAATCGGTATTAGAAAAACTGCCGTCTTTTTCTACTGGTCTATATTTTGTAAAAATTCGTACAATTGAAATTCATCATCTAGTAAACCGGAAGTTTACTCGATCCTATTACTTTTAGCATTTGGCATGACCGGTTGGGTCATCCGGGATCTACCATGATGAGAAGAATCATTGAGAATACACATGGTCATCCTTTAAAAAATAAAAGGATATTAACATCAGAAAAATTCGCATGTACGGCATGTTCCCTAGGTAAATTAATTGTTAAACCATCACCAGTAAAAGTAGGAGTTGAAAGTCCTACATTTCTCGAACGGATTCACGGAGATATTTGTGGACCTATTGATCCACCATGTGGACCGTTCAAATATTTTATGGTCTTAATTGATGCATCATCCCGATGGTCACATGTATGTTTATTATCTACTCGCAACCTGGCGTTTGCGAGATTACTTGCTCAAATAATTAAATTACGAGCACAATTTTCGGACCATCACATTAAAAATATCCGTTTGGATAATGCTGGTGAATTTTCATCACATGCTTTTGATGCATATTGCATGTCAATTGGGATTAATGTTGAACATCCTGTAGCTCATGTTCACACAATGAATGGTCTTGTCGAATCTTTGATTAAACGATTACAATTAATTGCTAGACCATTATTAATGAAAACAAATCTCCCAACATCCGCTCGGGGACATGCTATTCTACATGCTTGCAACACTTGTACGTATAAGACCAGCTAGTTATCATAAATTCTCTCCTTTGCAATTGGCTTTTGGGTCGGAACCAAATATTGCTCATTTAAGAATTTTTGGGTGTCGTCGTATATATTCCAATTGCACCAAACCAACGTACAAAGATAGGTCCTCAAAGAAGAAATGGGATATACGTTGGATATGATTCTCCCTCTATTATCGGGTATGTTGAACCCCGACAGGAGATGTATTCACGAGCAAGATTTGCTGATTGTCATTTTGATGAATCATTATTCCCTAAATTAGGGGAGAACCCAAACAAGTATAAAAAGGATCTTAATTGGACAACATCATTAAATTATCTTGATCCGCGCACAAGCGCATGTGAACTTGAAGTTCAAAAGATAATTCATTTGCAAAGCATTGCAAATCAAATGCCGGACGCTTTTGTTGACTCCGGAAGAGTTACAAAATCGCATATTCCGACTATAAATGCTCCTATTCGAATTGAAGTTCCAGCAGAACAAAATATTATACCTATAGTCGCTGAGTCAAAAACACGCCGAAGCGTGGCCGACCTCTTGGTTCTAAAGATAAAAATCCTCGAAAGAAAAGAGGATTAAATGATCCAGAAGATCATATTGAAGAAAAGAATGATAAAGACCAAGAGAGAACCGATGACAAAGAACCAGAAGTTGATGAAAGTAACACCGAAATTTCTATCAATTATACCACTTCCGGTAGAAGTTGGAATCGGATAGAAACCGTTATTGATAATATATTTGCATACAATATATCTCTTGATGTTACACAGGATAATGATGATTCTGAACCAATATCGGTTGATGAATGTCGGCATAGAAAAGATTGGTCGCAATGGAAAGATGCGATTCAATCGGAGTTAAATGCATCGGCAAAACGTGAAGTCTTCGGACTGCAGTCCGAACACCGAAGGTATAAAACCTGTTGGCTACAAATGGATATTTGTGCGAAAGCGCAATGAAAAGAATGAAATCGTTCGATATAAAGCGCGATTAGTAGCCCAAGGTTTTTCATAAAGACCAGGTATTGATTATGATGAAACTTATTCTCCTGTTGTTGATGCTATTACACTCCGATATCTTATCGGTTTGGCAAGTACATGAAAAGATAGATATGCGCCTATTAGATGTTGTCATCGCTTACTTGTATGGAAATTTAGAAAATGATGTTTACATGAAAATCCTCGAAGGATTTCATATGCCTGAAGCATATAAACATTATCCTCGTGAAAATTACTCCATCAAGTTGCGGAAATCATTATATGGCCTCGAAGCAATCTGGCGCATGTGGTTCACACGTCTTAGTGAATATTTATTGAAAGCGGGATTTAAAAATGACCAGGTATGTCCATGCGTTTTTATTAAGAAATCTGGTTCTAAATTTGTGATATTAGCTATATATGTTGATGATATTAATCTTATTGGAACTCTCGAAGAGCTCCAAGAAACAATTGATTATTTAAAAAGAGAATTCGAAATCAAGGATTTTGGTAAAACCAAACTTTGCCTTGGTTTACAAATTGAACATTTGGAGAGTGGAACATTTATTCATCAATCAACATATACGACAAAAGTGCTAAAAAGATTTTACATGGACAAAGCACATCCATTGAGTATTCCAATGATCGTCCGATCATTAAATGTGGATAAAGATCCTTTCCGACCTCAAGAAAATGATGAAGAACTCATTGGTCCTGAAGTATCATATCTCAAGTGCAATTGGTGCATTGATGTATCTTGCTAATAACACACGGCTCGATATTGCTTTCATTGTCAATTTATTAGCAAGATTTAGTTCTTCACCAACACGACGACATTGGAATGGAATTAAACAAGTCCTTCGATATCTCCAAGGTACAATTGATCTCGGATTATTTTATTCAAATAAAACCGATCCAATATTGATAGGTTATGCAGATGCTTGGTTATTTATCTGATCCACATAAAGCACGTTCTCAAACGGGCTATATATTTACATGTGGAAATACTTGCTATATCATGGCGTTCTACGAAACAATCTATAGCAGACTACTTCTTCAAATCATGCTTGAAATTATAGCCATTCATGAAGCAAGTCGAGAATGTGTATGGTTAAGATCCATGATTCATTATATCCGAGAAAGTTGTGGATTATCATCAATCAAATGTATTCCAACTCCTCTTTATGAAGACAATGCAGCTTGCATAGCTCAATTACGAGGAGGATATATTAAAGGAGATCGGACAAAACATATTTCACCAAAATTCTTCTTTACTCATGAACTCCGAAGAAATGTGAAATTGATGTGCTACAAATTCGGTCATGTGACAACCTCGCAGATATTTTCACGAAGACTTTACCGACGGCAACATTTGAAAAGTTGAGATATAAAATCGGTATGCGTCGGTTTAAAGATTTAAAGGAATCATCTCATCAGGGGGAGTAATAAACATACATATAGAATAGTGTACTCTTTTTCCTTCACTAGATTTTTTTTCCCACTGGGTTTTTATCTAGTAAGGTTTTAACGAGGCATATTCTTTATGTATGGATGGACATCCAAGGGGGAGTGTTATGAATTATTGGAATCTCCATTAATTAGTGGAGGCTCCACTAATTATGGATTTATGTGAATTATTAGAAGATTTTTATGGATGTCCACCATTTAGTGGAGACACCATTAATTGAAGATGATGTATGCCATGATGTATTTCACTAATTAGAGCTCTATAAATAGAGCTATTCTCTAAGCTTGTAATACACCATCATTTTGTGAAAGAAAGATTAGTGAAAGAAAGATTAGTGAAAGAAAGATTAGAGAAAGAATTGTGAGAGAAAGAAAGAGAGAAGTTTGAAGAGAAATTCTTGTGCAAAGAATAGTTAGAATTTTATTAGTGTGTAGTGTGTAGATTTTATTCTAACACTACCCTAATTTTATAACAAGACGATTTATATTATAAATTTTTATAAAAAAAAAATTTAAAAAGACGGACGCGACCCTCTGGCCTCTCTAATTCCGTCTCTGAAAATAACCCCAGTTACTCAATAAGGTAACTTCTCCCCCAGTCTCTCTCGAACTTGGACATGTCCAATCGCCCAAATCAAACAAAAATGTTGATTGAGTTTCATCAGCTTCTATCAAATGTCGTCAACAAAAAATGTCAATTTAAGCACAATGTCTCTTCCACCCTTTACTTTTAGTTCTTCAAAACTGTTGTCCCACTAGAGTCCAATCCATCAAACACTCCTTTTTTTCTTTTTGGTGCGTTTTATTTTAGAGTCTTATCATCAGATTTATCAACACGAAAAGGACAAGAACAGAACCCCTCTAGAGTCCACCACATATTTTTCTCCAAACTCATTATTTAATTCCCTCTCACTGTGTGTCTGTGTGAGAGAGAAAAGTAAGAGATAGAGGGAAAGTGCTAAAAAAAAAAAGATAGAGAGGCAGCAAACTGAGAGGGGAAATTTTTTTTGGCAACTTTTTTGCACATTTAAATCACATAATAGCATATAAGACTGCCGAAGCAGACACAGAATCATTAGTTGATGCAGTGTTGGAACACCTGAAGACAACCTTAACATCTCTTCACATGCCTCTATATTCTGCAACCTTAAAGTCCTCAACACCCTTCTAAATTACCAAATTGCTCTCCGACCGACCCTCATTCCTCAGCCCCCCTTGGGTCACGTTATCAGTTCTCAACCCCTCCTCTTCAATCCCGACGGGTACTTAAAAAAATTACAAAAGAAAATGAAAAAAAAATCAGCATTTTTGCTAATACTGTATGTGATGAATCAATGCCACTCAACAATTCTAACTTCGATCCGGTCACCATCTAACCCAATTTGGGCTGGGCAAGTTGACTTGTAGTTAATACTTTCTTAACTAGAACAAGTACGTATAAAAATTTATGAGATAGAATGGCATTTTAATTAGTTAAATCATCATTTAATTGTTATTTTTATGTTATTTGGTATAGTTAGAAGTCTAATGATATTAAATTATAATTTAAATATTAATTTATCTATATAAATATATACATATATGTGTCGAGTTTGACACCTAATTAATTTTTATTCTTTTTTATATCTCTTTCCTCACTCCTTATATATATATATATATATATATATATATATATATTTATAACTTAGTCAATTTTAATAATAAAAAAATTATGATCTAGGTGGTCTAAGTAATACCTTCCGCTTCAAATACCTCAGAATTAAGAATCAATCTGAGAATGCTATGCTGCTGCGTGAAAATCCAAACATATAGTACGAGAATTTTTAATCTCTCTCTATCTACAAATCACTGATTTAATTGTAAAAATTTCATTTATTAAGAAATTATGAAATTATATAGTAAAATAATTAAAATATTCACGGTATCATTTAAAGTATTTTTATTATCTTTCTCACCTCATTAATTTGAATCCCACTATTTCTTTAATTACACCACTCTAATAATTATATGTCTTTCTATTCTCACTTATATCATTTGTCTTTCTCTTCCCATTCTTTATTTTAGAGTTATTTTTTCACCCATATCACCTTATTAAATTACACTTACTATTTTTATAAGATAACGTAATTTTATTGTTAATTAAAATAGTTTCAATATGAGTAATTGTAATACTAATTAATTGATAAAAAAATTATGCTAAGGATAAAATTGAAAAAAATAATTAAATATAACTTACATTTAAAAAATAAATAGTTATTTTTGAATAAATTAAAAAAAAATTAAGCTAATTTTTTATGAACAGATAAAGTAAAAGATAGATGTGGATCTTGGCTTGCCCTGACCCGAATTGACCGCCCGACCCAAGCACTTCTAAATTCTAATATCCAAATTTGTCAAGTTACAGTGCCTGTGAGCAGTGGGGACAGTTTTCCTCTTTTTTCTTGGTCTTTTTAGAAGTCCGGTCACATTCCGTATCCTAGTCCACCTTTTAATAGGCGTGAGATTATTAAATCCCCGGGCCCAATTGTCTGACCCGCACCGAATACCCATTTTATTTCCGCACACTTTGTCTTGTTAGACAAGCTGACGACATCGTTTACCTTTATCTCTGTACGTAGCGCGTGTATATATGTAACGCCTGCTTTCTCTCTCTATATCACAATTTCACATTGCTGGCGGAAACGTATGATTCTGAAGGTTCGGTTTCTCTCTATGCTTGTGTTTGTTTATTTATTGAATTATGTGCATGTGTATTGAAATGAATGGATCTGGAATTGATTGAGGTGATTGCAGATCGCTTGATTGGAGGTCTACGGTGGGATTAAGCTCTGGAAACTGGGTCTTGCGTGGGATTGGAGGCGATCCGGGGTTTGTGAAGCTGAGAATTGGAGAATTCCGGGCTTCTGATTGTGAATTGGGGAATTTGAGGCTTTTGGACGCAGGGGGCAAATGATGTATTTTTAGGGCTGTGCTCAGAAGTGGGGATATTAGGGGGTTTTAAGGGCTTTTTGGAGAGGAGAATTGAATTGGGGATTTTATTAGGGTTTTGATGAGTTGAAGCGAGAAGGGAAGCTTCAGTTGGCGGGATTAATTTGATGGTTAGAATAGGTGAAGGAAGAAAAACTGGGGAAAATGCTTACAGGGAATTGTTATGTATATGCATGGGAGGGAAGGGAAGGAAGGTGAGGAGCACCGGAGGAGGAATATTATCAAGAGTAGTGGCTGCAATCCGCACATGCGGTCGGTCCCTTTGATTACGACGACAAGGACCACTGTGGAGGACATCCGCGATTCCCCTGTTGTTTCTTCTGCAGCAATTACTGCAAATACTCCTACAAGTGCTACCACATCCTTCAGCAAGGTATTGCCCTTTTGCGTTTCCAAATTAATATTTGTTTATTTATGCTCTTTTATAATTTTAATGAGTTATTTTATTATGAAAACTTGCTATTAAAATGGGAAAGATTGAAGGTTGGCAGAATGGTAAGGACTGCAATTAATTTTCCTTAATTATTTTTTATTTCCATTTTAGAAGAGAATGCTGTGGCTTGGTCTAATGATTCTAAGGATAAGGTTTCTATACCTGTTTCATTGCTAGATTGGCTATTTCTGTATGGAAGCCTGTGTATGTTTGATCCATTTAATACTCTTTAGTTCCAGGTTCTTGTGGACAAGGGTATTCCTATTTTTGTTGTTCTAAGACATTGGCCACAAGCTTGTTGCTAGAGTGCTGGTGAATATATTTATATATTTGTTACCTTGCTAGTGAGAATGATACTTTTGATCTTTGGATACAACAAGATAATTTGCAGTTGCAGCTTCATATGCTGGATGATATGTATAGAACACAATGTTCAATTTAACTACTTGTGCTTCTGCTTAGTGTGCAAATCACTTGGAGTTGTGCAAGGTGTGCACAACTACATGTCTGAGAAGATGAATTGGCTATACATGATCCAAATTGGGTTCAAAGTGGTGCACTGTTGCATAGGATAAATTTGTCTCTTGGAAAGCCATTTGTATTTGTATGGATGATGATTTCATTTCAATTCATTTGCACACTTGAATTTTTGGTAAATCGTTTACAAAAAGTGTTAAGAAAGTCTTGTAGGAGTAATTAGTCTTCTTATAAAAATTGTTTCTGTATGTTGGGCTTACGTTTTTCTTTTTGTTTTGTGGTGACGTTGGGTGGGGTCAGCTTGTGGAGGGATGAAATAGGTATCTTGGAGTTTCATTTCGAGGATGTACTTTTGTTTGGTGCCCTTTGCTCCACCCCCTCGCCCTTGGAGAGGCATGTATTAGGAATATTGTTAGTGTTGATCACTTTGATGAGTGGGTGATGGCTAGTACATAGGAAGGGGTTAAAGAGTCTCTCTGTTACATTCTTGAGCTGTTCTCATTTTTAACTCTTTCTAGTGGGTGGTGACTGGTGCATGGGAAGAGGTTAGAGAGTCTTTTTGTTACGTTCTTGACCTACTCTAATTTTTAACTCATGTTGAAGGTTGACGAGCTGTTGACTTCAAATAATTTTCTAAGTTTTTCCAAGTTCTTTTTTCACTATAGTGAGGCCTTGGATGAAAGTTGGGATTCTTTCCCCCCTGCAGTTAAATCAGGACTACAAGTCAGAAACCTAAGATAGAAAGAACATGGTTTCGTTATTTGTATGTGTTGGTTTACTTAATTCTAAAAGTGGGAAAAATGAAATTTGCATAACAGTTGCTATAAATGAAAGGTTGAGGTTTTTCAAGTGTTCTTCTTAGTACTCAACACGCTATTTTCTTCATGTTTTTATGTTTGCCTCAGTTGGGATCTTATTTATTTTGCACTTTGTTGAGTGCTCGGAGGTTACCTTAGCCTACTTGTTTATTAAGGAAACAATAAAGGAGGCTCAAATTAGGGGTCTGAAGACACTTCCCTTTTCTGAATAAGTACTTATCCCAGTGTGGAAAGAAGCTGTGAATAAGTTGGAACTGTTTTGACTGTGGGATTACCTCACTCCTTGTCCCGTCCTTCGGAATCCATTGACTTTAGGCTTGTTGCTCAATTATTCATGCCAAAATGTAGATGAATAATAAGAAATTGGATTCCGTCTCTTATCAATGTAATGTAAACATCTGATGGGCTATGGTTGCAATACCTAATCAAGAGAACGCTTTTTGCAGAATGAAGTATTTTTCAGCAGAAAGCCTAGATTTGGCGTTAGTTTAGCTTTACGTTTCTGAAGGACTGAAGGGGGAAATAAATTTTGGCATGTTGATGACTTTTGTACTTCTGCATGCGGGATACGAGTTTTCTTTACTATGAAGCAAATCTCTACATGCTGTGCAATATGTAAAATGGGACTGGTAACTTAACGTCATTTGTTCTTCTTTAAACCCCAAACCACCAACCACCAAACCGCCCCCCACCATTGAGTTTGTAATAATTGTTATGGACTTGTTTGTGATGCTTACTTTTTTGTTCTGACAAATGTTTTTCCCTTTTTGTTAAGTAATTTAATAGATGAAATGGAGTAAGCCTCCTGTTTAAGAAACATCTGTTTAGTTCATTTATATGCTTCTAGTATTGTTTCATGGTGGAAGGCTGATTTGTGTTTTTCTTTTCTTTTTCTATCTTTTGTTTTCTATTGGTGGAATCTTGGGTTTTTCTTTTTCTTTTTTTAAAATAAAAAAAAACTCATTTGCTTATAGAAAAAATGCACTTTGCTTCTTCTGTAGGATGGTCGCAAAATTAGTGTGGGTGACTGTGCTCTTTTCAAGCCACCTCAGGATTCGCCACCTTTCATTGGTTTAATTCGATGGTTAACATATAGTAAAGAGAATAACTTGCAATTAGGTGTGAATTGGCTCTATCGACCAACTGAAGTGAAGCTTGGCAAAGGCATCCTGTTGGAAGCCGCGCCAAACGAAGTATTCTATTCCTTCCACAAGGATGAGATTCCAGCTGCATCATTACTCCATCCATGCAAAGTTGCATTCCTTCCTACAGGTGTTGAACTTCCTACAGGGATATCCTCATTTGTCTGCCGGCGTGTTTATGACATTGCAAACAATTGTTTATGGTGGTTAACTGATCAAGATTATATTGATGTGAGTCCATCTAGAATTGATGGCTACATTTTACGTTTGTCAATAGTACCAATTTCTTTGTATTTTTTCAGAGGAAAGTTAATATGAAAGTATTTTTGTTCCATGTCGGAATCTATTCCTTTGTTGTCTTCTCCTCCTCCTTGTCCTCCTTTGTCCCAGTTGTAAACAAAAAATGGGGGACAGGGTGTTTGCAGTGGGTGAGTGGTTGGTGAATACATCAGATTTTGTCATTCTGTGCCTGTTGTAAATTTTAATGGTCTTTTGATACTGTTTTGATAGGAGCGACAAGAAGAAGTAGATAAGCTTTTGGATAAAACACGAACAGAGATGGATGCAGCTCCACAGTCTGGTGGCCGCTCTCCAAAACCAACAATTCTAGTGGCAACATCACAATTGAAACCTGGTTCTGATAATTTGCAGAATACTGCAAGTTCATTCCCTTCTCAAACTAAAGGGAAGAAGAGGGAACGGGGGGACCATTTGACTGATCCTGTTAAACGAGAACGTTTGCTGAAAACAGATGATAGTGATTCTGGCATGGTCAGAGCAGAAAACTCTTTGAGATCTGAAATTGCTAAGATAACAGAGAAGGGGGGACTTGTAGATTCTGAATCAGTTGAGAAACTTGTTCAGCTTATGCAACCTGATAGAATAGATAAGAAAATAGATTTGATTAGCCGTTCAATGCTTGCAGCTGTTATAGCTGCTACAGATAGGTTTGAGTGCCTTAGTCGTTTTGTACAGCTTAAGGGTCTACCTGTATTAGATGAATGGCTGCAAGATATGCAAAAAAGGAAAATAGGTGATGGCAGTAGTTCAAAGGATGGTGATAAGTCCTCTGAGGAATTTCTCTTGGTTCTACTTCGTGCACTTGATAAGGTTCCTGTGAATCTTAATGCCTTGCAAACAAGCAATATTGGCAGGTCTGTAAACCATTTGCGATCACATAAGAACTTGGAAATTCAGAAGAAAGCAAGGAGTTTGGTTGACACATGGAAGAAACGAGTTGAGGCTGAAATGAATGTTATTGATGCAAAGTCTGCTTCATGGCCATCTAAGTCGCGCCTTCCTGATGGTCATGGAACCAGAAATTCTGGTGGATCTGGCGATATTGCGGTGAAGAGCTCGGTCACACAACTATCTACACCGAAGCTTGTATCAATCAAGGGTTCTCAGGGCGAATCAACTATCAGATCTTCATCCTCATCTCCTGGCCCTGTAAGATCAGCTACATCACCTGCTTCAGGAAAGGAGGGTCATCTTAGAACTACAGTTGTCAGTACATCGGATGTTCCCTTGTCAATGCGGGAAGACAAGAGCAGCAGTTCTAGTCAGTCTCACAATTATAGTCCATCTTTCTCAGGGAAGGACGACGCAAGAAGTTCTACAACTGCTTCAATGACTGTCAATAAGATCTCAAGTGGAAGCTCTCGGCATCGAAAATCAACTAATAGTTTTCCTGGAACATCTGTATCTGGAAGTCCAAAGGAAACAGGTTCAAGCAGAAATTCCTTCATTGGTAGGAATACTACTACTACGACTCAGGATAAGTCTTCTCAGTCTGTGCTAATGGGCGAAAAGACACTGGATGTGCCTGCAACTGAGGGGAGCAGTCACAAATTGATTGTCAAGATACCAAACCATGGTCGCATTCCAGCGCAAAGCATTGGTGGTGGTGGGTCTTTTGAGGACCCTTCTATTATGAGCAGTCGAGCTTCTTCTCCTGTTCTTTCTGATAGACACGAACAGTCTGACAGTAATTCAAAGGAGAAATGTGATACTACTCGGGCTACTACTACTCCTGATGTCAATGCAGAATCATGGCAGAGTAATGATACTAAAGATTTACAAACTGGTTCTGATGAAGGTGATGGGTCTCCTGCAGGTGTTGGAAATGCTGGGAAAACGGCTGAAGTATCCAAAATGGCATCATCATCATCCAGAAATGATTTAAAGTCTGGGTTGTATGAATCTTCTTTCAGCTCCATGTATGCCTTAATTGAGAGCTGTGCTAAATATGCTGAGACAAGCCCATCCATGTCAGCTAGAGATAACATTGGAATGAATCTTCTTGCTAGTGTTGCAGCTGGAGAAATGTGCAAGTCTGAATTGATTTCATCTACTGATTTTCCACAGGGTAGCACCCCTCCTGTTGAGGAAATTTGCACGGGTGATGAAGCCAAATCACAACCATCTCCGTGTGACAATTATGAACAAGACCGATTGCAGACCAATGGTGCCAGTGGTGGTGATGAGCAGGCTTTACCTGCTACAGTCACATGGTCCAAGGACAGAATCCCTCTGACTAAGCAATCGTCTGTGGAGTCATCTGGAGATAAAAAACCAAGTTCTTCCTTGTCTGAGGAGACACTTGAAGCACCTGTGAATGACAATTCTGTGATGACTGCAAAGTCTGATGATGCTGTATATTCTAATTCAGTCTCGCACAATGGGAAGGTGGTCGAAGAAAGAGATGGTGATGAAAGTAAGCAACCTCATAAGGCAGCTGTATTTTGCGATACTGCTAAAACCGACAGTTTTCCACATGCTAAACTGCAAAGAAGTGGTTCTCTGTTGACTGAGGTTATGGCAAGTAACGGTCTTTCAAGCACAGAAGATGTTAAGCAAAAGACAGAAGTTTCATTGTCTATTCCATCAAATGAGAATGACTGCAAGAAGGAAGTCACTGAAAATTTGAAAACATTTGCTGAGATGGAGCAGAAACCAGCTTTGATGGCTGAGGGGGAAGCTACCCTACCTACGGTTTCCAGTAAAGATGTAATTCCTGAGAATTTGGGTGAGGACAAAGTTGGAGAAGCTGATCAAGACTCTGGCATCAATTGTTTGAACCAATCTGTAGGTCAAGGACTTGAAAACAAAACCAGCAAAAGTTCAGCTTCAGATGATCAGAGTTCAGCTGCTGACGGGAGGAGTGATTGCACAAAGACCAATGTTCAAAATAAGGTTCTCTCAGAATCTTGCTCGACTGCTTCATCTACTCAGGATAAGTCACCAGCATACCCATCTCAAGACATGGATGGGGATGTGGAGTTGAAAGTGTCCAAGTTGTCTGATGCTGAAACAGCTAAAGCGGAGGAATGCTCTTCCGCCATAGCAGATTCTACTCTATGTGCCGCAAGGACACCCAATATGAATCCAAAGATGAAGTTTGATTTAAATGAAGGCTTGAATGGGGATTATGATGGAAAGTTTGGGGAGCCAATCAGCTTCTCCGCTTCTGGATGTTTATCGAGTATCCATGTTGTTAACACCTTGTCCTCTTCTATTTCCTCCAATTCTGGTAGTATTCCTTCTTCCATCACGGTTACTGCTGCTGCTAAAGGTCCTTTTGTTCCTCCAGTTGATCTATTGAGGAGTAAAGGAGAACCTGGATGGAAAGGCTCAGCTGCCACTAGTGCATTTCGGCCAGCAGAGCCCAGGAAGGCTCTTCAGTTGCCTGTGGGTCTTACAACTGCTTCTTCCCCCGATGATTCCACAGTCAGACCATCTCGTCCACCATTGGATATTGATCTTAATGTGCCAGATGAGAGACTTCTTGAAGACTTGGCCTGTCGAGACTCTACTGCTGAGGTAAGTTCTACCTCTGACCATTTAGGTAACCATCGTAAGTTGAGGAATGATTTCACAGGTTCCAAGCCTGGTCGCAGTTCTGGAGGACTTGATCTTGATTTGAACAGAGTTGATGATACTAATGACATGATGCAAGTTCCAGCTGGCAGTAGTTGTAGGCTAGAGAATCCTATTGTACCAGTAAAATCAGTATCATCCAGTTCATTATCTGCTTCTGAGGTCAGGAGGGACTTTGATCTAAACAATGGTCCTGGCATTGAAGATGCAGGGCCTGAACAATCTTCATTTCACCTGCAAGGTCGTGGCAGCACCCACATACTTCACTCCCAAGCACCTGTTGTTGGCACTAAACCTAGCAGTCTTGAATCAGGAAGCTTTCCAGCTTGGTTTCCACCTGGGAATTCTTATCCGTCAGTGACAATTCCATCAGTTTTGCCTGATTGTGGGGAGCAGACATTTCCTATTATTCCACCTGGTGTGCCTCAAAGAATCGTAGGCCCTACTGGTGGAAATCCTTTCAATCCTGAAATCTATCGGGGTTCTGTTTTGTCATCATCCTCTGCAGTACACTTCCCTTCTGGTCCTTTCTCCTACCAGATGTTCCCTTTTGGGACCACAATGCCTTTGCCATCTCACACTTTTTCGGTTGGGTCAGCCTCATATATGGATTCTGCATCTGCAGGAAGACTTTACAATCCAGCTGGAAATTCTCATTTTCTAGCTCCTATTGGTGCAGTCTCATCCCAGTATCCAAGGCCTTACATGGTAAGCCTGCGTGATGGTGTGACTAATGGGAGTGTGGAAAACACTAGGAAGTGGAGTAGGCAGGGCCTTGACCTCAATGCTGGGCCTGGAGCATTGGACATTGAAGGCAGAGAGGAGATATTGGCACAAAGGCAGCTTTTGGCAGGCAGTTCACAGGTGCTGGCTGAGGAGCAAGCAAGAATATACCCTGCAGCTGGTAGTGTTCTGAAACGAAAGGAGCCTGAGGGGGGATGGGATAGTGAAAGCTTCCGGTGCAAGCCACCCACCTGGCGGTAAGAGTGCGAGGTAGCACTGAATGAAATTTCTTCAAATTCAGTAAGTATCTTATCCTTGATAGATCTCTAAAAACAGAAGATAGATTGAAATCGTATTAGTATATTCAACCCCCGCCCCCCACCCACTCTCTCATTCTCTGTCTCCAAAAAAGGAAAAAAAAATGAAAAGGCGAGTACATTTAAGGGAACAATTTGTAATACTCATTTGTAGTTTTATTCTTTACAGTTGTTGCAAGGTGGATACTCACGACCCTCTGAAGATATTATCTAATTGTCTGCTCTGAGGGGTGGTCGGTAAGTGAGCGTTTGATACCCAATATTCAAGTGTTCAGCTTATCTAAAGCATGGTGAAAAGGGATTCTTTTGGGATTTACAGGCTTTTGTCCCTTGCGGATGAGGTAAGTATGAAAGGGTTTGGGCCAGTTTCTTCTCTGTAGATATTTAACTGTTCGAGAACCTGTGATGCTCTGATAGCGGACAATGACTTATGCAACCAGACTGGCCTTCTCTTCAACCAGACTGGCCTTCTCTTCAGATCCAGTCCTTCTGGCAGTGGAGTTTGGATTGTGGTTGGACTCAGAACTGATACAGAGGGAACATTTTTAAGCTTTGTATTAATTATCCAATCTTCGCTCCTTTGTCCTTTCTTGTCCCTATTACATACATACACAAAAAGGTGACACCGAATTTTGGTACTAAAAGCTTCTCTTGTTTTAGTTGGTGGTATTGCTGCTCTTGTATCTTGCAAGTTGCTCTAATCTGCTATCTGTAGTTTCTTGTGTTGTACCATAACTCCCATCTTCTGCTCAAGGGTCAATATGATTTTGACCTCACACTATGGTGCCGGTATATTTGCCCCCTGCAACCATATATTTTTCTATGGATTTGCTTGGACCACTAAGGAAAAGTGTCACTTTCAAGCCCCAATTTAATCAACATTCTTGCATTCATGCCTTGATACTTTCAGAAGGATAACTCCCAATTCCCTGGAATTCCTAGAACGGTTTGCCATGTGCACACTCTCCCTGGAAGCCCAGTACTGCTCAAGATGAATCTTTTGAGTTCTATATTACTTTTAATGTCGTCAATGCAAGTCTTCAGAGGACAATTAGTTGTCATTATTAATGTTGATAATGATCTAAGAATCAGATGTCTAACTGCTCTGCACACACACTCATTTCCTGCTTCAGAACGTGGACTCCAAGTTCATCAGCATGTCATGATTCAAAGAATACAGAAAAGCAAAAAATGTAAGACTGTGACACTTTGCTTTCATCAGTATGCAATGCTTCAGTAAATACAGAAAAGCAAAAAATGTATCGACCGTTACACTGTTTGGTTCACAAAAGAGGAGGGGAAGGGAGAGGAGGAAAATCTTTACTTCTATAAACATAGTTTATTTCTGCCTTGTTTGGTTGGAATAGAAGAAAGCAAATGATAAATATTTTTCCACTATCTTTCTTTTTTAACTAAAGGATGTAAATCATTTACTTCTAAATTTACATTTCTTTCCTTTTTCTTTCCTCTTTTCACCCAATCATTTCCTTCGTGGGACTGAGATAAATTAGCAACAAATCAAATAAACATATAACATAGCCTATTACAAACAGCTTTTAATTTCTTGCATTTACAATCATGAACACAAAGCAAAAACAATAATATCGATCTCCAATCATAACAACAATTGGCAGTTGTCCGAAAATACAAGTCGAGTTGCTTTTGGTGCCCTCTAAGGCTGCTGTTAGTGCGCAGCGAAGGGAAGCATGTACTTGCAATCTATGAGAAAGCATCAGCATGTTGTGTTAGCATGTCAAACACAATGATCTATGTCCTGAATGCATTCACTTCAAACAGACGAGGCTTCTTCCGCAAAAGATGTTTCTGCAGTTATCAGAAAGGAATAAAGTTAGCAGAGAGTATGTTCTGAATGCATGCACTGCCATGGTGTGAACAGTTCAATGTAAATGATGCATGAGGGGAAAATAAATAAGACAGATGCAAGATGTATATCCGAACTCTAACAATACTGACAAGAGGAAACGCATTTCATCCTGAGGAATGATTTTTACCAGTGAAAGAAATCATGCCTAGACCAAGATAATTGTCCAGGTCAAAACAAAAGTGGTATTTAAATTTGTCCAGTTTGATCAGCTGGATGATGTTAATCTTAATCTTTGTCTCCTGCGGTTTTCACCAACTCACTAAACAACTTTTCATCATGTGAACCTACTGATATCTTCGACTTCTAGAGGATGCAAGATTGGGCATTACTAACATCCAGATTACAGATAAGAGGCCAAGGATGAAAAAGAAAAGAATGAATGAATGAACGGACCCCAACCCTTATTGAGAAGTCTAAAGATGAAAATACAGCAAACTTGACAGAGGGGAACCGCAAATCCTGACAAACTGCAAGGAAGACGGATTTCAAGGATACTAGCTCACAAGTATCACCTGTTGTCTAATTCCAACTGGAAAAAAAGAAAAAAAAGGAATAGAAAAAAATATCGCATGTCCTTTTATCAGGAGTACTGTGTGTGTGTTTTTATTTTATTTTATTTTATTTATAAATATCTTGAAACAGCAGTTTTGTGAGAGCTTTCAAATTTCTAGAGAGAGACAGACTGGTGTATATCGCAATACGAGATTTATGTGAGGTTATCTTAATAGCACTTTCGTGATACCAGTTACAGAAATCTGACACTGAAATTCTAATATATTATAAGACCCTGGGATAGAGGCCCACTATCTTATATACATAAATACGAAGTTTCTATTCAAGAATCTTTTGGCAGCTAACTAGCTGTAGTAGTTGACTGCTCTTGATGAAATGGTCCTTCAGTTTATGAAGGTACCTAACTGCCTATACCAACTTCAGCACAACCAAAGTTCCTTTTCTACATGCAGGTGTAGTTTTATAACAAATATTTCACGAAGATATTGGGCTTCTGATCTTGCTTAACTTTGGGAGGATAGAATACATCTATACAACGAAGAGATTACATTGTTAAACAGGATATATAGATGGTTAAGCTTTGTGAGAACTTTTAATTGGTCAACAATTCCTTTTTCACTCTCACATTCACCACAATGGACCTATACGAGAACCAAGATAATCAAGACATTCCATCTTCAATGTTAAATGGAACAAAGCAATTCTCTGTTCTTACATTCTTCTCTAGTGTGAAGCTGATACCAACTACACCATCCAGAAATCCAATCGAGCACATTTAGCCTACAAGTTCCTCTTAGAAAATATAGAATCCCAGAGCTATATCATATTTATTTGTTATTTTATATCTACTTCACTTTTTGGTCAAAATGGTAGGCTTTCAGAACTAGGTACCACTCTGATGGTTCGAATCCCTTCTCACCTTCCCGATTGCTTGGCTAGCACCATCCCCGACCAACTATGGGTTAAGGACTAGGCCAACCTCCCAAGTCATTTCGCAGATTCATGGGATCAATTTCCTTATCACCAGCCAAAATCAGAAAACTGATTCTCAAACTTTCTAATTACTTATTCTGTCGATATTGAAACATACAAATCACTTCAACAGTAATGCAACTAAACAAGCAGTCCCTATTTCAAGCTGCAAACAAGTTGTATAAGGTGCAAGAGAAGCCAATTTAGATTTAAAATTAGTATAGAAAAGTGGCCAATCACATAAAAGGCAAGTCCTTAGGCATAAGAGCTAGCTATAGATGCAAATAAGTGACAAAGAAAATAGTTTTGAGTAGCCTGTAGTATAAAGCTTAGCAGGATGCTTTTAGCACAAAGCTTAAAAGAAATAGTTACTAACACAAGACATCCTTGACGTGGCTTTTTCTTCTCCTTTTGTTTCTGAGGTGGCTTGATAACTACCTTGATGGCTGCATCAAAAACTGCTTTCACATTCTGTATATTGCAAGGTAATGGAAAAGGTCACTCAATCATAAATACAAAATGATGGCCTGTCCAAACCACACAATCATTAAGTTCAATTTATGCAAAACGTAGTCCACATCATGAATGAGAACCCTTTATATTTAACAGATCCACAGTGAGAAAAGGATTGAGATAGAGGAAGACCTTTTACTTCATTTCAATAGCTTAGAATACAAGTGTTACGTGCCCTCTTAATGGGGCCAAAATAAGGAGTCATCCTTAGAACTAAGAATCCAGCAGAAACTTCAATCAGAAGTGTTCCGAAACCCAACTATCAGCTTGAAATTTTATTGAGCTCCAAATATTACAGGGTGGAACCAACTCTAGTATAACATGTCTAGCTGTTATGATATAACAAAAAGAGACTCTTCAACTTCCAGAATTTCAAAATTAATTTCTCATAATCGATCAGATGATGCACACAAATACACTTTTTCAGCAGTTGATATTCTTTATCTTCCTCACAGTTTATAGCAGACATGTGATCATTTGACTCATGAAACAGATAGTTTCAAATGAAATAATTACCTAAAAAGGAGGAAAGAAAGTGAGAATAAGGAAAGGAGTAAGTTTTACGAGCTCTTTATTTATGGTAGAAAACTTGACTTGGAATTTGATGAATTCCCAAACAAATTCATCTTAGTACTTACAGTAGAAAAAAAGAAAATGAAAAGCAAATGCAAGTTTACCTACCTGTTGGGTTTTAGAGCTGCATTCAATGTAGTATGCAGCACCAATTTGTTTACGAAGCTCCTCCCCCTGATCATATATGAATATCATAATTCTCTTTTGAATGAAAATCATAAACTGAAAGCTCTAGATAAGGAATAAATCACACCTGTGCAGTAGTCACAGGAACTAATCCTGGATGATCAGCTAAGTAGTGCTTATCCTCACGGAGGTCTGCAGCCGATCAAGAAACTATTCTCAAGTGCGGAACTCATATGGGTCTCCAAGGAGGGGGGGAAGGGGGGGTGGAGAGTGGGGGAGGAGGCTAAAACTAAAGAACTCATCTTCTCAACTATACAGACACACTATACTGTTTCTGCCTGTAAGACCAGGAATCTTTTCTGCATTGTAAAAAAGAGTATTCAAGTATTGACAGATTTCACATGGCTACTTGACCAATTTCTTCAAGTGTCATTTCGCATCATGTAAAGCCACATAGTGAAGGTCCATTGATTGCATTGGCAGTGTTCAACAAGAATGAAGGTCCATCAATTGCATTAGAAATGTTCAATGACTATTTAATGAGAACAAAGGGCAATAGCAATGCACATAGAAACTACATGCCTTCTGAAGAAAAACATGGCCCATTCACGCTTATACAGGGCAGACAGTGTATGCAAAACTAGGAAGTTATTTCCCTATGAAGAGATGTATATTTTTTATCAGTTTATGCAGTAACATTAGTGCCAAAAGTTCAAGGAAATTCTAATGATATGGCACAGTAAAACCCTTGAGTCTCAAAGATATCCAAACTGTTTTTCAAACATCATAACCATTATGGAAACAGTTCTACTGGAACTAAAAATTACAGATGGCCCTCATTTCCCAACATTTAGGGATGCCCACAGGTTGTCCTCTTTGTACCTCAGCACCATACAAGTAGTTGTAGTTTTTATGTTCTTAAAATAATTGACTAAAATAAATAAAAATGAGCACATGACAAGAAGAATGACCAAGTTGGAAACCATAGTTTGAAAGAGAAACAACAGATAGTGTAAATGCGCTTCAATTCAGATAAGCAACAGGTATCAAAGACAATAACGGCAATCTCTACGGTTGAAAAATACTGAAATGCTGGTAAACAATGAGAATAATGGAGCAATGGGACCTCATATCTTACCAAGCTTGGTTCCAACTAATACCACCGGGATTCCAGGAGCATAATGTTGAAGTTCTGGAATCCACTGCTCAAGAAATTGTTATTCAGAAAACAGCCTCAGAGCCAATTACTACTTAAGACAAAAATAGTAAATTCTCAATCAAATCAACCTTTTTAAGAATGTTTTCATAGCTTGCACGACTGACTAATGAAAAAGCCAGGACAAATACATCTGCTCCTCGGTAACTCAGAGGCCTTAATCGGTTATAATCCTCTTGCCCTATTCACAAGATGAGCAGATAATAAGCACAAATCAAACTTCTGAGACAATCTGCAGCAATTCATGCTTCAGCTAGAGAAAAAGCCATACAAAGTGAAAATAGTGCAATTTAATATGGAGCACAAAATTACCAGCTGTATCCCAAAGGCCCAAGTTGACTGTGGTGCCTTCAACTACAACATTTGCACTGAAATTATCAAACACTGTGGGAATGTAGTCCTGATTCACACAAAATTGAAAGAGCAGAAAATTCCAGTAAGAAAAAACTCGGGAAAAAGCTAATTTTAGTTAGGAGACACAGAATGGGAGGGGAAAAAAGGCTTGCTTTCGCCTCTATATTTGTTTCCGTGGGTTGACTCAATCACCCATATAACATTCCAAAAGAGGAAAAACGCATAGGCGACAGAGATATTAAGAGGAGAAAGACCGAGAGCATCGAAAATCCAGCAAAGCAGAGAACTTTTTCAGCGAGAAAATCTAGTGAAAACAAAAGGCTGCAAGCAACAACGCATAAAGAAAAGAAAGCAACAGTGAAAACAACACAGAATCGACATACAGTCATGCACTTATGTTTCATTGTCAAATTGAAGCTATAACATAAAAAACCCACAGATATTTCTCGGAGAAAATCAATCTTACTGTGGGGAATTTGTTACTTGTATAGCATATAAGCATACAAGTCTTGCCAACAGCCCCATCACCAACAGTCACACACTTGATAAATCTTGATGCACTTGCAGCCATATGAACATCAAGAATCACTAAAACTTAAAGAAACAGCTAAGAATTGAAACTTGGAAAGTGTACAAAAACACAGATACTACCAAAGCTTGTGAAGTTTTGGTGGTTAAGTGGGTGAGCTGGCCAGGTTTTGGAACTATGGACTTTATGAAGGAAGAGAGAGTGTGTGAAGCATAGCTGCATAGTCACATGATTCCTACTCAAGTCACTCCCTTTTTAGACTATCCAAAGATTTTGTTACTTTGGTTTATTTTTCTGCTCATGGGTCTTCTTCTAAGCTCTACATATGAATTTGCAATACCAATAATAGATTTTACCGCTTGATATATTCACAAGTATTTATAAAAGGTATTAAAAGGCAACCATTTTTATGTATATTCTAGTCTGTGGATGGTAGACTTTTCTTGTTTGAAAGAAGATTGAGAGAGAGAGCACTGAGAGAGACAGCAAAATGCATTAAACAGTTCCCAGAATAAGCAAAGAGAGTCTCTTTGTGGATTATACTACAGATTGGACTCATCCATCATTGGGAGTTTACAACTTTTCTTTTGTTTTTCTCAGCTACATCTCACATGTATTTTTATAATTTTATAGTATATTTAATATTAAATTTTAAATATTTTCGTATAAAAACACTTTAATTTATATTTAACCATTATCTATTTTAAAATTTCCCTCTAAGCACTCCCTATAAGACATTTTTGTCTTTGAAAAAATCATACACTATTTCTAAAAGAAAAAAAAAAGGGGGGGGGAAAGACCATAAATATGTCTTTCCTTTATTGATGAATTAGTAATTAGCCATTCCAATAAAACAGAGGATTACAATGAGAAATATTGATACCAACCCTATCACAGAGAACTGCAAGGGGAGTGACTCGAGATGGTAAATATGTTCTAAAAATATTATTTTCGTTATTAATCAGTAGTAGAAGAAAATTTTATATCAACAGATCATTTTACCTTTTTTTTAATAGAATTTGATACGTTTATTTAGGTTCATTTAAATTCAAAATGTATATAATATCTTACTTTAATACCTCTCAAACAAACTAAATAGAGTTGGAATATCATGCTTTTGCATGAATCTATTAAGATAATGTATATGAGGTTTGATAATTAGAGTGTCATTTAGATTTTATATAACAATCAATTTGATGATAGAGCAAAAGCTTGTTCATTAACTTAAAAAAGAGCTCCTTCATCAATAGGACAATTTCCAATTAGAATGAATTAAGAACAGAAATGGTAAGGTATTAAGACATTAATTTTACTTTTATAATCTAAAACAACTAATGCAATTGAATTTTTTGTACTTTAATTCACTATTATATCACCAATCATAATCATTTTACAACTAACAATTAAAATAAAGAAGAAAATAAGAAGACAAGAATGTCCTACACACAACAAGAGCCCTATATCCTATGTTTTGTTTCACCTACCAGTCCCCACCTGCCATTAAGAAGAGGAATAGACCTAAACAAAAAACAAGTAAAATATGGACTGCTTCCAATGCATATATATTAATCTCTTACAAGGTTTTGTTTGGTTCTTGAAATTTGAAGTATATGAATTGGAAGCATGTATTGCTTGCCTTTTTTATTTTTGTTTCTGTCTCTGATTAATGCAGTACCATAAGCTCCAAATGCAATATGAGGCTAAACTTCAGCATAGAATAAGATAAAGTGAGGGAAATAGGTTTTTTTTTTTTTTTTGTTAATCAAAGAATTAATATAGGTGATAATCTAAGAAAAGTTTTTTATTCACTATTATCATTTAGAACTCTCCAAGAATAGATTTTAAAGAACTTTGAACATGTATTTTATTGTTTGAATTTTTAAAAATGATATTTCATTGATTTATAATAATATATAATATTTGAAATCTAACTCATCTCTAAAGCACTGTCTATTATGATACTTATATTGTAGATTTGAAGTATTAAAGAAAAATATACTAATTCTTTATTAAAAGACACCTTATATGAAGTACTTATTTATATCAACTCATAATATTTGTGATGGAATCATGGTATTTGAGTTCACCATCTACATAATAATTATACCTAAACTAATAGAAATTGCTATATTGGTTGACCCTTTCCTTCTTCTTAATTAGCAAAACAATAATACTTATGATTTTAAAACCTTCTTTTTGTAAGGCAGTAGAGAATGAACAATGTAGACTCCAAAGAGTGATATCAACAAAGTCTTTTTGGTTGCCAACAAACAAACCACAAATTCCATAAATAAAATACTAATACTATGTAAAGTTTTTGAAGACAGCAACAACATTAGGTAAGTATTCCTCAACTTTAACAGTTGCAGTCTTTATTATTTCTAGGGACCACAACAACAGTATTGTAGATTTTTAGTACTCCTCAACAAATATGGGTCCATATTGATATGTATTATCAAAATTAAATAATTTAGTTGGATTCTCAAGTCTTCAAAGTGGTAAGTATAATTGTTTACAATTTAGTTTTTAATTTTTTTTCAATTATTCAAAACAATTTAGGTCTATTATTAATTTTTATAAGTCGAATGTTCTTTCAATTATTCTCAACTACTTTTAATTTAAAAATATAATAAAAAGAACAATATTCCATAAAGACACTACCAAATATCACATTCTAGCGATACAAAATTCAATCAAAATTTTAAAAAATAGCAACAATATGCGATATAGTATTATTGATTTTAGTAGAATAATTATTAATTTATATGTTACTTGAACAAGAAGAATCTTTGTATTTGTTATTTGTAGCAAACAGCACTAAAGGGATTACATTAAAAAAAAGTATTAATTCATATGTAGAACCTATGCAAAAGGAAGAAACATTAGAATCAAAAGCCAACCCTAAAGCAAGGGTAGTGTGTTGGCAAGTGAAATGATTGAAGACTAAAAGAGTGGACCAAACACCGGCACGAGTAAAGATTAAGCAAAATGATAAAAAGGTCTCATTGATTGTGTGAAATGAAAAGAACTAATTAAGATTGAGGCCAACTTTGTTCCTTCCTACTGTTGAATGACGATGGAATCTTAGGTTCTTTTGATGGAACTTAATCAGTAAAGTATTGTCAATTTTGTCATAATCTGGCCCCAAAATTTGGAATTCAACTACAATGCAGGCAATAAGAGGGACTCATTGAACCTTTTTTTCAGCTAAATGTGAATACATAAGAAAAATGAAAAAGCTTTTGAAATAATCTCAATTTTGTAAATTCTTCGATGACTTTTTAATATAAAATATATAAATAAATTGTGATAAATTAAAACCAGTAAACTTAACAAGTGAGGAATGATCATGTTTCAAAAGGACTAGAAATTAAAGATGGACTTTTACAAGCATAGTAAGCCAATGTTTGAGCCACAATTTTATTTGTTTATAGTTGACTTATTGTAGCATAATCTTTGCAATTTTTATTGTTGGGCAAATAGGTAAATTTTGGGAAAAAGCAGCACCTAGGAGTGTAATTTGCTGAATGTTGTGAGCGGTAGGTGAGTAGATATGGGTAGTGAGAGTGAGAGATCAAGGGTAGTGGATTTACTTCATGGATTGCCATGGGTTGGACTTTTGGAGGCCACCCCCCCCTTCTTGACTTGCTACATAGATCAATGTAAAGGTTTTCTTGGAACCCATTATTCTACTTTGAGCCCAAATCCATAATTTCCAATTTTTTCAGTCATCTTTCAAATATTAGGTCACTTATTGGTAATTGTGTATTAAAAATAAGCTTTTCATGATTTACTTAGAAATTTGCTACACTTGGATTGGAATCTTTTAGGAAAAATAAAAAATTGTTTTAATATTTGATGAAAAATAAATTTATTTGTGAAATATTGCTAATTTAATTATTCATTTAACATATATTATATTGTTGAACTCATCAAATTTTTATAAAATTTAGAATTATACTTATATTTTTTATTTTATAAGAGTTTTCAAAAAATAAAAATTATTTAAAATTAAATTGAATAATTGGATTGGGTTGAATCCCAATCCGCTCACATCTTCTAGGGTGTAGATATTTTAATTCTATCAGATTAGCCCTAACACTATTCTAAGTGAATTATGTACAATTCGAGAAACAATAAAATTTTCAAAACATAATTGGATTGAATAGGTTTGTGTGAGGTGCTTTGTTAATTAGCTGGAAATTACCATGTCACCCCAAGTGCAAGTGGTAAGAATAATTTCATCCAAAAAATATTTAGAAGGTTAAAAGGTTAAATGTGATTTGATAATCAGAGTTAGACTAATAATTTAAGAATTATTTGTGCATTCTAATCTTGTGAGCCATTGTGATGTGTTTCATATCCCATAGTTACAAATAGGTTACACAAGACATGAAAATTAATTAAATTAACTTTCTCTTACATTTCTTTTTTTCAAAAATAAAAAGTTTTGAGTATGGTTTACTTTAAATTTTACTGTTAGAATCTTAATATTCTTTGATTAAAGTACTACTATTTAATAATATGCCCCATTCTATAAAAAACGTAGGAGATGGGATAATTAAGTTCTAATATTTGTTTCAATTCTTTGGCATATTTTCATTAATTCCATAACAAGTTATTCCCTCAATTCTAAAAAGAATGTTACTCTAGCAAATGACATATATATTAAAAAATTATTAAAATTTATATAATTATTATAGAAAAAGATTATTATATTTCTAAATAAAAATAAATTTTCATTAATTAGATTGAGAAAACACACATATTTAATGAGTAATTGAAGGAAGGGTAAAATAGGAATATACGTAATAAATGCATTCTTGATTTGTAAAATTGACAAATATTTTGATATAATAAAAATAAAAAATTTTGATATCTTTTGTAGAACAGAATAGAGTAGCATGTATGACTTTTTTTAGTAACTTTGAGGTTGTCAAACACTATTTTCATATGGCCAATTTTTGGAAAAGTTACAATGTCACAAATGGAGACCTCTTCAACTAAGGAAAGGAATATCCACAAAAAGCTCATCCTTTTTGAGTTTGATGAAGTTAGCTGCCCTTTACGTCATGGGTTTTTGACCAAACTAGATACCTCTTAAAATTCAGCGCTGAAAGAGAAAACGAAATCTGGGTTGGATATCTGTTGTAGGGACTTCGTGTCTGCTAGACACAAGGTCCGCTGTAACCTCACATCTACCAGACACAAGGTCTAACTTCCCCTTGAATTCCATCAATTTCTTCAAACTCCATCAATTTCATCGAACACATTTAATGTGTGAACGTATCTCGTGTGTAACAAACACAAAGTCATCAATTTTGTCAGAGAATTCGCGAACAATCGGTGCATGAGTAGACACGAGGTTTGACAATCTACTTTATACAAGGTTTCTCTGCAGTGCGTCTTATTTAACAAAACACTGTAGCATTTTTTAAAAAAAAAATCACATTAATTCTTTAGTTGTTATAAAATTTGGGTAGTGCTAGAATAAAATCTTCACACTACATACTAATAAAACTCTAACTATTCTTTGCACAAGAATTTATCTATTTCTTTTCTCTCACAATTTTCTCTAATCTTTCTTTCACTAATCTTTCTTTCACAAAATAATGGTGTCTTACAAGCTTAGAGAATAACTCTATTTATAAAACTCTAATTAGTAGAATACATCATGGCATACATCATCTTCCACTAATCTTAATTAGTGATGTCTCCACTAAATGGTGGACATCCATAAAAATCTTCTCTAATAATTCACATAAATCTATAATTAGTGGAGCCTCCACTAATTAATGGAGTTTTCAATAATTTTAAGATATTCATAACATTAGTATAAATATTATTATATATAGACATGTAATTTAAACTCTATTTAATTTAATTTTTTATTTAAATAAATGATTATATTCAATAAATTTTTTTATTTAGTCCCGTTCGCAGTTATCTTTAATAAAATTTTAAATTATTTTAATTCTCAATTAATACTAAAATAGAATTTTAATTTATTTTTATTGTAAAAAAAGGCAATAATTTTTAATATTTTTAATATATTTTATTATTTATCTTTAATCCGTTAAACATAATAGTTTTAAAATAATAATTTGTTAATTTATTAATTTCTTTAAATTTAAATTTAATTTTTAGATGCTAAAATTTAATTACAATTATGTATAATTAATTTTAAATGTGTACGTTAAAAACATGTAGCAATTTTTTTTAATTTTACATTAATTCATTAGCATAAAAATTATTATATGTAGACATGTAATTTCAATTCTATTTAATTTTATTTTATATTAATTTATTTTATTATTTATCTTTAATCCGTTAAATATAATAGTTTTGGAATAATAATTTATTATTTTTCTAATTTTTTAAATTTTAATTTTTAGATGCTAAAATTTAATTACAATTATGTATAATTAATTTTAAATGTGTATGTTCAAAAAAAGTAGCATTTTTTTTTAATTTCACATTAATTCTTTAGTATAAACTTATTATATATAGACATGTAATTTCAATAATATTTAATTTAATGTTTTATTTAAATAAATGATTATATTTAATAAATTTTTTATTTAGTCCCGTTCGCAGTTATCTTTATTAAAATATTAAATTATTTTAATTCTCAATTAATACTAAAATAGAATTTTAATTTATTTTTATCGTAAAAAAATAGCAATAATTTGTAATCTTTTTAATTTATTTTATTATTTATCTTTAATCCGTTAAACATAATAGTTTTGAAATAATAATTTATTAACTTATTAATTTCTTTAAATTTAAATTTAATTTTTAGATACTAAAATTTAATTACAATTATGTATAATTAATTTTAAATGTATACTTTAAAAACGTGTAGCAATTTTTTTTTAATTTCACATTAATTCGTTAGCGTAAAAATTATTATATGTAGACATGTAATTTATTTTATTATTTATATTTAATCTGTTAAACATAATATTTTTAAAATAATAATTTATTATTTTTCTAATTCCTTTAAATTTAATTTTAATTTTTAGAGTTTAATTTATTATTTTGGATGCTAAAATTTAATTATAATTATATATAAAAATTAATTATACTTAATTTTAAATATCAATAACGTACACATAAAATCGTCAAAACCAAGTATGAAAACTAATCCCACAATGAAATCCTCGATGGTGCCGTTGAGGTTGAACTCATCTCGGAGGTTATTATTGAGGATGTACTTCAGGTTGTCCCTCATCTTGTTCATTTGTAGCGTACAATGGACCTACATCATCCTTAGATTGCCTATACTATCTCCGAGACGGTCCAGTGGATGTACTAACAGCAAACTCGCCCCCCGAAGAAACATACCTAGGATCGAAAATTAAGTGTTGCAGAGTTAGGAAATTATTGTGATCATCAAACACCGCTGCACCAAAGACGTAATCATCTGCAACTGGCGAAACTGGAACGTAGTCATCATTGACTGCTGCAGGAGCGCCCGGCACATAAACATCGTTATCTCCATACACCGGTGAGTAGTATTGCTGCAGGAGAACTTCCTCAACTGCAGTTCGTCGATGTGCCCGTCTATTGCCCCGCCTTATTAGTGGTACTTGTCGAGACACTTGTTGCGGAATCGGCGGTATCGGATTTGGATGGCTCATACGGCATTCGATTTAGACGATCGATTTCCTCACTAGCAGTCAAAGTACGCATGGTAATATCGGATATTCTTCCAACTGCTTGTGGCGCGTATGATGCATCTGTTAGTGTTGTGCGTTAGAAGCAATCACTTGTACATTGTATATGACACATTTTATTTTAATAAAAGGCATTATTTATCTTACAATTTCTTTTGTTTACTTTAAGTAATATAACTGTTCGATAAAGTCCCTAGTACAACACTATGTTAAGAAAATCATGATAGAGATCATGAAATAAAATTCCTACTACATTATATGGTGTTAGTACTTAAATAGTCCCTAGTCATAGTATTAATGAGACATGACATTATTAATGCGTTAAGACTAGCATGTGTTAGACTTCCTGATTTAATCAGGCGGTGGTTCTCATAACCGTGAGTATTGAGATACTTAAAGTTAACACATGGATGCTTGTTAATAGAACAAGTTCATTGGATAACCTAGCTTTGAGATAATCACATGGATAACTATTTAGTACCAGTGATATAATTTCAATATAGCAAACATGCAAGTATCCTTAGACTTGAGATCTTCAAGGTACTTTGTTTGGTGAACATTGTACTTTGATTCCAATCTCTGGAGCTCGATCGAGGGCCGCCTATGGGATGGATATTGGGTACATTGTGAGATAAACGAAAGTAGTTGAGAGGGTCAATAAAGGATTCACCACTCCTAATAGTAGGGGCGAATATCTCATGACCATTTGTAGAAATTACTACTCGAGAAGTCCTTGGCCAAGGCAATTGTATATTGGAAATAGTTCCAATTGATGCACATCTAGAGTAGTGGGTTCCTGGGTCAGAATTATTTCTGGAGGGAGTTGGCACTAATTCCGTACTCCAAATCGAATGATATATTGTATGGTGAAATAAGTTAATTGCCTTGAAGTTTGTTATTGAAGGGTTCATGTCAAGCCACTTGACTTCCTGGACTCTTGGGTGATCATGATGTGTTGCTAGATACTACTCATGATCTGGGAATATGAGTTTATTAATTGATGAATTAATAAACCAATCCTGATTAGAATTAATATGATTAATTCTAATTAATTATGGATTATTAATCTCAAAGACGTTTGGATTAATTCATGTTCGCTACCAATTGACTAGGAAACCTAATAGGTCACACACAATAGATGATTATATACTCAAGATGTTATTTGATAATATAATGGGGTTGATTGAGAGAAAGAAAGGTTGTTGTGGACAAATTATAATTAGTTATAATTTGTGATCCAAGTTGTAATTGTGAGAACTTGATATTTTCAATTACAATTAGGGAATTTTAATAGGATTAGAATTCTCAGGTTTGGGAGGGAAATTTCATGTAATATATAGTATATGTAACACACGAAAAATCCTAGCTGAAGAACACACAAAACAACAGCCACGAACATTCTCTCTCGATTTGATCTTGATCAAAGAACCTTAGCTGCCATATTCTTTCTGCTAGCACAGGAAAGTTTGGTGCTTGAGTATTCCTCTGTGTGGATTATTGTTAGAGATAATCACACACTGTGATTATAGTGGTTAGACGTCAAACTCTCATGGAATTTGCACAAGAGGATTGCTGGATCGCACCTTGACTTGAAAAAGAAATTTTTGTTCTTCGAACGATCACCCAAAGGTAAAAAGCTGTTATCTTTACTCTCTTTATGTCTTGTTTTCCACACATAGACGGGTCCTGAGAGGGTATTTCGTCTTATTTTTCACTGCGCCGTATAGGATACGAGCCTGAGATACCCAACAGCATCATACTAAGACGCTTCATTGCCTATGTGCTAGATCCGGTACAATGCATCGATCTGCATATGCATTTTTAAGAATATTATTAAAATTTTAAATAAGTCAGAATTGTATATGTGCTTATATGAATAAGGAAAAATAGACTTACGAGTACTTCAACTGCTGAACTACTAGACTGATAGCCCACGAGATTTGGTTGTTGTATGGTAGAATTGTTAATTAATCGTCGTGTGTAAGCTAATACTACGCAAAATAATCAAGCGTAACAACAATTTGCCTGAAAGTAGGCTGGTCAGTGAGAATATAAGCATGTCTGTTGATCCAATTAGTACGGTGTAGTGCATCCACTTCATCCCATCCAGTACCAGTAGTACGTAAGTCCCGCTGATGCAGATTTGACCTCGTGTCAACAGCAATGTTTTCAGAACCGGACCGGTCATCGAATCGAAAAATTTACTGGTTCAAGGTTTAATGGTCCAACAGTAATTAGACCGTAATTGAACCGTAATTAAACCGGTAATATTATAATTTAAAAATTAAAAATATATTTATTTTAAAAATAAAATTAATCAATAATATAGTGTAATTTAAGTGCATAAAGACATAAACATTCAAATACACGATTAAAAATAGTCATTCTTAGTTTATAACTAACAATCTAACATACAATAAAATTAAACGTAGTAGCCATTCTTAATTTATTACAAACACAATTTCAAATTCATATTAAGTCATTACTTAAAAGGTACAAATCTTCAAATTCCTGGCCAACTTTCATGATCAAAATCCTCGTTGTTGGATGCCCCACTTGTGCTTGCAACTCCAACATCAATATCAAATAGTTGTGACTCAAATGCAAATTGATCCATTCTTGAAAGATCAATGTCATCACCAATATCTTCCACCATAAAATTATCACCATCATTGTCATCTACAAACAATTTAAGTAGATATATAAGAGTAAAAAATATAATACTATTATATTATAAGTAATTTTCGTATGTACTAGTCAAAGTTATTAATGGTAATTTTATCATTGAGGTACCAACTCTTTTTTTTATCACACGTCTATAATATAATATGCATGGCAAACCAGCTCTTATATGTTAAGGCTTCACCGATCAGCTTTTACAAGACAAACGGATTCCTTGGCTATTTACTTTTGTAATTGAAGCTTCAAACTGTAGTATCAAAAGGCAAAGAAGATATGGTGTTAGATACAGCTCTTCTGTAATAGGCTAATAGCGATGACCACCATCCATTTTGGTATGCCAAATTCCCAAATAGTCAGGAATTCATAATTGAGAATATCAGGAAAGAAAGAAATCAAGTTCACAAAGAGATAGAAAAACTAGAACATGAACATTTGTGTTTGACAGGGCAAATTGGCGAAGCCTATTAACGAAAAATTTTCAAATGTTTCAATAAAATCAGAAAAATCTCTTTCAATGCAAAAATTTTCGAAACAATTCACTCGCAGCCACAACCTAATATAGAGCAGTTTCATCTGAAAGTACAAATCACGATGATGATTCAGAATTTCAGAGATCTGTTTAAGACAGTGGGAATTTTCTAATGTCCAAATATAGCCTTGTGAATTTACTCTGGGTCATTTAATATGCATTCAAACTTCCATCTAAGAGGGGACACAGCAACAGAAAGAAACAATAGCAATAAGCACAAATTTCAAGCAAACGCACGCAGGATGCAATAACAAAAGTCAGAAGCCACTTCCTATAAACTCACAGTTCACATAAATTTCACAGTGGGACGTCGGTGCAGTGCAGAGGCGGTGCCGATTTGGGATGTCGGTGCAGAGGCAGTGCAGATTTGGGACGATGGACGGAGCTGTGTCAGTGTGGAAGAAAGAAGAAATGGAAACTGGAAGAAGAAGATGAGAAATAGAGTCTGAAATTGGATTGCCCAATTTGCCAATTTGGGGATGATTGTATTTTTTTTTTTTTAACTCAAATGCCTCACAATTTATTGAATTGCATAATCTTGATCCAAATTTTATTAAATTGTAAAATCTGAACCCCCTTTTTTTTTTATGAAGAGACCGCTCGGTTCATATTTGGACCGGCCGATCCAATTCGACTTGCACAATTTACTGCGATTTTTGTCATTTTCGGTTTGTTTGATTGAACCGGACAGGTCCAAGGACCGGTTCACGGTCTGGCCGATCGAACCGGCCGGTCTGGTCCAGAAAAGCTTGGTCAACAGCATTCGAAATTATTTGTAACAATCTAAATTGTCACATAACTTGATCGGGGCGATGTCGTTCAATCGTCTCCCAACATACAGAGATGTGACAAACATCCAAATTCGTTGGCCATGCTTACAGTACGGAGGTAGAGATGCTAACATGTTCTCGTCATAAGGTTGCTAAATAAACTGTAAAAATAAATAAATTTAGTTTCAAATAATAAATAATAATAAATGTTGTTTAAAATTTGATTTCAAATATTTTATTGTAGTAATACATACGTGATTGTGTTGCATCCGATTCAATTAATCTTTGTACGTAATCAGCACATGTGTTGGGGTGCGGGACAGTTTCAATGGACTTTGTCATACTGCTCCTCTAGGCACATTTGGGCAAATATCCTTTACCGAACGTATTCTACCCGGTCTAATAGTGGGAGTGCGCTCCTAAGCCCATAATTGTGCTTCCCATGAAATAATAATATTAGAAAATTATTTTATGATTTAACATAATTAATTTAATTTGGAATTTAAATTCGTACTTGAATCAATAGAAGTGAATCACTGATATGATGCGCCGTATAAACAGTAGTTGCACATACAACGATACAAATGAGCTAATACTGCACTATCCCAACTCAGTGTACCAGCCAACTCGAGATTACGTATATATCGAAGGAAGCGCAGATGAACTCGGTTCCCAAATTTGTCAGAGAATAAAAATCCACCAATAAGCTACATAATGTGACACCTTGCATGCTATGCAACCATATCAGGAGTCGCGTGCGCTGGGAGAGGTTGAGTCAGTGCTCTCTCGAGTGAGCTTAACTTCAATCGAGATTTATTCAGGTCTGTACCTATGGGCCAAAAACCAAATAGCACGTCACATAGATCTAGTAGCTCTGCCTGCGGGCAGTTGAACCCACGTCCAATAATTGGATCACCCTCTACGCGTAATCTAAAAAGAATTTCTACATTATGTAGTATAATTGTGGCATTTTTCACTGTAAGATGGAATGTGTGTGTCTCTTGGTGCTATCTTTCCACCAAAGCTGTAATCAGGGGATGATCAATCTTCATATACGGTAAACGAATAATCCTACAAAACCCAACTATATCCATAAGTTGCTCGACCCGTGGATCGAATGGTTGAGCAACCCAAAAAGTGCTGTCACTGTGCTTTGCAGTGAGAATAGTATCTTCCAACTGTCCTGCCTAAATATGTGTTGATCTATGTCGACGTTGCAGGGTCAACAAGTTTGGAATAATAGGGTTGGGATCAACTCCGTCTTGTGCAAGGTTCATCAATGGTGTCCTAAAAAAAATGATTATAATATATTATTAAACAAAATAAAGTGAAAAAATCATCATTGGTGCAACCATAATACCATAAAATTTATAACCAGAGTACTAACATATTATTACACACATAAGAACGCTTTGATACAACATATCAACGAAGAAATATTACATCAGTCATATGAATTACAAAGATAGAACATGTAAAATATTCTAACATCAATCTACAGCACCGTGGGTGCAATTCTTCCTATTATGTCCGCTACGATGACATAACCCACATCGAGGAAGTGAATCAGGATTACACTCATCCATTTCATTCTGAATATGCGCCGTCCGCATTCGACCAGATCGTCGATTCTTGAAACAGTGAGTGTACGGCGCCAAGATTAAACCAGGGTTGCGCCAATAATCCCGTATGGAATGAATCTACATTGTGGCATATACGTTAACCTGTAGGACATTGTTGTGTTCTCGAATGACACGAGATCCCCAAGGTTCAGCCCCAGTTACTAACATGCTGCAAATGCATGCGAACAAAGAATTCTATATATTTTCCATTTGCAGCAACTGTATGATCTGGTACTAACATTAATCTTGTAAGAATTATTTCCCTTTCCATGCTCATGATGTGCTGATACCACATTGAAAATACCTCGATCCTGATTAAAAGCCAGCACATGGTGTCTTCTTCCTTTTGTCTCATTCTTCACAAACTTTGTCCATACTGTCGAAGGAAAGTGATACATGTTGTGATTAACCTCCTGTCTATGGTCGTTGAAATATTTGATTATTTTTTTGAAGGAAGACTTAACAATAACCTTGATGGACATGGCACATATGCCTTTGATGACACTGTTGAATGATTCAGCTAAATTAGTTGTCATATTACCCCACTTATGACCACTGTCATAAGCAAGTGTCCATTGCTCATTCGGAATTAAATTCAACCATATCTTGGTTTGGGGGTTCAGCATACTAATTTCTTCCATAATCTACAAAAATTTTCACTTCTTACTTTGATCCCCGGCTGCATACATCAATTTCTTCAATTGATGATTCCTGAACTTTGTATTGAAGTTGCACTGCCATTGGCTTTTGCCAACCAGATAGTTGATAAAGGGCATTCACTATTCTAATATATCTGTCGGATATTAAATAAATTTTTCGATCTTTTAATACATGTGCTCTGAGTAATGACAAAAATCAACCCCAACTGTCATTAGTTTCCTCATCAACGATTGCAAAAGCAAGGGGTAATATATAATTGTTGACATCTTGACTAACTGCTGTTAATAATTTTTCCTTGTGTATACCCCTAAAAAACATCATGTCAACGCTGACCACTGATTTCATGTAAACAAATGTATCAATGCATGGCTTGAACACCCAAAAAACTTATCCAAATGTCTTCGCGTCATTACTGTCCATGAGTAGGAAATATCATGCCACTACAGTACCTGGATTGACATCTTGCAAGGCTTGCATATACCGTGACAATTGTGTAAATGAAGAAGGCTAATCACCATAAATCATCTCAATGGCATACCTGTGTGCATTCCATCATTTCTTGTAAGACGGAGTGAAATGTAAAATGTCATGTATATGGTTATTTATCTCGCCGACCTTAATTTCTGGATTATTGTGAATCATTGACATAATATGCTTCGCCATAAACTTAGCGCTCATGTTGCGATAGTTGTCGTCTAGTGTCCGAACAAGACAAATGTGCTCTCCATGTCATCGAGTAATTTGCCATAGTCCACAACATTTTTTCTTTCGAGCACAGATTCGCCAATAATAGGGATGTTGGGGAGTTGAATTTTTGCATTCGGTAACCCAGAATGTGCTTTTACTTTCTTGTACTATGAACTCACGACCCAATCTGATAGACCACGATCGAACTGTCCAAAGTAACTTTTCCTTATTTCTGAACCACATTCTAATTCTCAAGTCATTATTAGATTTTGACCATAAATCTATTCGACTGCTTCCCGTCACCGTTCCATCACATTCATTTTTCATTTCTTGAGAAGTAGCCAATCTATCAAGATACATTGAATACGGTGGATTATACAACCGATCTGATTTAGCACGTATATTAGCAGATTGTGGTGTAACAGAAGGATCGGGACCATATTCTCCAGCATCACCATCCCCCTTGTCTTCGTCAGGGGTATCTTCCACATTAGGTCCATCAATGTTGGATGTTGCTCCTAAACCATTTACGATCGCCTCTAGAGCACTTACCCAATTGGACTCTCGAGTAACCTACTTATCTATTGGGATAATATCTGATGGAGTATCTATTTCCACAGTAGAAAACAATGGCAGGTTGGGCTATGTTCGTATAGGTTGAGCATTGACATGAAATGGAGGTGTAACAAACCTCATCTAAGTTGGTCTGATGATTGGTATATCCAGAACTATCGGAGTATAAAGGGATTGAAAATTGTCACTTGGGAGATGTCCAAGATTACTAGCATAAATAGGTGTAGGCACATTTAAATCAATATTAGCCATGTACACTGGAGTGGCTGATTTCACTAATTCAATGAAGGATTCCGTAATAAACGTGTGGTTGTGTTGTTCTGCAAGATTTGTATTTATTACATTTTGAATCTGTATCATCTCATGATGAACATGCAGATCGATTGATTGTCCCTTCACGGTGGATGCATAGTACCACAAGCTTTCCATATCTTCATCGTCTATTATGGAAGTTGTTATAGATTTTAGTGCAGCGCCAAAAATAGTGTCTTCTCTCATTGTTATTTGCAACTAAACAGTAAACATGTCTAATCCACGAAGTGTACATATTTTGTTGACTAAACCGAGGTAACTAACTCGATTTTTAACAATCAATGCCTTGCGACATGGACCGTTAAAAAAATCACCATTTGGGATACGCATAATCTCGCAATTCCAATACAACCGTAATCTAACAGGTTGTTCTAATGACATTGTGCCTAAATAAACAGTGTAAAAGAATTTTTCTATCAAATAAATAAATAAATAAAGTACGTCACAACCTTGAATTACTATATGAAACCAATATCATCATTATTCAGCATATCTCAATCTAAAACAATATATTATGATATACAATATAATATCAATATAAATTAATTAATCGTCACAAATAATCAAAAATCAAATATAAAGTAAAATATAACGATTTTTTAATATGGACATAAATTACAATTAAATTAAATATCAAATAAACAACTAACTAAAAATTACAAATAAATTAAATTATTAAGTTCAGCATAAAAGCTAAAGATAAGGTTCACCTTTAATTTTTAATATATACTATATTAAATTTTTTTTCATTTTATTTAAAACTTTGTGCATAGTTAGATATTTTTCATCTAATTTATATTAATATTTTCCTAATCAAATTGTTAGAAATAATTAGTCTCATTATTCAGCACATCTCAACCCAAAATAATATATTATGCCATACAATATAATATCAATATAAATAAATTAATCGTCACAAATAATAAAAAACTAAATATCAAACAAAATATAACGATTTTTTAACATAGACGTAAATTACAATTAAATTAAATTAAATTAAATATCAAATAAACAACTAACTAAAAATTACAAATAAATTAAATTATTAAGTTCACCATAAAAGTTAAAGATAAGGTTCACCTTTAATTTTTAATATATACTTTATTAATTTTTTTCATTTTATTTGAAAATTTGGACATAATTAGATATATTTCGTCTAATTTATATTAATATTTTTCAAATCAAATTGTTAGAAATATTTAGTCTCATTATTCAGTACATCTCAACCCAAAACAATATATTGTGTTGTACAATATAATATCAATATAAATCAATTAATCGTCACAAATAATAAAAAATCAAATATCAAACAAAATATAAAAATTTTTTAACATGGACGTAAATTATAATTAAATTAAATTAAATATCAAATAAACAACTAATTAAAAATTACAAATAAATTAAATTATTAAACCTAAATTTTAATTCAACAGATCAAAGTAGATTATAAATCAGTAAGTAATTTAGTCAAATATCAACCATACGCCGTTTATACCATTCAACAAAACATAAAATAGACAAAATTAAGAATTTACTCTAAATTTTGATTAAACAAATCAAAATATATTATAAATCAGTCAACACTTTACTAAACATAATATCTAAAAATTTCAATAATTTCACTATAAGTACACAATGTAATAATTAATTTTTTAATATTAAATTCAAATATATCTATTTGAACAAATAAATAAATTAATTAATACAATCTCTATTTTTTCTTTTAAAAAAAAATCTGTAATATAGAAGTCGCGTGAATGGCTCGAGTGCGCATGCAGCAATACTTTTTTTGATTTGTAATTCCAGCACAAATCTTCGACGATAATAATAAAAAAATATTTCAAATAAATAGAAAATAGAGAAGCAAAATAAGGCAAAGAAAAATGATGGGGCGGTGGAATTATAAGAACAGAAAGATGAAGGAAACAAAGAGTGTTTGCAATGCAAGTTTGAAAGAAAACGGACAGAGAGAAATTTGAAATGCAAATGAAAGGAATGCAAAGATGAGAGAATACATCGGTTTATATAGAGGAAAGAAGCCTATGAAAGAAACCCGTGAACCAATTTCAAAGTTGTGTTCATGTGAGATATTATTCAGAGATTCTGTGGAATCTCTAAAAAAGCCGACTGAATAAAGCCATGAAAACTGGTTGGTGTGGATAACAGCTGACAAGCTCGTGTTTGCCAAACGCGAGGTGTACCTCGCGTAGGTCTGCTTGCGTCTGCTTTTGTTCGCTTTTTGTCGTTGCGTCAGGCTTTGTGCGCTCGCTTTTTGTCGTTGCGCTGCTTTTGTCCGCTGTTTGTCTGACAACGTTTCTCATGTCTGCCAAACATGAGGTGGAGCCCTTCCTCCTGTCTGCCAAACACGAGGTACCCCCATTTGGGGGTGCTACAAACTTTGTTCTCCCAATCGGAACTCTTTTTTGAAAGTTCACCATTTTGGTCAAAAACCCTTACTGGGTCATCCGGTAGCCCAACACCAGCAACACCACCCCCACCCCACCGCACCACCACCACCAACACCACAAAAAAGAAAAAAAAAAGAGTTTTGTTTCTTTTTAAAAGTTTTTTTTACAATTTTCTTTTTCTCATATTGATTTCTTTCTGTCCCCTCCCCTCCCCTCCCCTCCCCCCTCCATGCATTCTTAACTTCGTAGAAAATTCTTACATGTGCATCGAGTACTTTAAATATTTATACCCCATACAATAAAAATTGTACAATAAATTTTAAGCATTCAAAACACCATATGTACGTGCACTTAAGAATTTCCCTTGGTTCCATGATCCTAATTTCAAGAATATTGTATATCATGTTATAAAATTTGGGTAGTGTTAGAATAAAATCTACACACTGCACACTAATAAAACTTTAACTATTCTTTGCACAAGAATTTCTCTCTTTTTTTTCTCTCTTTCTTTTCTCTAATCTTTCTTTCACA
Source organism: Voacanga thouarsii (assembly GCA_026120185.1). Taxonomy (NCBI): domain Eukaryota; kingdom Viridiplantae; phylum Streptophyta; class Magnoliopsida; order Gentianales; family Apocynaceae; genus Voacanga; species Voacanga thouarsii. The sequence goes on from JANUWF010001827.1 coordinate 266,707, forward strand.
AAATAATGGTGTATTACAAGTTTAGAGAATAACTCTATTTATAGAGCTCTAATTAGTGGAATACATCATGGCATGCATCATCTTCCACTAATCTTAATTATTGGTGTCTCCACTAAATGGTGGACATCCATAAAAATCTTCTCTAATAATTCACATAAATCCATAATTAGTGGAGCCTCTACTAATTAATAGAGCTTCCAATAATTTTAAAATATTCATAACACTCCCCTTTGGATGTCCACCCATTACATAAATAATATGCCTCGTTAAAATCTTACTAGATAAAAACCCAGTGGGAAAAAAAATCTAGTGAAGGAAAAAGAGTACACTATTCTATATGTCTATTTATTACTCCCCCTGATGAGCTGATTCCTTTAAATCTTTAAACCGACGCATACCGATTTTATATCTCAACTTCTCAAATGTTGTAGTCGGTAAAGTTTTCGTGAAAATATCTACGAGGTTGTCACATGACCGAATTTGTAGCACATTAATTTTACCTTTCTTCTAGAGTTCATGAGTAAAGAAGAATTTTGGTAAAATATATTTTGTCCAATCTCCTTTAATATATCCTCCTCGTAATTGAGTTATACAAGCTGCATTGTCTTTATAAAGAGGAGATGGAATATCTTTGATCGATAATAATTCACAACTTTCTCGGATATAATGAATCATGGATCTTAGCCATATACATTCTCGACTTACTTCATGAATGGTTATAATTTCAGCATGATTTGAAGAAGTCGCTGCTTGGAGATATCGAAGAACTTGTTTAATTCCATTCCAATGTCGTCGTGTTGGTGAAGAACTAAATCTTACTCATAAATTAACAATCAGTAAAGGCAATATCATATCGTGTATTATTAGCAAGATACATCAATGCACTAATTGTACTGAGATATGGTACTTCAGGACCAAGGAGTTCTTTATCATCTTCTTAAGGTCGGAAATGATCTTTATTCACATTTATGACCGGACGATCATTGGAATACTCAATGGATGTGCTTTGTCCATGTCAAATCTTTTTAGAACTTTTGCTGTATATGTTGATTGATGAATAAATGTTCTACTTGCCAAATGTTCAATGTGTGAACCAATGCAAAATGTTACCAACATCCTTGATGTTAAATAATCAATTGTTTCTTGGAACTCTTCAGGAGTTCCAATAAGATTAATATCCTCAACATATATAGCTAATATCACAAATTTAGAACCAGATTTCTTAATAAAAACATATGGACATACCTGGTCATTTTTAAATCCCGCTTTCAATAAATATTCACTAAGACGTGTGAACCACATGCGCCCAGATTACTTCAAGCCATATAATGATTTCTGCAACTTGATGGAGTAATTTTCACGAGGATAATATTTACATGCTTCAGGCATATGAAATCTTTCGGGGATTTTCATATAAACATCATTTTCTAAATTTCCATACAAGTAAGCAGTGACAACATCTAATAAGCGCATATCTATCTTTTCATGTATTGTCAAACTGATAAGATATTGGAGTGTAATAATATCAATAACAGGAGAATAAGTTTCATCATAATCAATACCTGGTCTTTGTGAAAAACCTTGGGCTACTAACCGTGTTTTATATCGTACGATTTCATTCTTTTCATTGCGCTTTCGTACAAATATTCATTTGTAACTAACAGGTTTTACACCTTCTGGTGTTCGGACTGCAGGTCCGAAGACTTCACGTTTTGTCAGTGCATTTAACTCCGATTGAATCGCATCTTTCCATTGCAGCTAATCTTTTCTATGCCGACATTCATCAACTGATATTGGTTCAGGATCATCATTATCTTGTGTAACATCAAGAGATATATTGTATGCAAATATATTATCAATAACAGTTTCTATCCGATTCCAACTTTTACCGAAAATGGTATAATTGATAGAAATTTCAGTGTTACTTTCATCAACTTCTGGTTCTTTGTCATTAGTTCTTTTTTTGTCTTTATCATTCTTTTCTTCAATATGATCTGATGGATCATTTAATCCTCTTTTCTCTCGAGGATTTTTATCTTTAGAACCAAGAAGTCGGCCACGCTTCTGGCGTGTTTTTGACTCAGCAGCTATATGTATAATAATTTGTTCTACTGGAACTTCAATTCGAATAGGAGTATTTACAGTTGGAATATGCGATTTTATAACTCTTCTGGAGTCAACAAAAGCGTCTGGCATTTGATTTTCAATGCTTTGCAAATGAATTATCTTTTGAACTTCAAGTTCACATGCGCTTGTGCGCGGATCAAGATAATTTAATGATGTTGTCCAAGCAAGATCCTTTTTATACTGTTTTGGTTTTCCCCCTAATTTAGGGAATAATGATTCATCAAAATGACAATCAACAAATCTTGCTGTGAATACATCACCTGTCAGGGGTTCAACATACCTGATAATAAAGGGAGAATCATATCCAACGTATATCCCCTTTCTTCTTTGAGGACCCATCTTTGTACGTTGGTTTGGTGCAATTGGAACATATACAACACACCCAAAATTTATTAAATGAGCAATATTTGGTTCTGACCCAAAAGCCAATTGCAAAGGAGAGAATTTATGATAACTAGCTGGTCTTATGCGTACAAGTGCTGCAGCATGTAAAATAGCGTGTCCCCAGGTAGATGTTGGGAGATTTGTTTTCATTAATAATGGTCTAACAATTAATTGTAATCGTTTAATCAAAGATTCAGTAAGACCATTTTGTGTGTGAACATGAGCTACAGGATGTTCAACATTAATCTCAATTGACATGCAATATGCATCAAAAGCATGTGATGAAAATTCACCAACATTATCCAAACAGATATTTTTAATGTGATGGTCAGGAAATTGTGCTCGTAATTTAATTATTTGAGTAAGTAATCTCGCAAACGCCAGGTTGCGAGTAGATAATAAACATACATGTGACCATCAGGATGATACATCAATTAAGACCATAAAATATTTGAACAGTCCACATGGTGGATCAATAGGTCCACAAATATCTCCGTGAATCCGTTCGAGAAATGTAGGACTTTCAACTCCTACTTTTACTGGTGATGGTTTAACAATTAATTTTCCTAGGGAACATGCAGTACATGCGAATTTTTCTGATGTCAATATCCTTTTATTTTTTAAAGGATGACCATGTGTATTCTCAATGATTCTTCTCATCATGATAGATCCTAGATGACCCAACCGGTCATGCCAAATGCTAAAAGTAATAGGATTAGTAAACTTTTAGTTTACTAGATGATGAATTTCAATTGTACGTATTTTTACAAAATATAGGCTAATAGAAAAATACGGTAATTTTTCTACTATAGATTTCTTACCCAAATGCATTTGAGTAATATAAAGATGCTCAATCCCATTTTCCTCATTTGTTTTAACATGATATCCATTTCTGCAGATATCTTTAAAACTCAATAAATTTCTTCTAAATTTTAAGGAATATAGTGCCTTATCAATAATAATTGTTGTTCCTTTAGGCAACAATATACTAGCTCTTCCGGAGCCCTCAATTACATTTGCACTACCGTTTATCGTATAAATATTTATTTCTCCCATTTTGAAATCAGAAAAATATTTCTCATTTTTTTGTATGGTGTGTGTAGTTCCACTATCAATAATGCATACATCATCATTAACAACAGCCATCTGAACACAAATATATATATGCAAACGTAAATATTATTAAAATATAATAAAAATGAAAATACAAAAATATCAGGGTGAGGCTTTAGTTCTTTTGGACACTACCGTCACCAATTAAATGGTCTATCCTACCGTCTGGGTGTTCAAAAAAATCCGATACATCCATATGGGTAATATTGATATTAAGATCTCCAGGATCAATATCATCATCCTCAGCATCATTTATTGGATGTTGAGAAAAATTTGCTTCTACATTTTTATTTTTCAATAAAACTTGATACAATTCAACTAAATGCTTAGCCATACGACAGTTTCGTGACCAATGACCTTTCATGCCACATCTATAACAAATATCCTTATGCTTTTCTTCCATTTCTTTTTCTTTTCCCTTATGATCTTTTCTGTTTCACTTCAGGTGGCCAGTATTTCTCACAGTTTGATTATGATTGTGATAAGGGAAATATCGAGCGTGTCTACGACTATAACCACGACCACGACTATTACGATGGCTTCTACTGGAGTCAACAACATTTACTTCTGAGAGTACTGTTGAGTCAGTTGGTCTGACTTCATGATTTCTCAATAATAACTCATTATTCTTTTCTACAATGAGGAGGGCAGTAATTAAATTTGTAAATTTTTTATACCATTTTTTTAGATATTGTTGCTGCACGATAATATTCGAGGCATGAAAGGTGGAGAATGTCTTCTCCAACATATCTTCATCAGTCACTTTTTCTCCGCATAATTTTAATTGATATGTAATTTTATACATTGCGGAGCTATATTTATTCACGGTTTTAAAATCTTGCAACTTCAGGTACAATCATTCATACCGTGAAGTTGATAGTACGACCATTTTCAGGTGGTCAAATTTTTCTTTTCAGCATTTAGATGCATTTTTGTATCGAGAATCCATCAGAAATATCAAGGGTTATAAATTTGAGTTTAGCCATAGAGATTAATAAATGCGTACCTGTCATCTGGCTTTAATAATAGTAGAGACTCCTGCTGATAACGTGTTATAAAATTTGGATAGTGTTAGAATAAAATCTACATACTACACACTAATAAAACTCTAACTATTCTTTGCACAAGAATTTCTCTCTTTCTTTTCTTTCACAATTTTCTCTAATCTTTCTTTCACAGTGTATTACAAGCTTAGAGAATAGCTCTATTTATAAAGCTCTAATTAGTAGAATACATCATGGCATACATCATCTTCCACTAATCTTAATTAGTGGTGTCTCCATTAAATGGTGGATATCTATAAAAATCTTCTCTAATAATTCACATAAATCTCCACTAATTAATGGAGCTTCCAATAATTTTAAGATATTCATAACATATCAATAATTCTTCTTGTTTTTCATAAGTCAAATCAAAATTATTTGCCTTCCTACCAATTATATGACATGAAGGAAAAAAAAGAAGGAAAAAAAAAAAAAAGATGACATGAAAAATACAAAAGAAAAATGACAGGCCCCTGAAAAAGAAAGAGGTTGTGCTTTGTAATTCCACAAAACGATGTCGTTTCTAACTCTCTTCTTCCTCAAACCTCTGTAAAACATATAAGAACTCTGCAACACAGTCCTCTTCCTCTCAAACACTGCTCATCAAATTGAAATCTCCCTCTCTTTTTAGCTCCGCCATCGCAAACCCTCGTTTCGATTTATTGAACTCTCAGCAGCGCTGTGGAAGAATCGAACATGGGTGATTTCAAACGGAAACGAGGACGAAAGCCCAAAAACCCCGTTCCAGAAACCCTAGAATTGGAGAACGGGACACCCTCGGTTCCAGGCTCAGGCCCAAGTTCAATCCCTGCCTCCGCCGCCGACGGCGACGATGTGGTTTTTAGTGTGAATAACGTGGAGCTTATCGACTCTCACAACCGGCGTCGCCGTGGCCGCCCGCGGAAGAAGAACAAATTATCCTCTTCGGACCCTTCTACTTCTTCTACTAAACCACTCAAAGTGGGCTGTCCCAGTCATATTTTGTTGGATAAAACCAGTGGCCCTGCTTCCATGATGGCGGTTACTGGGGCGGACGCTGCTGCGGCTGTGGCCAGAGTTGTGCCGGCTATGGATGCGGTAGTGAAGGTGTTTTGTGTCCATACGGAGCCGAATTTCTCACTGCCGTGGCAACGTAAGAGGCAGTATAGTTCCAGTAGTAGTGGATTTGTGATTAAAGGGAGAAGGGTTTTGACAAATGCGCACTCTGTGGAGCATTATACACAGGTGAAATTAAAGAAGAGGGGATCCGACACCAAGTATTTGGCCACCGTGCTCGCCATTGGAACAGAATGCGATATTGGTTAGGGCTTCATTTCTATGTTTTTATTTTATTTTGGTTTGGAATTGATATGTTTCATTATAAATACACACCTTTTTTCTCCCGCACCGGGGGTGGGGGGCGTACTTCTGCTCTTGGTTGTTCTGATGGGGTTGTATATATACTTTTTATTTAAGCTTTTGAAGAGTTTGTTGATTGAATAAGAAATTTCAGGTGTGGTGTTATTAAAGGCTCCCTCTTTCCACAAGCAACATTGAGCTCTTCCCCCTCTAGTTTCTGTTTAAGTAGTGCTGCTTGCTGGAATACTTGACTTTCACCCTGCTTAGAGTTCATTTTGGTTTTGATGATCCTGCAGCCTTGCTTACAGTGGAGGATGATGAATTTTGGGAAGGGGTCTCACCTGTGGAATTTGGAGATCTGCCAGCACTGCAAGATGCTGTCACAGTTGTAGGGTACCCTATCGGGGGTGACACAATTTCTGTGACGAGTGGTGTTGTTTCACGCATAGAGATTCTGTCATATGTTCATGGGTCCACTGAACTTCTGGGATTACAGGTAGTTGTGTTCATAGTTATTTATTAGTCCTTACTTTCTGTTGCTGGCTGATTGGTGAAACTGATGTCTCATTATATCATTTTGTCACAGATAGATGCTGCTATAAACTCTGGAAATTCGGGTGGACCTGCCTTCAGTGACAAGGGAAAGTGTGTCGGTATTGCATTTCAATCCCTCAAACACGAAGATGTGGAAAATATTGGTTATGTCATTCCAACACCTGTCATCATGCACTTCATTCAGGATTATGAGAAGAATGGATCATATACTGGTACACTTTTTTAGAGCTTGCTACTGTTTTTAATGCTTTGTTGGCATTGCTTCTCCTTTTATTGCCTTTGAACTATCTCTCTCTATATGCCTCTTTTTGCATCTGGTTCCTGTGGTGGAATGGTGCAGCCATAACAGGCTGCTAGGGGAGCAGAAGTAACCATTTGGCTAACAGGATGGGGAGAAAACTGTCAGGACTTGGCCTTTGTTGAAACTGAAGCAACTCATATAGGATAACCATCATAGGAAGAGTGAAGTAAAAAAGGGAGAATAATTTCTTCACACATTTTTTTAAAGCGGAATTTTGAGAAGATTTGTGGTTGGTTTGTTGGAGAATGGGGTTGGTAGGTTTCCCTTTTATCTGAATGCAACATATCTTCTTGCAGAATCCCGTAAGTCATTGAAAGTTGGAGAAATCACCATCCTAGTCTGGAAGGTCTCATTGTTAAAACTGAGTAACAATTAGGCCTCTCCCGTCCCTGATTTTATCAAAAAATTTGAAATTGATGGGCCTTTGTGCATGTGAAATTATGTTGGTGATATGGTCATTATGAAGCAAAGTAGTTCTTTTGTGTTAGCTTGGTTTATCATAGTGCTCTTTGTATGATTTGTTTGCAAAAAAGTAGTGGTAGCTTTACAAGAAGAGGTCCTGATGCAAAATAGCATCTTTAAAGATAAGAAATCGATGTTCAGACTCCTATAAGGGCACTGCTGCAGTGTATAAGACTTAGTCATTAGAGAAGTTAGGCAAGTATTTTCTCTATGTGCTCTCGAGTTTTTCCTGCTTTTAGCATTATTTTTCTGAAGCTGTTGATGAGATTTTTCACTAGAAATTTTCATGATAACATTGTTGTTTTTCCAGGTTTCCCAATTCTTGGGGTTGAGTGGCAGAAGATGGAAAATCCAGATTTAAGACTATCAACAGGAATGAAACCTGATCAGAAGGGTGTTAGGATAAGAAGGATTGATCCCACTGCCCCGGAATCTAATGTTTTGAAGCCATCAGATATCATCCTCAGCTTCGATGGAATTGATATTGCAAATGATGGAACAGGTAACACGCATCATTATGTTCTTCCCTGAACCAGAAAAATAATCTTGTTCGAGTCTCACATTTGTAGGCCTCTAGAATGAAATGTCTTATGCGGCCTTGAACTAACACTGCAAAACTCTTTTGATTTTTCCCCATCCCCCTTCCCATTCATAGGCTTCTTCTTCATTTTCTGCTGGATGGTCTGTGCTTTTAATATGTAAAACTAGGGATGATTTTGGGGTCCAAAGGCTTCATTTCAGAACTTAAATCTTATCTACTCACTCCTTAGATGAACTGATAGATCGAGAGCTTGATAATTTTGAGTGCTCATGTTTGAAGAGACAGCTGCTTTCATAATTTTTTATGGTCTTTGCTAGATAAATAAAATTCAAATGTGGCTTTTCATCCATTATGGAATGCCATTTCTGTAGAATTTTTACATAAGCACTGCTTCTGGAACTAGTTACAAGAAGAAAGAGTGGAAAAAAGTGTGTATCAATGGCTCAATTTCTGATTGGTACTATTAACAATATATATATCTAACCTAGGCACCATAAGTCAATATATTCGAGTTGATTTAGAGGATGGCTTGATTGTTTATCAATTTTTGGTGCTCTTATTGAATCTATTGGAACAGTGTCGAATTGTCAATGAGTAGGAAAATGATCCTAGAATTTTTTGTATTTTAACTTTTATCATGACTATGGCTAACTTTGTTTTTTATTTTCAGTTCCCTTCAGAGATGGAGAGCGGATTGGTTTCAGCTATCTAATATCCCAGAAATATACTGGAGACAGTGCAGTAGTTAAGGTTCTTCGAGATTCTGAAATGCTCAAGTTCAACATTAAACTCAAAACACACAAACGGTTGATTCCGGCACACAACAATGGCAAACCTCCCTCATATTATATCATTGCTGGATTTGTTTTCACAACTGTGTCAGTTCCATACCTGCGGTCTGAGGTGTGCATTTGGTTTCAACATATCGTGTAGAAGTCGCTATCTCAAGTTCCATCTTTCTATCTTTCGGTCTCATTGCTTTTCTGGAGTAAAGAATAGAATATGTAGCTGACACATATGCTTCAATTTATACATTTCTATACCCTTCTTGGTATAGGCTGATCAAATCAGAACTTAGGAGCCAAGGTTATTTTGCTCCCAAGTTTTCTGTAGTTTTCTATGTGTGAAGGTAGAATATGATGTTATTGCTTGGTTTAGAGTCTCCATATTGCCTCTCCTCTTAGGTGTTGTTTGATGGGAGGGGTTTAGTTGAGCCATATGCAGAATTTTCATTTGTACTGCGTGCTTATATGACTTTAGCTGGATATGGTAGATTTTACGAAACCATAACGCATCGATTGGTCCAAGTGTCAGTCAGATGATCAAATACATAATCTAGTCTATCTGTGTTTAGGTTTATACAAACTTTTATGTGGGTACTTGAAGGCAAATGAATGTGAATCCTTTGAACAGCACTAAAATGACTAGGCAATTGCATACCATTCTACATTTTTATGGAGGGTACTTGAAGGCAAATGAATGTGAATCCCTTGAATAGCACTAAAAAGATTAGGCAATCACATGCCATTCTTTTGCACGTACTGATATACTTATTTTGGCTTCTATGGTACGATTTCAATTCATTTTCTGGTTTGTGGGAGAATTTGGAGTACTTTGTCTAATAATGAGCTTCCAAGGGGTTTATCACATTGAATTCCAATCAAGAGTGTTTCATCAGCTGGGTAATATTTGGCCATTAGGATATGATAACAGCTTTGGTAGTATCTAGATGCTGAACTTGCACCCTTCCTCTTCTTTTTGTCTTGGATGGTTACTCATGTTTACTTTGTCCCTTAATGTCTAATGTGAAGTACAATTTTTAAACTGTGCAGCCTACGTATGCCTCTTGTTTGTTTCCCCACTGTTACCTGTTTTTGCCATCTTATGCACATCAGATTTCAACTCATAGTTGGTGTTATTGTTGATATGTGCTTATTTGTTTGCTGCTTCTGTAGAATATCAATTCATTTATTCTATAAATTTAGCTGAGAGTTTGTATTCATCTGGCCATGCACAGACAGCCTTAATTTTTCTGGCCATGCATTGCTGACCTTGTTTGCTAGTGTAGTGGATTGTCTTCTCTCCATTAGCCTGTTACTGTATTATCACATATCTAAAGCATTTGCTTGTACTTTGGTAGTATGGGAAAGACTACGAATATGAAGCTCCAGTCAAGCTTTTGGACAAACTCCTACATGAACTGCCGCAATCACCAGATGAACAAATTGTTGTGGTTTCTCAGGTTCTACCTCACCCTTCTATTTCTTTCTGTTATCCTATATGAAATGGCTTCTGCTCTTATGTTCATATTCTTATTCTTCCCCTTTAAAATCTTTTTAAGGTTCTTGTGGCTGACATTAACATTGGATACGAGGACATTGTTAACACTCAGGTTTTACCATGATAAAAATGCTTGCAATTCCTGTTTACAAGCCTATTTTTGAGTATTTTCTTACTGTGCTTATGCTTGTTCCATGTTTTTCCCTACTTGTCTGTTTAGGTTCTTGCTTTCAATGGTCAGCCTGTGAAAAACTTGAAGAGCTTGGCAAATATGGTAGAGAGCTGCAATGATGAATTCTTGAAATTTGATTTGGAATACCAGCAGGTGAACTCTCTGCCCCCAGCGATCTACCTGCCCTACCCTTTTCCATAAATATGAGTATTATCAACTGCACATATATGACTTTGCTTAATTTTGTTCTCTCTCCATGCAGATTGTGGTCCTTCGGACAAAATCTGCAAAGGCTGCTACCTTGGACATCCTTACAACACACTGTATACCATCTTCCATGTCCGATGATCTCAAGACATGATGCTAGATCATCAGTGGACTTGTTGTTTCTGCCATTTTAGATGTTCTTATATGTACATTTCCATCATTCTATAGCCTGTAGTTTATTCTTTTCACCTTTTCTCTTGAGGTGTTACATGGCGAAACTCATCATTTGCTATTTTGGGCTGAAGAAGATGCTCTCAGCTAACAACATCGGATATTGATCCAAGTGGTATTCAGATCTAGGAATTCATGATAGGGACTACTTTGAAGAAAACTAGGTGAACAGGGATATGGAGTGGGAGAAGTTAAAGTTGATCATGAAGCTCTGTTAATCCCTGTCTGTGTTTGGGTCCATATGTTCAATCTTTTCCCCCCTTATATTTCTGTTCCTTGGAGATTGGTGTGGGTGCTGGGGTGTTATTTTAGATCCCCTTTCTTCAAGAATTGTATTTTGACTACAGCTTGAAAATTTTGAACGGGGGATCATGGTAAAACATAATGAAAATTTATTGATATTGAAGCCTTTCATTCCTTTTTAACGCATGTTCCTGCCATTCTTTTGTCCACATTTTGGTTAAGTTGCCGCCCCATCTACTACCAACAATGCTCTGTGTGTTGGAAATTGTGCTCTACAAAGGGGCGTACTTGGCGTGTTACCTGTCAACTTGATGCTTTGGATGTTTGGTTGAGTTTGAACCGGAGTGCACTCGGCTCTCTATTCAACTAGGCATGGCTACGCGGTCGACAAATTTCAGTTGGTGGTTGGTTAATATTTTAGTTGATGGCTGGTTAAAATGACAAATTTCAATCTTAAACCTTCAATTTCGGTGTCATAGTTTGACAGTTACTGTTGTGATTGGTCAATTTTAGTTTGACGATTTTTTAATTTTTTTAATTTTTTAAAAAAGTATAAAAAATAAATAAAAAATTATAAACATAAAATATATTAAAAAAGGAGTTTGAATTTAATTTTAATTTTATAAAATTAAATTACCTACTATAAAAAAATTAAAATTCTCGTAATTCTTTTACTTTTTTAACTTTTTTAACTTTTTTTTTTTACCTTTAATGGTCTTCATTTCTGACTCTTGTAATTCTTTTCGTGTCTATGTCTAAAAATTCATTGAGATCTGATTACACATTTTCTTGTTGACGATTTTAAGTTCTAATCTAATCATTTAAACAAGATTGAACTTAAAAAACTTCTGGTGCCATTCTTGAGCGAGTTTCACTCAAAATGTTTCCTCTACCACTAGAGACTTGTTCTAGCGTAACAGTTGAAATGAGAGCAACAAGAATATCCTTAACTATTAGTGCTACAATAGTAAATTTGTTCTAATTTTTTCTCTTCCACTTCAAGATATGAAATCTTTCACCTGTTTCATACTATTTCAAATTATAAGTTAGATATAATTCAAGTTCCGATGTCGAACTTGAAGATCCTCTTGGTCGTTTTGACCTTTTTACCATTATCTTATTTGCCTAGTTAATTTTTGAAGTTTCGAATATCGGAATATCAATATCTTAAGTTTCTTAGATAGCACACCATTCATTCTATAATATTCATAATATAAGTCGTGAAAAATATTCCTTACGTTAGTTATTATTCGAAAAATATCAGAATGATATGTAAGATCTTGAGTAGTATTATCATCATCATCATTATTATCTTTAATATTATGTTTAGAAAATAAAAAATCATAATAATCAATAAGATATTTTTGTAAATCTTCAATTCTCATATGTGGATCAAGAACAACAACTACTAAATTAATCTAAGGTATATCTAAATAATATTTTAACTATTTAGTTTTCATAACATTAATATACAAAGATAAAAGAGTATCATTAGAATATTCATTAAAAATGAACATATTATTGAATAACTAAATGTGCAGTAGGATAATAAATACCAGATAAATTATAAGTAATATTATTAAATATTTTTAAAATATGTAAAACACCTTCATAAACACTCTATTGTTGAGGAAACAAATATATTCTAACAGCCCTATTTGTAAAAAAAACACATAAAAGTTCTTTATATAGAAAAGATTCATTTAAAAATTCATATGATGAATTCCATTTATTTGAAATATCTTTTGGAAATTATTTTGGTTTCATGCCATTACGTCTATAAAATTGACTCAATGCATTTTTAATTGTAGGCCTAAGTTATAAATAAGAAAAAGTAGCTCTCATTGGTTAAATATAAAAATTAAGATTTTTTAACCATCTTGTACACATAAATTTAAAATATGACATATATATCTAATATGAAAAAAATTATCTCCAAAAAGTTAGCTCAATTAAAATTTTAAGACTAGTAAGTGAGGCAGTATTTGCACTTGCGTTATCAAAAGAAATCGAAAAAATTTTATTCACTAAATCATATTCTTCTAAAATAATAATTAATAGTAGACAAATGTTTTTAGTAGAATGTGGACTATTAAAGGCTCTATAATCATTTTTGAATATTCTATTCATTATCTATCCAATGAAATGTAATACTCATATAAGAATGAGTTTGCTAGTTATCATTGCAAATATCACTATATAAAGAAATTTTACTACGCAAATTTAAAAAAATTTGAGTTAATTGATTCTTACTTTCCTTGTATAATTTTTTAAGTGTATGTGTGAGAGTAGTGCGGGGAACACGATTTGCAATAGGATTTAAAATATTTTGATAATATTTATTAAATTGTTACCAAAACTAAATGAAAGATATTCTACAACTGTCATTTTAGCTAATTCTTCTCTATTTACTTTATGAGTATATTTAAATAAACTAACAGATGGAGTAGAAATAGTAGTGGTGTATCGGTAATTTGATGTTGTTTGGAATCCAAATACCGAACTCTTGAGGATGGTGCCTTTTTATATACTGAGAGAGCGTGCCATAACCCATTTTTGGCTTGAATGCGTATAATTTAGGAATACTAGTGCAATATTACACTTGGCTTTTATTTCACCGGATGATATTTTTGTGATAGTAAAATACTTGGTGAACATATCAGCCTTTTTTTTCCCGTACTTTCTTTGATGTAAAATTGGTTTGTAAATCACTTTATTGAGGATGTTGTTATTGAACTTCAACTTCTTTGTCATTAACTTATACTGATTCATAAGTTGTTGAAGGAGAAAATATCACCGACAAAAAATTTAGATCAAAACCGAAGCCGATTAATAACCGGATGAAATAGTAAAAGTCTCCGGTTAAAAATTTGGATTAAAGCTAACAGTATCACTCATTTTTTTCCTTACCCTTAGAGTTACTTGGATAAGATATTTTTAAAAAAAAAACAATAATATATATTGAGAATTGAGAGAGTTAAAAGAATTGAGGGGTGAGAAGTAATGAATTCATTAGATTATGCTCTATTTATAGAGAGAGTAAAAGAGTTAAAAAAGAAAAAAAAACAAGCTAGCCGTTAGAAACTTAGCTAGAAATTCAACGGTTAGAAGTTTAAAAATGGTCATATTACGTTGTTTGGATCCACAATAGTTTCCTTTTATGTTTTATTTTTTACGTGTCAATTTAAAAAATAAAAAAATAAAATCAACGATTTAAATTGTCTGTAGTTGACGATTAAAAAAAAAAATTCGACCTTAATTGGATGGTTGACCACGATTCACAATTTGAATCGTGATCGATTCCAATCCACGTTTCAATCGCGGGCAAAATGAACTGAGGTCATCCGTATATTCAATGCGGCAAAGGTGTCCCAAACAACTGGCAAATAATTGGATTTTTTTTTTTTTCCAATTTAAGTTTGGCCGAGCTTTTGTACGAAGCAGTCGAGTTTGAACTTCGATAAACTCCGGGAATCTCCTTATGCTGAATTGAGTTTGATTGAGTTTACCATCTTTTTACTTTTGTAGCTTTTCGGATTTAGTTACCTTAATAACATCATATTATTAAATAAATGCACTTAAGTTCAACCTTAAACTTAATAGGTTGGAGTTATAAACAAAGCATCCATATTCTTTTGACCTACATTTCGAACTAAGCTCCAGCCGGGACAAAACTCTAGCAAAGCTTAGTTCGTTTACACTCCTAAGTTGTCACTCCAGATTACACCAGGTTTTCGTGTATTGCTACATATAGGAACAACAGCAAGCGCCCCATGCCATCAGATGATAACCAAGTATACTGTATTTGCCTTATAATCTGCTGTTATGTATGTCTTTAAATCTCCTTGGTTTTGCAGCAAAGGTGTCTCCTCTGAAGTTGAACTTGAAGAATCAACTTTGCTATCTCCTTGCACTTCATTCTCCTTGGACTGTGCCCATATCACTCCATAGAAGCCTATGATAATTATAACTGCCCCAATTATGCTGCAACGAAATAAAATTGAGATACATTATTGCTTTAAATCTCTTTCCCCATTCCACTTTAGCACAGTTTTAAGTCCTATTTATTAGAGAAAATGAATATTCACCAACTTAGTAAACAGATTTGCATATTGCTCATGGAGAGATGAAGATGGGATAGAGAGATAAGGAGGGCAACTTGTAAATATTAATCAAATCAAATCTAAAAGAGAGATCAATCTAGTAATTAATTAGATTCAAGGGAAGCAGGTTCTAAACAATTTGGGCAAGTCAATAATTGATTTGATTGATCTCTTTTTTGGATTTGATTTGATTAAGATTTGCAGGTTGCCCTCCTTATCTCTCCATTTCATCCTTGTCTTTCCATCAGTGATATCCAAATTTATTTGTTGATTTGGTGGAGATTCATTATATCTAATACTGTTATCTCTAGGAGAGAGATATCTTACGTTTCAAAGTGCAGTATGTCACCAAGAAAGATGGCGCTCATGAATGCAGCAATGCCGATGCTCAAGGGCTTGAACATGGCTACAAATACGGGGTCTTTCCTATGTATGCACCATGTTTGGACACTAAAAGTGATCATACCTCCAAATACAGCCTATAGAGTAAGAAAATGTATTGAATATGGGGTGAAAACACTTCCTTCCAATGCAAATACTAAAGCAAAAGGTGTCTTGATTAGAATCCAAGGTATCGTACTCACAGAGTAGACGATCAATATGAGCTCAAAATCTGGCTTTAGTTTCCGAGCGTTTGGATGATTTCTCTCAGCAACTTAAGAAATTACAGCACATTGAATGCTCCCAAACAAGCAATAGAATGCCACAATTGTTAGCTCCGATGGATACCATTTCAGAATTGCTGCCTTGAAATAGTGCACAAAATTTCATTAGCTCAATTCCTACTTCCATGAAAAGACGTTTTTATACTGTGTATTTCCTAAAACTACCTGAGCAGTGTTCCCAACTGAAACAGAAAAGCTAGCAATAGCAAGAAAGAGGCCTCCGATAACCCAATTATTCGTCATTCCCTGTAGATGGGGCTGGAATTTTGACAATTGAAGAGAGACATTCAAGGAAGGTGAAAAGGATTGAATTTTTAAGGAACCAATTCGGGGGCCCTTATAAAGGGTTGCGGTCAATGCTCCTGTAATTTGACACCAAGGTTCCCATGATCTTGATCTGACTTCTTGAGCATCTTTAAATCCAAATTTTCCATCCTATAAAGAAATGCGGTCGTCCATAGGAAAAGGGTTCTCTTACATAAATTTGTAGTAGTCAATTTGTGTGTATACGTGTGCGTTAGACCTTCAAATTACTGCAAGAAACAAAGGAAAACAGCTTTGACACAGATAAGAATCAAAGGGCTACCTGAAAATAACATCAAGAAGAAAAGTAAAAGCCGGGATTAAGTTGCACATGGCAGAGACTAGTGTGCGAGAGCTGTGATTTACACCAGTAAATACGCAATTCTGCATTATTGTAATCCTGCAATCCTCAGAACAGATTGCATCAAAAAAGTTGGAAACAGAAAAAAAAAAAAAAAAAAAAAGAACCCTTCATAATTTCAAGATAGAGAAGACATTTGAATAAAGAACATACCCAATTAGGCTGAGGAGGAACTCCTTACACAGCAAAGAGGAGCTGAGAGGAGGCCTTTTGGTTCTGCAAATACATTCCAGCAGCAAGACACAAAATTAAAGAAGAAAGTAGCTCAAGAGTTTTTTGATTTATGAGGGTGAGAACAAGTAGACATCTTATCTTTCAAATACAAAAGAAAGAGGGAGGAGGATGAAGGTAGCAAGTGCATTTGAGTAGAAAACAAAGACATAATTGCTCATCCCACTGGTCATTACTGCTTTACTAAGTGTTGTTAAGCCAACATCAAGGCACTCCACCATTATCATCAATGCAAATGGCAGAAATTCTACTGCAAAGTTCTTCAACCCCATCTCTAGTGTGTGGAGGTATGTTGACTGCGAGTGTTCTCTTTTGTTTATTGGTGGTGTAAGGTAGTCCAACATCTACTGCAAAGCTCTTCAACCCCATCTCTAGTGTGTGTCGGTATGTTTGCTGCGTGTGTTCTCTTTTGTTTATTGGTGGTGTGAGGTAGTCCAACAGTGAATTTTCATTCTGTTGTTGACAAAAACTCGATTGATAAACATGGTTTGATTGGGACCAAATGGGAAAGTAGGAGAGGAAGACAAGTAGTAAACGAGTGTTCTTTTCTTAGGATAATTCTTGAGAATTCATTAATCATAATCTGTCAACAGGCAGTAGAAGTATTGGGAAAAATATCTATTTGAGGATAAAGTTCTTTTTGCTAAAATGTTAGCAGTCACATTGACAGTTTTCTATTAAGAAGTAAATGATTTATTTATAAAGAGTAAATTAGGACGTCACTATAGTAACATTTTTGTTAAGGTGATTGTTAAGATAGGCGATTGACAATAATCTTTCATAAAAATTGTTGATAATATTGATGATGTATTTCTTGACAATGACACAACAACAACAATAATAACAAAAAATTAAACCTTAATCCCAAATAACTTGGAGTCGGCTACATGAACCAAGGTTAGGCAATGAGTGATCATCCACATAAATCCTTCATCGTCACTTCCTTTTATCGAACGTCATACTTTCATCCAAATCTAACAAAGATATATCTCTCCTAATCACCTCTATCCAAGTCGTTTTAGACCTATCTCTACCTCTATCTAACCTATCCTGCCTCACTCTCTCCATCGTCGTAACAGGAGCATCCCTCGATCTTCTCTGAACATGTTCAAACCAACGCAGACGATTTTCTCTCATCTTTTCCTCAATAGATGCCACGCTTACTTTTTCCTTAATGGTTTCATTTATAACTCTATCATTTCTAGTATATCCACACATCCACCGTAACGTACGCATTTCGGCTACTCTCATTTTTTGAATATGACACATTTTAACTGCCCAACATTTCGTACCATATAACAAAGCAGGTCTTACGGCTGTCTTGTAGAACTTTCCCTTTAGATTCAACGGTACATTATGATCACATAAAATATCAGTCGCACTCTTCTATTTCAACCAACCCGCTTTAACTCGGTGTGTAACGTCGCCATCGAGCTCTCCATCTTTCTGAATAATAGATCCTAAATATCAGAAGCAATCAGCTATCGGTATATCTCTACCTTCCAAAGTTACACTTTGGTTTATATTTCTGCTACCACTAAACTTGCATTCCATATACTCTGTTTTACTCTTATTAATTCTTAAGCCCTTGGATTCCAATGTCTACCACCACAACTCCAATTTAGCATTTACACCGACTCTAATCTCATCAATCAATATAATATCATCCTCAAACAACATACACCATGGCACAACCTCTTGTATAGTGTAGGTCAACTCATCCATAACGGTTTCGAAGAGGAAAGGGCTAAGCGCTGATACTTGATGCACCCCGATAGTAATAGGGAACTCTACAGTCATTCCGGCGCAAGTCCTTATATTTGTACATGCTCCCTCATACATATCTTTAATGAGAGTAATATACTTTAGTGATATACCTTTCTTGACCAGCACCTACCAAACTACTTCTCTAGGCACCTTATCATAGGCTTTCTCTAAGTCAATAAATACCATATGTAAATCTTTCTTTCTTTCCCTATAATATTCGATCATCTGCCGTAATAAATGAATTACTTCCGTAGTGGAATGTCTAAACATAAAACCAAATTGATTATCTGAAATTTGTATAATGTCTCGTAACCTCTATTCAATCACTTTCTCCCAAAACTTCATAGTATGACTCATGAGTTTAATCCCATGGTAATTGGCACAATCTTGAACATTCATTTTATTCTTGTACAGAGGAATCAGAGTACTCTTCCTCCATTCTATAGACATCTTATTAACTCTATATATCTTGTTGAACAGATTTGTCAGCCACGTAATACCTATCTCTCCTAAACACTTCCAAACCTCAATCGGTATACCATCTGGTCCTACTGCTCTTTTTGGACTCATCCTTTTAAAGGTATCTGGGACTTCAAGCTTTTGAATACGATAAATCCATGCATGGTTAACCTCTGTGTTCGAAATCGCCAGGCTACTTACACTTGAAACTTGGACTTGACTCCCGTTAAATAATTTATTAAAATACAACCCCCATCTCTCCTTTATTTCTTCGTCCTTAACTAAAACTCTGTAATTGTCGTCCTTTACACATTTTACCACACTGATATCTCGTCTTCTTCTACCTATGACGCGCCAGTCTATATATATTTTCTCCCTGTCTTTGGTATCTAACTTTTCATATAAATCATTGTAAACTATGGATCTTACTTTTCTAACAGCTTCTTTAGCTTTTCTTCGCGCGACTTTGTATTTCTCAAAATTCTCATCACTCCTACACTTCCCTAAGTTTCTATAGCACTCTCTTTTACTCCTTATGGCTTCTTTCACTTCATTATTCCACCACGACATATCCTTGTTTAGAGGTACCTTTCCTTTAGATTCCCCTAATACTTCCTTAGCTACTGTCTTAATACATAAACCATCATTCTCCACATAGTATCTGGATCCGAATCCATATCAGAATACCAGTCATCCGCCTCAACTACTTTATTGACAAAGGCTATTATTTTATCCCCCTGAAGCTTTCACCACTTGATCCTAGGGTTAACCCGAAAATTCTGCTGCTTACTCTTTTTCCTAAAATTAAAATCGAGGACCAACAGCCTGTGTTGCATAACTACACTCTCGCCTGGAATAACTTTACAATCCGTACAACCACTACGAAACCTATGCCTCATAATAAAAAAGTCTATATGATTGGCATTTAACTTACTTCTAAAGGTCACTAAGTGAGAATATCTCTTCTTAAAGAAGGTGTTTGCTATGGTCAAATTATAGGCCAAGACAAAGTCAAGAATAACAGTTCCAACTTTGTTTCTAACTCCAAAACCCTGACTTCCATGAACACTCTCAAACTCACTCTGATCAGTACCCACATATCCGTTTAGATCACCACAAATGAAAAACTTTTCTATACACGGTACATTCTAAACAATTTCATCTAAATCATTCCAAAACTGTTACCTAATTGAATCATCAAGTCCCACTTGTGGCGCATATGCACTAATAACAGTAGTAATATCGCCGCCAATCATGATCTTAATGCTCAAAATCCTATCACTCTTCCTCTGTACTTCAACCACATCATCAATAAACTTACGATCAATAATAATCCCGACTTTATTTCTATTCCTAATTCTACCTGAATACTAAAGCTTATAACCCCACGGAGCTACTATTCTCGCTTTCTCACCTACTCACTTGGTTTCCTGAAGATACAAAATGTTAATCTTTCTCCTCTACATTACCTTAACTAATTCTATAAATCTATTGATCAAAGATCCTATATTCCATGTAGCTAGATAGATCCTATCACTATAGATTGTCTTTTTTACTCTACATCCTTACATATTTGACATCATATCCGGAGATCGACACGGTGCGTTGCTTCTAGGCAGCAACCCTCGCATATTTATCACTATACCTGGGTTTAGGAAGTGCAACGCGTTGCTGAGTAGGGAATGCCCCCACGAAGTCAATCGATTGGTTCATGTCATGGATGTGACTATATTTTACGCTGGCCGTCACAAGCCTTACCGCAACTCTCCTCCTTTATCCGGACTTGAGACCGGTAATGAACATTGCAGATAAAGCTTGTGGAGCTCACATGCAGAGTTATTTCTTGACAATGACACACTTTTTGAAATTGCTTAAAATTATTTCTGGCAATGTTTGACACTAGATATATGCTAATCAGATTAGGAAAAGGAACCTAGAAAATTGAGGAAGAATCTTAGTAAAGATCTGTTGAAGCTCATTTTGAGAAGGCATGGAATCCGATTAGAATTGAAGTTGCGATGATTTAGGAAACTTTGAATAAATCTTTAGCAGCCTCCTAATTTGGTTAGGAAACAATCAATACTCTATTGCAACATATTTATGCGGCCAAGGAGCTTTAAAAAAAAAAGAAGATGCACGAAACTAAGAGAGAATCAATTATAGAGAGTGTAGAGGCAATAGAGAGGAATTTTATACGAACATTTCGAGTCTTCTTGAAGTACACATTCATAAAAGTTTACTAGTTCTTATTGTTAAAATATGCTTATCGGTTGACATTCTATTTTCAAGAAGAACTTGAATCAACATTTTTCAAAAGTAACTACCTTTCTGGTGAAGAGGTTTGTGCGCCGACGAAGTACTGCTATGTTGTACAGCAACAAAGATTGAAGGAAGTTCAATTAATAGAGTTGAATTCATCAAAGATCTTCTCAGAGTTTGACATAAAAAATACTTACTAGGGATTACTTGATGATTGAAATAAATGTATTCCTCGTAACTTTGATAAAGTTTTTGTAGAAATTTTTACTGGTCTAGGACTTGTAGCAGTAGATTTGTTGATAACCAAACTATGTTAACAATCTGCTATGTTCATTAAACTTTTTATTTCTATTTGTAGAATTAACATAACTATATAGGAAAGTTTAACAATAACACAGAAGATTGACAAACCAAACTTTATAATTGGTATTAGAGTAGTTCATTGTGTTGGAGTTACTATTACTTTAGCAAGTGAGATCTTGCAAATTGGTTTATAACACCATGTCTAGTTCAGTGGAAGAAGGAGCATTTGTCATTTGATCCCCATTGGTGAAGGGTGCAAATTATGCACATTGAAAAACTAGAGTGGAAATCTTTATAAAAAATCTTGATACTGTTGCTTGAAAAGTTGTAAAATAAGGATGGAAATGCCCAATAATGCAAAATACTAGTATTGGAGCAGAAGAATTAAAGTTAATAGATCTATGGATTGATGTTGAATATCGTCTTGACAATGTTAATGCTAAAGCATTAAATACAATGTTTACTACTGTTGGTACTAATAAGTTCAAATTGATTTCTACATATGGTTATGCTAAACATGTGAAGTACTGCAAATGGTATATGAATGTATAAGCATTGTTAGAATGTCAAATTGTAGATGCTGACAACATAGTTTGAAGAATTGAGGATAGTGATCATGAAATCATTGATGCATTTGATAGTAAATTAAAAGATATTGCTAATTAGGCTTTTCAAATAGGAGAAAGATATTCTTAAAGAAAAGTTGGTATGCAAGACACTAAGATTTCTGCCACCTCAATTTCATACCAAAGTAGCTACTATAGAGGAGTGTCAAAGGAGCAATTAGACGATCTTATGGGTTCTTTGCAAACCTATTAGTTGAATTTTTTGTCTTATTCAAAATCTAAGGAAAAAAAAGAATTGCCTTAAAAGTTGAAGATGACTTTGCTGATAATAAATTCTCAGATGATGAAATTGGTTTTGTAATAAGATGGTTCAACAAACTATTAAGGAGACAAAACAAAAGAATAGACCATTTGGCAGACCTTTCAATAAGAAACCTAGATTTCAATAAAAGAACAACACTGAGTAGAAACATTTAGAGAATAAAAGTGGATTGAAGACAAAAGTGCAGAGAATGCGAAGGATATGGACACATTCAGGCCGAATATGGAAACATTATGAGAAAAATGAAGAATAAATCTTACAACACAATTTTGAGTAAATGTGAAGAGAATCAAGAATATCTTGATGAAAATAGCACTTAAAAGGATCGATGACAATGAAGATCAAATGAATAATGTTGCATTCAATGTTGTTGATGAAAGAATTCGATTCATGAAGAAAGTAACTCTTGAGGAAGAAATTGAGGAAGATTTTGACGAATCTAATGATAATGAAGAAATGCATGAGAAACTCAAAAAAGAATATGAGTTAATGTACTCAAAATGGCTCAAAGTTGTAGAATTGAACAAAATGCTGGAAAAAGAAGTTTAGAGATTTCAACAAATGAATAGTTCATAGCAATAAAAGACTGAAAAACTTCAACATCAAGTTCAATAAGGCAAAGAGAACTTGAAAGCCAACAATAAAAAATTGCATGACACTAGTCAAAAGTTGGTAGATAATGAGCAATCTAGTAAAAGGGTATGAGTTAATGTACTCAAAATGACTCGAAGTTGCAGAACTGAACAAAATACTAGAAAAGGAAGTTTAGAGTCTTTGACAAGTGAATAGTTAACTACAACAAGAGATCAAAAATTTCAACATCAAGTTTAATAAGGCGAAAAGAACTTGAAAGTCAACAATCAAAGATTACATGACACTAGTCAAAAGTTAGTAGATAATAAGCAATCTATTAAAAGGCTAAACTCTGGAAATGTAAAATTGGATGAGGTTCTATCTTTTGGAAAACACCTATCTAATAGAACTGTATTTGGTTTTATCTTTTTGAAGACACCCGTATAACAGAACTAGATTTGGCTATAATGAGTTCAATAAAACTATTAAAAACAAACTTTAACAGTTGATGAGAAGAAAGGACAACTATGAAAATTCAAACCTAAGCCTAAGGAATATCCTGTTTATTGTGACTATTATTTCCTTACAAGACATAGGTGGAAAAGTTTCTTGAAAAGATTCAAAGATCTTCAACATAGTCAAAAGGTTACTAAACCCGAATTTGACAAAGGAAGCAAAGCGCTAAAGGTGAAACACATATCGATCAAAAGGAATGAAATCAAAGAACATGTAATATATGTCTCACTAAAGACTACTATGGAAGATATACGATATCTTGACAATGTTGGATTGTATGCCCTCTTAGACTAGGTTTATGATGTAAAATCGAATATTTTAATGAAAGAATTTATTTTCAGAAATTGTTTGTGAATTTACTTTTTGTTTGTGCACGATTTTCGTTTGGAACAGACCCATTGTATTTAAATAAGTGATCCATGTGAATGGTGGTCTTTCACAGTAAGGTATGGATTACGGGTTATTTAACACATAAACATTTGTTCTTAACCTATTGATGAGACTGGGAACCTCATCATGTTTAGGTTATTATGTTATGAATTCCAAATGAGGAATGGCTTACCTTTAGCCAGCGGGCAGTCCACTCACTTCATGACATAAGCGTATTTCGAATACGTAGAATAGG
This sequence comes from Voacanga thouarsii, assembly GCA_026120185.1. NCBI lineage: Eukaryota > Viridiplantae > Streptophyta > Magnoliopsida > Gentianales > Apocynaceae > Voacanga > Voacanga thouarsii. The sequence goes on from JANUWF010001827.1 coordinate 290,757, forward strand.
ACCTGTAGTAGTGGTTTCTCAAAGTACTATATGGTAGAAATCTAGACTACTATCGATACAGCGTGGATTAGTACTCTACGACTTGAGTATGAGGTGGTGGTCTAGCGAAGCTGGAAGCATATACTTTGATTTGCTGTAGTTGAGGTTCTATCGTAGGGCCAATATACTTGCATGTTGGGTATGCGTGACTAGTTAGTTAAGACAGACTTATACAAGATAGTTTCTGCACTATATCGCCCCTTGTGGTTGTCCAAATGGTCTAAATTATCCAGGGCCCTGGGAAACATGACTTGGATGTTTGCTTTAGGGTAGCTTCATTGGAAAGCGGAAACACTCCAAGAAGTCGTGGATCATTGGACTAGAAGCCTAAGGATGGTAGATGTCATTTAGAGGGGTGTTAGTACACTTCTTTCTCTCTAAATGTACGACGATGTGTATAGGGGTATTTTAGTCATTTCACTTGTAGGTTGGAGACTTTGTGAATGCAGCATTGTCCTTGGGGTCAATATTTCCTTATGGTGATATTAGGAAATATTTAAAATGCAAAATAGAGCTATTTATATAGCAGGGGTATTTTGGTCATTTTAGTAGCCAAGACGATGTGTCTTTTTGGTCCTCGGGATAGCCCGTAAGTCCTAACTACTTTTGGGTTGAGGAATTGGTCTCAGTTGAAGAGGATTTTATTTTATTTTGTTTTATTTTATTTTATTCAGGAAGTCTAATTTATTATTGGATTGGAATAAAATAAATAAATAAATAAAATAGGAGTTGAGAGAAATTAATTATCTAGTTTATTTGGTTAATTAATTATTCAGGGCCTAGGTCCAGTATGAATAATTAAGAAATTAACCTGGGCTTAAATTAGGGGAAATAATTAATGTTTAATTATTTATTGGGTTATTTATATAGGCCCAAGAAATAAATAATTAAAGATTAATTATTATGGTTCATTTGGGCTCATTAATTATTTATTGGGTTACTTATGTAAGCTCAGGAAATAAATAATTAATATTTATTATTTTGGACCTTTTGGGTCCAAGAAAAATAATAAATATTTTTCTGGTCCAATAGCTTGGACCTTAGGGTTTTTTCTAGATACGGTCAATAGGAGTTTAGGGTTAGGCCAAACTGATTCTCAGGACAACATTCGGGTATTTTGAAATCCCGGGGATATGTTTATCAGATATTGAGAGACCTAATTTAGGCTAACTTATAAACAACTCTTTGGAAAAGAAAAAAACCCTAATTTTTCCCTAGCCTCACAAGACTCACGTCTCTCTCTCTCTGGTAGCTCACGTTTTTTCCCTCTACCTCCTCTGTGGTTTCTTCTTGTTCTTTGCTAATCAATAGCAAAAGAACCAAGGGGTTTTGAGACCGTTCCTCTTCACCATAGTGTTCACCAACTAGAGGTTAGGTTGAGGAATATTCCGAGAGTTGGAGAGCTAAGCGTTAATGCAAACAAGGCGAAGTAGAAGGTTAGCGGGTGTTCAACCGGAAGCTCCTTCAAGTGTGCAAAGCGAGACGATTCCAGCCGTTCAATCTGTTCCTACGCAACCTAGGAGGGTTAAGGAACGCAAAAGGTATGATCTTCATGTTTCCGCATAGCTTTTAAGGCTCGCGTTTTATTTTTCTCCAATTTTTTTTAACGTACAGAGCATGCCCCTGTTTCTCATTTTCCATCAGACAATGGATGCTCAAAGTACATTCACAAGTATGAATTAAAAAAAAAAAAAAAGTGGTTCTATTACTTTTGGTGATGGCTCTACAAATAAGGTAGTTGGAAATGGCATATTAAAAATTAAAAGTATGCTCAAACTCATAATTTTACATGTTTTTGAAGGTTAATTTGATAAATGTCAGTCAACTACATGATGATAATATGCACATTAACTTTGACAAAGATTAGTGTTTAGTAGTTGACAAAAAAGGAAAATGTGTGATTTTTGGAAAAAGATTTCAAATAATTGTTATCAAATATGCACATCTAAGATTGATGAAATTAAATTATGGCATGAAAACATTTAGGTCATGTTAATTACAAATAATTGAAGGAACTAAACTCAACGATTCAGTTCGTGGATTGTCTAAGTTAGATAAGAATGTCAAAATAATTTGTTGTTCTTGTTAAAGTAGAAAATAGATTAAATCTCCACATAAGAAAGTTCAACAGATTGTAATATCTACAATACTTGAACTTCTACACATTGATTTGTTTGAGCTAACACAAATTGAAATTATTGGAGGAAAGCGATATGTCTTGGTATGTGTTGATGGTTATTCTAGATTCACTTGAGAAGTAAAAAATCAGATATATTTGAAACATTTCGAAAGTTATGTTTGAACTTGCAAACTCAGAGAGATGTAAGTTTGAGAAGACTAAAAAGTGATTATGTAAAAGAATTTGGCAATAAATTGTTTGATGATTTCTATGTTGAGAATGGCATTCAAAACGAGTTTTTAACACCAAAAACATCCCAGCAGAATGGCGTTATGGAGCATAAAAATTAAACAATTTAGGAATAGCAAGAGTGATGCTAAATGCTAAGAAAATGTCTCATAGATGGTGGGTAGAAGCTGTAAATATTGCTACACATATCATCAATGGAACTTATTTTGGATCTCACCCCAACATGACTTATGAGATTTGGAATAGCCGAAAACCTCGGTTGAACTATTTTTAGATCTTTAGAAATAATTATTACATTCTAAATGATAGAGAATAATTGAGAAAATTCGATGCAATACATGATGAAAGAACTTTTGTTGGACATTCCAAAAATAGTAGAACATATTGTGCATTTAATAAAAAGAGTTAATTAGTTATGGAATCGATTAATGTTGTGGTTGAAGACATTCCATCAAATAATAAAAAAGAGTCAGTACCATTGAATGATGATGAAGAGCTTATTCAAGTTGGTGAAAAGCAGGGTATATCAGAAGAAGCTAACACTAATGAAGAAGCATATTTTGACAAAGAACAGAAGAATGGTTAACAAAAAGTTTCATCTTTCAAATTAAAAAAGTATGCTTCTCTCTGATTTGATTATTAGAAGTCTTAATGAATCCAGAAAGAGTAGAGAAAGAGCAAAAGTTGATTACAAAAATATGGTAAAATATGCTTGTTATACATCAATATTGGAACCAAATAATGTTAAAGAAGTTTTGATAGATGAGCACTGAATTGTCGCAATATAGGAAGAGCTTAAACAATTCAAAAAGAATGATGTATGGGAGCTTGTGCTTAGTTTAAAAGATGTGAATATGATTGGCACTAAATAGGTGTTTAGAAACAAGACTGATGAACTTAGAAACATCACTCGAAACAAAGTCAGATTAGTTACACAAGGTGTAATAACCCGCCTTGCATAAAGCGTTTGTGAAGAATAGTTTTGTTAACAATGAAAATATATATAAAAGAAATATTTTCTTTCCTTATTATCAATAATAAAATTAAGATTTCAAATTGATAATATTATTTATAGTGTTATAATATAGCCATCACTAGTGCTATTATCATTATTAATATTAGTATTATTATTGCTAATCTTATTATTGATTTTATTTTTATTCTATTATCCATTATTATTATTTTATATCTATTATGTAATATCAATATTCCTTGGTAATATTAAATTATAGTATTATTAAATTCAATAATTATGTTGAATTATTATATTATTTTTACCATTAGTGTGTGTGTATGTATATATATATATATATATATATATATATATATATATATTTCAACTAATACTATAAATATCCTAGCTATATTATGCTATATTATATTATATATAAATACCCTAGCTATATTATCTATCTATATTTTATTATATATAAGATATTTTAAGGGGCCCACAAGAAGTAAATGAAGAGGGCCCAGAAGCATGATATTTTTGACTAAGATTAACCATTCTTAAACTTCCTTAATTAAGCTTAATTAAGTTAAACTAGATTAGGGCAAGTGATCATAATTAAGCTAAACTAGATTAAGCCAAATTAATTATAATTTGTATGGCCTTGTAAGGTTAGTAAATGCATTAGTCTTGAGACTTCTAGGGAATTCTACAAGTTTCTCCATGGTTCCACAATTTTCTTGGAAAGCCTAGGAGCTTCTAGAATAGCCTAACTCACCTTAAAGTAAGACCAAGAGGATTAAGCTCTATAAATAGGAGTAAGGAGGGGAGAATTTCAGTCAAAGCTAGGAGGAGAAAAGGAAAAACCAGAAAAGTGAAGAGAAGAGAGGAAAACTAAGAAAAAGAGAGACTAAGGGAGAGAGGGAGATTTCTGGCAGCAAGGAGGAAGGAGAAGGAAACCGGCAGCAAGGAGGAAGAAAGGAGAAGGAAGGAAGGGAAGAAGTATACAGCTTGCCCTCATCTTGGAAAGGTAAGAGATCATTTCTTAAAAGTTAAAAGAATGATGTTAGAAGTTGGAAACTAAATGCATATGAATTTGTTGATGTTGAGCAATGAAAATATTTTGATGTTGTGATGGATGTTGAATTGACCGGTTGGTGTAGTGATGGGTTGAATATGGTTTTCAGTTTATTTAAGGTGTATTGGAGTGATGGTATACTGAAAATTTGAAAAGAAAAAGGAAGGAAGTGGTAAAGAAAACAAAAAAAGCCATTTGTTGATAACAACTCCCTAGTTTGTGTTGTTTGGAAATATTAAAAGAAATCTGAGTAGATGTGACTGGAAATTGAGCATAAATGACTTTAAACCTGTCCTAGACCAGTTAGAAAGGATTTGGAGCAAGTTGTGTGGAGGTTGTGAGGGTTTTGAATAGCTAAGAGATCATGAACAACAAGAAGGGTGAAAACTGCCAAAATTTATTAGTTTGGTAAGTTGGGAATAATTTATTTGTTTGAACAACAGAGAAGTGCTGTGTATGAAAACCTGTTAGAACAATGATTTTGGGATGTTAAATAAGGTATTGGAAGGTTTAAATGTGGTAAGATATGTTGAAGAAATCATAGAAATAAATTAAAACAAGTTGAGCTTCTAAACAGTAATTCTGGACTTCCAGCTCGGAGCAGTAAGTTTAACTGGAAAACTGTACAAAATGGGATGGAGTTTGTAGGACTTATGACTTGGAATTGACAGAGGGATATCTTAGGGAAATTATGGAAGTAGCCTCACTCTATTTGGACCTATATTGGCTAAATTGTGTGAAAAATGGAGAAGGATGATAAAGTTGTAAAACCAGAAAAACTATTCAAAGCACTAACCCATTTATTTCTTTAAAAAAATTATAAAAACCTTCTCCAAACCATTAAGTATTTGAAACCATTGAGTAATGACAAAGGAATATACTAATGATGTAGGTGAATCAAGCCGAGGGAACCCCTTTTAGGACTATACTCGAGTGCAACTTCGGCCTAAATACGAGATGCGTCCTATTGATTTTTAAGCTTTTTAAAGGCTAATGTGCTTTGATTTTTTCTATAAAATGCTATGTTTTATACCGTTTTGGAAATGTTTAAATGTGTTTACGGAATACATGAGCAAGACTTATTTTCATACTATTTCGACTTGAATGAATTCCATAATTGGTTTGAAAACTTTATTGGAGGAATAAAACATGAATTATGTGAATTTAGACATTTTGGATTAAATATTTGGGATTTTTGGAAAATAATAAACTTTAGAATCGGGTATTCGGTAAATGACCGAAATATCCTTATTGGAACTCTTGTGAATATATTTCAAATCGGGTAAGGGTAATATGAACCGGATACCCTCAAAAAGTCTTTTGGAATCTGGTATAGGTGAAATGACCCAAATACCCTTAGAAAAATGACTTTTGTGATCAAGTACGGGGAAAATAACCCGGTTTCTTTTGGAAACACGTTTTGATGTGTGATATCTGGTTTCAACATGATTTTGGAAAATGCTGTTTTGGCCCCAAAATGTTTTGATTGAAGATCCTACGGGATCAGATAACCCTCTGGCCTGATCAGTCAGATGGGGTTTGTATTATTGCGTTGAGTACTCAGCAAGGGCTTTAATCTTTGTACTAGCCCGTGTTAGAGGTAGACGACCTCAAGTAACCTAGCTAGTTCTGGGGATTGTCTTACTCCAAACAGGGCGACAGGACATTGAGATGAGTCGTCCTGGCTAGCCGTTTAGTGCCTGGCAATTGCCGTGTTTGTGAATGCGTTTGTGAACGCTTGTTATTTTTAAGTCATTCGCTGAAATAAAGATGGGATGTTCGGGGCGTTTGACTCCTTGTCACATCGATGGTGATTGACGTCAGGATTAGGAATCCTGGCTGATGGAGGCAAGTAAAAGATCTCTATGTGCACAGTGAGGTACATTTGTACGTTGCTCACCCTTCCGGCCTGATACGGGTGACGTACTGTAAGGCGCAGTCCCTGACATCAGAAACCATGCAGCCGAAGGCGAAGTTCCTTGGACTTTGCACGCGGGTCGCACTTCCATGTGGGGAAGAATCCGCATTTATTGAATTGGGGGCCATATGTTTGGAAATCATTGTTTTTCAAATGTACATGATAGCTTAATCCTAAATTTACCAATTACTGCTATTTCCCTATTATGAAATTTATTTCAGTAAAGGAATTGAAAATCATCTATTTTCTGAGCAAAACACTAGCACACACGGGACTCACTGAGTATACCACTCACACGTGTGTTTATCTTTCCTATTTTTTTAGGGATTGGAGCTGAAAGCTAGCGACGATACTACCCGGACTTACCATCTAGCGCTAGATAGTGAATCTTTTGGCATGATTATTGTACATAGATGTTGAAACTATTTTGGGCTTGTGTATTTTGGAAACTCTGATGATGTATCTATCGCAACTTATGTATATATAATAGAAGAGTATGTTGTATATATTTACTTAAGCTTCGATTTGTGCTTGCTTATTTTAAGTTTATATCGTTGTAAAGACCCCTAGTCTGAGGATTCAGACGGGGCGACATCCCACCTAAGTTGGCCCATTGTGCAAAGAAGGAAATATGGGGTGTTACACAAGGCTATACAAAAGTGGAAGGTGTTGACTTTGATAAAACATTCGCTCCTGTAGCAAGATTGAAATCAGTCAAATTATTACTTGTTGGCACTTGTGTAAAAATCTTTACTATAATGCCCAACACATTCACACTTTAGAAATTAGGAAATGAGAATTAATTTTGAGTATATCATATTTATTGCTATTATTCATGTGGATATTCATTTACTTCCTTTATGATTTCTAAGTATGTATGTGAAATAATATGAACAATTTGTGAATATTAATGTGAATACTTTGCTAATATGAGTGGTGTTGGGATGAATGCCCTCTTAGACTAGATTTCTGATGTAATTTTGACTTGTATTAATAAAAGTTTTATTATCAGAAATTATTTGTGAATTCTTCTTTACTTTTGTGCATATTTTCACTGAAAAAGACTAATTGTATTTTAGTAAATAGTTCATATGAATGGATGTCTTTCACAGTAAGGTATAGACCATGGGTTACTTAATATATAAACTCGAAAATGAGCTACAATGAGCTTTTTCTTTCATAGTTTCTCGTAAGGTGAGATTATGCCAAGCTTTGCTTGTGATAGGTGATTTGTGATATATATTTCTATCTTTATGCATTCTGCCTAGAACTGTGGTTGAACGTTCTTGTCATGTAGCATACTTCTGCACATCTTTGTAAGATGTCGATTCTTTTTTTCTGCAACTCTATTATGTTGTGGAGTATTCGAACATGTCAACTATCGCCGAATCTTATTTTGTTTCAAGAACTCTGTAAAGTCCTTTGAAGTGTATTCTTCAGCGTTATCTATCTGAAGGCATTTTATTTCATAACTAGTTTCACTTTCTACTTTCTTTTTGAATGCCTTAAACTTTGTTAATGCTTTAGACTTTTCTTTCATGAAATAAATCCAAACATATCGAGAATAGTCATAAATAAATAATATCATGTAATGGAAACCATTTATCGATGGCTGCTTTACTGGGCCAAAGACGTCTGAGTGAATCAGCTCCAGAGGTTTCTGGTCTCTAAACTTTGACTCCTCGTATGGTAGTTAATGTGCTTTACCATATTGGCAGCCAGTACAAATTATGTTGTTCGAACCTCCAACTGTGGTAGACCTTTTAGCATTGACTTCTTCATCATCACTTTTAGTCTAGTCTAGCTCACGTGTCCCAATCTTGCATGCCATAAATCTGGTATCTCATTCTTTTAGTCTTATGTACGTATGTTGTCTCTGCAGACATTACATAGATAGATTCTAATTTTCCTCCTTTCATAATTGGTTCTCCTTCAAGCTTCAATTGACGATACACCTTTACGCCGTTCGGGTCGAATATGACATAGTTTCCTGCTGAAACTAGTTGTGATACTGATAGCAGGTTCTTTTTCATCCTTGGTACGTGCAACACATTGTCTAACTTTATTTCTGTAGAATTGAATCGTGGTACTACTAGAACTTTGCCAATATATGTCATTGGCATTTTAAAGTTATTAACAGTTACCACGACATGTCTACTTTTATATTTCTCCATACTGCAAAATTTTTCTTTATCTCCTATCATATGATTAGAGCATCTCAAATCTATTATCCAATCATTTTTGTAATTGATAAATTTGTCACTTACCACGACCAATGCCGGATCTTCTTTCTTTACTTGAGTTGAGCTCAACAGTGTCTTCTCCTCTTCGATTATGCAGGACGCATGAAAGTTCCATATATCTTCACTTTCTTGAGTTTGTGAAGAGGTGGCAACATTCCCTTTAGCTTGTTTATACCAACAATCTCGAGCGAAGTAACCTTTCTTTCTACAGTTGTAACACTCGTTGTTTCTTTGGTGATTCTTCATGTTATTATTTTGCTGTGGTGGTACTCCCCCTTGATGCACACTTTTCTCTGGACGCCCTTTTTGCCAGAAGCCACATCTCTTTTTATTTTTATCTTTTTCTATTGGTATTCTGGCATTTTTCTGTTCTTCATATACTTTTCGTCTGTCATAAAGTGCATTCTCTTCATCATTTGTTGATGTGTTGTAGGATGGTCTCATTAACGCTTCTTCATTTGCCAGTATGTTTTCCAACACATTGAGTGTTGGTGGCTCAGGTCATCCCTGCGTTGCTGTTATAATTGGAGTGTATTCTCGTCGTAACCCTCAAATTATAATTCTTCTCATGCTCGTTTCGTCAATAGGACGAATAGGATCTAATTTTGAAAATTTTTTACTTAAGGATCTCACATTGGTAAAATATTAACTTACTGTCATATTACTTTGTGAGATTCCCAAAAGCTTATTTTCAAGCCTCTGCATCTTAGCTTCATTAGTCTTGGCGAATCTCTTCACCAAAATATCCTAAGCTTATTTTGGTGTCTTTGCATTTTTAATCAAATCTAAAAATTATTTTTCAACTGTTAAGGCTAAAATAGATAGAGTCTTACTAGCATTCTTGTCCCATTTGTTGTATTCTCCAACATTTTTCAGTGGTAGTGGTGGTGTTGTTTGGCTTCCATTAATGAGCTCCCATAATTCTTGGCCTTTCAAATAGAACTTTAGGCACATACTCCAATCGTTGTAGTTGTCTTCTGTGAGTTTTTCGATATTGTTTGTATTGACAAAGTTTGCTAACGTGACTGGTGATGCCCTGCACTTTATCTAAGTAAGTCTGGTCTCTGACCAACTAACATCATAGTCCCTGACTACGTACCGGCAGAGTCTCAACGTACCACAATTATTAATAGATTAGTTTGAATACGATCCCTGACCGTTCTTTGACTTGATCTTGGAGCCTTGACGAACCTGGCAACTAGGCTCTGATACCAAAATGTTGAGAAAAGAAAGAGGACCAAATGATAAACTAATTAATTTTATTAACCAAGAAGACTCACAAATTTTACAAGAAAAAGAAAACTTACAAATATTTTCCCACTAAAAAACCAAAATTTTCCTTACACCACCACTAAAATATTTTTCTCAAACACATGAGCACTTAATGCTCTTTCTCTATTTTCTCGTGCACACACCACTCTACCATACCCAAATACTTAACATTTGCTATCTATTTATCTGCAAAATGAAACCGACATGTAGAGTCGGGTTGTAGCTGGAATTTTCTAGGGAATTCATGCAAGTTGCAATGGTAGTGGGCATCTTTTAAGGAAGATTTTTTGTTGCAAGTTGTTGAAGATGGTGGAAGCTTCATGAGCTACAAGTGGCTGATAATGTTCTCCAAGCTGCTGCTGTTCAGATTGTTGTAGAATGCTGGATGCAAATTGCAGCTCTAGATTGTTCACAAATGGTAGTGCAAGTTGGTCATGCAGTCATTGACATTTTACATCCTTGAGACTGTGGCTGATCTTTTTGGTGTGCCACATTACAAGGATGTTGATGGCTTTAGAATTGAGGTAAATTTATCTGATGTGTGCAACATTTTGACTGATGGAGTAGTGACTTCATGGCCAGATACAGGCTTATTTAAAATCTTCTTTCTTGACTGGCTTATACTTTACTTTATACAAATTTCCTGCTATAAATAGTTACCTACAGTTAACATTTCTATCTCGTTGAAAGATAGGGTGACTCTGATATTCAAAATTGGGTAAGGATTGAAGTTCAATTTGGGTAATTTGATTTTCCAACATATCATGAAGAATGCCCAAATGCCCCCATATAGCAATGTTGTACTGCTTTACCCCTACTTTCTCACAGAATACATCTCAATTTGTCCCAATTATAAGGAAGTAAAGATAGATAAAGTGATTTATGCAATTAAGCCAATTCAGCTGCCTCTCAAGAGAGCTCCTGCTACACCCTCTATAATTCCTAATGCCAAACATCAGACAAGGCTGTTAGCAAGACAAGGTGCTGGACCATTCTCTGTGAAGCCGACTATACCTATCAAGCAGAAGTTGGAGCATTCCAAAATGTCAACACCACCTGACTCATCCAATCCTTCTATTCATGACTTCTTACTTGCTAAGTGGATGACTGCCTTTAACAACTGGTAAAAATGACAACTCTAAGAGGTTATTTGCATCAACACATGCACACTATCCTCAACAATCAAACAAACATCTAGGAGGATATGTCTACCCTCCTTGCTTTTTGGTATCGATCCAAATGATGTCTTTGGCATTCTTTAATGCAAAAATGGGGAGTACATTTGGTGGTTTTGGGAAGTTGTTCAGGGGAGGCTATGCTGATATGCTGCTGTGTTGATTCTGGTTTTTAGGTCGTTTCTTTTTTGTTGTTTCTACTACAAGAAACTCTATTCAAGTTAATGATGATGACTAGTTTACTGGGGTTTTTTTTTTCAATGGTTTGGTCATAGTTAGTTGGTGATTGCCATTCGTATTTTTGATGGCTGGAACAATTTGAACACTTTAACTTTTATTTTGGAATGTAATAGTAAGTAGGTATTACTCACTGCTTATTGTTGCATATTTCACATGGTTTAACAACTATGGAGTTAATTTGCATGAAGTTCTTATGTTGCTGTTGAAGATTTCTATTATGAAGCATTTTGTTATGAAGAAGATTTTGCATATTGGTTTTGCATCAAACATTACCAAATGGAGAGATTGTTAAGGTAATTGTCAAGACAAGCAACTGACAAGAATCGTTGATAATGCTGGCGACATGTTTCCTGACAATGACACGCTTTTCAAAATTACTTAAAACTATTTTTGGCAATGTTTGATGCTGGATATATTCTAATGGGATTAGGAGAAGGAATTCAAAAAATCTAGGAAGGATCTTGGTAAAAATCAGTTGAAGATCATATTGAGAAGACAAGGAATCTGGGTGGAATTGAAGTTGTGATGCTTTAGGAAAATTTGAATAAATCTTTAGCAATATCCTAATTTGGTTAGGAAACAATCAATACCCTATTGCAATATATATTTATATGCGACCAAGGAGTTTGAAAAAAAAAAAAACCAAAGAAGAAGCATGAAACTAAGAGAGAATCAATTAGAGAGTGGGTCAAGGCAATAGAGAGGAATTTTATAAAAACGTTATTTGTTTTCTTGAAGTATACACTTTCGTAAAAGCTTAATGGTTCTTATTGTTAAAGTATGCTTTTCGGTTCAAGTTGATAATTGCAATTATATTCTATCTTCAAGAAGCATTTGCATCAACCTTCTTCAAAAGAAACTAACTTTCTGGTGGAAAGGATTATCTGCTAACGAAGTAATGCTGTGCTGTATAGTAGCAAAGATTGAATGGAATTCAATCAATGGAGTTGGATCCAATAAAGGTCTTCTCGGAGTTTGACATAAAGAATAGTGAGAGGGTTTTCTATTAGATTCTATGATTGAGATAAATATATTTCTTATAATTTTGTTCAAGTTTTAGTAGATCTTTTTATTAGTTTACGGCCCATTGTTGTAGGTTTATTGATAGCCAAATTACATTAACAATTTATTGTATTTATTGAACTTTTTATTTCTATTTTTGAAACTAACATAATTATAATAGGAAAATTTAATAATAAGATAGGAAATTGATAAATCAAACCATACAATTTCTTTTTCTCTCAAGTTGGAGAGGCTTTGGATAGAAAATATTTCTACTCAAGATAAAAAGAATTACTGCTAAAATTTACTTCATTTCTTTAGTTTTAAAAAATGAATTATGAGAGAGGATGCGGGATAACTAAATAAATTAATTTAATATTTCTTTCCCCTGCTCTTTCCTTATACCAAGTTTTACCTAAAATTAGGGGGATTAGAATTTTTAAAATTACCTTTATGAGGGGGTTGGCACTACGTAGAATGAAAGATGTGCTAAAACAATTTTTAATATACTAATAAGAAATTCTACGAAATCAACAAGTATAATATACCTGGATTATTAAAAAAAAAAAAAGGATATATTACAGCTTTACCTCTAATACAAAAAATAAAAATAAAAATTATGATGCATAAAATATTATTATTAATACATTAAACGCTATATATTCAATAAATAAACCACCCAGATTCTACAATTACATGCTAACAATAATATAGAATGATGCTAACCATACAATACAATATATAAACTAAACCCCCTCCCCATCCTTCCCCAAACACACACACACACACACACACAGAGGCACATTGGCATTTACTATAAGATGCACTAATTATAAATTCTCTTTCAGTTAAAAAGAACATTTTGAGGTGTTCTCAGAATAGTTGCAAGTAAATTCAATAATCACAGTTTTTAATGCTTCTAAATGGAATATAGGCTTTAGATTCTAAAGTTTCCAGAATAAAAATAATTATATGATTGAGTACTTGACTTGAAAATTTTATTTTATAGGACTAATTTTAAATTAAGACCAAGATAAATGAACTAGCATTTCTTTAATAAATGTAAAATGTTAATGATATGCTAAAATCGTAGAGAATGCATTAAACGTACTTGGATTGTAACTTTTGTGAGAAAAATTTGTCTGAATTAAAAATTTTGAATTATAGAAAAAATATGTGAGAATAATGGGAGAGAATATAATATTTGAAAGTACACACTAGTTCTCAATAAATAAGAATAATTTGTATTAAAATTTTTTATAATTGAATTGATTTTTTTTTCAAATTAAATTATTGTTCAAGTACATCCATAGTAGAATTTTTTAAAGCCTAAATGACTTTTTTTTTTGGGTATAGAGTGGTACTATCCACAGTAAAAAAAAAAAAAAGGAAGAACCGAAGAATGATTCTCTTGTTAAAGCCTAAAAAGTAGAAAAGTAAATAAATTTTGGGGTGAAAAATTAAAAAAAAAAAAAGAAAAGGGAAAGAGGGATGACTAATGGACCAGTGTGCCGGCAAGCCGTGTCGCTTATTACTACAAACATTTTATTGGCTACGGACCTACGGTTTCATCCAACTGTGCTGTGGTTATCAACCAATCAGATTTTCCATAAACCATCCTCATTACTTAGTCATTACTCTCTATGTTTAATAAGTATTATTTGATCTTTTAATCATATACACACATTAAGAATATTAAAATAAAAAATATATATTTTTATATTTTTAAATTTATTTATAATAAATAAAAGGATGAGTAATCATTTATGAGGTTTATTTTATTTTTATTTTAAACGTAGAAATAATATTAAAAAATATTAATCATTAATGTATGATATGTGTAAAAAGTTAAATATTAGAAAATAAAATATAACAGTTAAAATATCACATAATATGAAATAGTGAGAGTATTGCGTTGGAAAGGATGAAAGTAGAAATTTAGATTAAACAAGATAAAGAATATTATAAAATTTAATATATATATATATATATATATATATATATATATATATATATATATTCTAAAAAATATATAATTTTGAAAATTTTGGAGGTGTGAACACTACCCCTCATGTCCGTCCCCTAATCTGTCCGTGATTTTTTGTTCAGCTTAAGGCCATACTTGTATTTGTACTCAAAACTATTTGTTTTTAATTTTGTTTTGATTTTGAGAATTAGAATAAAGACAGACACAATTTAAATATTTTATTAAAAATATCAATTATTTGTAATATATCATATCATCTCTCATTGTCTTTTATTTTTATATACTTTAATTTCAATCTCGTTTCCCAAATTAAGACTGAAAACATAAGTTCAATCTAAATGTTTTCAATCATAAATTGTGGCATATTTCAAGAAAAATTTTACTCCTTCCGTTTCTTAATATAAGTCGTTAAATTTAATTTCACACATATTAAGATTTTTTTTTAAAAATAAGGTGATTTTATATTTTTTCTTCTTAAAATACCTTTGTTTAAAAGTCTTGGAAATAAGAGAATAGAAAGGAGAGAAAGAGAAGGAAAGAAAATAATAAATAAGGATAAAAATATAAAAATAGCTTTAAAATTTTTTTGAAAAGTCCCGAACAACTTATAATTTGGTACAATAAAAGTAATGTCTAGCAACTTATATTATGAAATCGATGAAGTATACATTGCTAGTTCATAGCATGACTTCATGTACCAACATCTTCTAGCCTCAACTTTTATTTTGTATTTTGAATCGTGTTTAAGTTATATATTTTTGAGTTTGTTAAGTTTAAACTCTAATCCAATATATGTACATTGAGGCAAAAATAAGCACGATCTTGACTAAACTAAATAGCAAACTTGAATTAACATGCCTATGAATAATAAGCAGCTAAAAGTTGACGACTTATATAAACTTTCTCCATTGAGATAATAATTTTGAACAGCCTACATATTGACTATGAAGGGTGTATTTATTTTGCAATTCTTTTTTAAAAAAAAGACTACCTTATGTTTTTTTACGAAAAATAAATAAATTTTATTTAAAAAATATCAATAGTTTTATTATTCATATCAAGTAGATCCCAGTATAATTTTTGACAATATAAATTCTTTAAAAAATTAAAAAAGAACTCCCAATTCAAATACACCCAATCTTCATCAAAGTCCTATTATAACTTCCAAACAATGAAACTATAGCAAACTAATGTGATTTATTGTGAATCATTTTGTTCGCAGAATATTTAGCGACGTAGTCATTGAGAGTGACTCCCTCCTTGCCCTCCAAGAGCTAATGTATCTTAGTCCAATTTGTTAGGCAGCCTTTATTTTCTACTACTGTATCTTTGTCTCCTGTTGGGCAATTTTTAAGACCTCTTCAAACTTATTTGTTTGCTCGTTTTTTACTAGGAAATGGACAAGGGAAGTCCCTAGTCGTGTAGCCTCTGCTATTTTAGCATACATATATTACCTAATAAAATTCTCATTAACTAAGAGGATGAAATGGTAATTTAATTTTCATTTGCTTTTAACAAGTAAATGATAAAATGGATAAAAAATTAAAAAGAATAATACTTTCATGATATCTTAATAAGAAGTTAATAGGAAATATGTAACCATGAAATAGTAAGTACATTAAACTTCTTAAAAAATTACAACACTATAAATAATTGAATTAATTAAAAATTTTAAATAAAAACATAATTTATTAAGATTTTAACATATGCCAGTATATATAAATTATTTTTATTTTGTTACTTTATACACCTCTATAGTTTTGCAACAAAGGCGTCTTCGAGGCTGATGAATTTGGAAAATCACCTTGAGAATCTGCCTGCTCTTCATTTTCTTTAGATTTCGCCCAGATTACTCCATAAAGCCCCATTATAACCGTGACTCCTCCTATAATGCTGCAAAAGAAGGGGGAAACAAAAAGTTGAAATCAGGTCTATTTTGAATTATCTTTTTCTTTTTCTTTGTTCATGTGCTAATTTGTATTCATAATCCCAGAATTTATTTTGGCTTCTTCACGTACTCATTACAAGAGAAAAAGAGGATATTTCTTACGTTCCAATATGGAGTGCTTCACCTAGGAAGATGAATCCCACAAGAGCAGCAATGGGAATACTCAAGGGTTTGAACATTGCCACAAACAGAGGGCCTTTTTTGTGTATGCACCATATTTCCACAATACATGCTACAACATTTGCAAACAGACCCTGAAATAGAAGACCTTCGAAAAACTCAAAAAATACGATTTTAAAAATATGTTCTTTTTTTTCCTTTTTCTTTTCCCAAATAATATGTTACTTGTAAAATATAGTAACTAAGAATATCTCGAAACATACAATAAATTGAGAACATGCTCTACAAGAAAGCATAGATGTCAGTTCAAGCCTAGTATACTCACATAGTAGATGACTGAAATGAGCTCAATATCTGGACTTAGTTTCCAAGCATTTGGGTGATTTTTTTCTGCAACTAAAGAAACTGCACAACATTGAATACTTGCAAACAAGAAATAGAATGCTGCTATGGTTATCTCTGATGGATACTCCTTCAGAACTGCTCCCTAAAATTTATGTATAGAACGTGATTAACTTAAGCATTCTTCAAAAATATGTAGATCATTTTTGCAACAATTTGTCTCCCAATATTACCTGAGTAATGATCCATGTTGCAACACAAAGAGAAGAAGTAGCAAGAAACATGCCTCCAATGGCCCAATTTGTTTCCGTTGCCAAGGGACCAGAGAAAAAGTTTGGTGACCGCAGAGAGGCGTTGAAGGAGAGTGATAAGGATTTAACTGATAAGGTGCCAATTTGAGGACCATTGTAAAAGACTACAATTATAGCCCCTGAAATGGACAATAAGGTTGCCATGATCTTGATCTGACTTCTTGAGCTTCTCAAATTCAATTTTTCCATCCTATAAAGAAAAAACAAAAGATCTGCTTAACAGTGCTCTTCACACAGTCTCATCATACTACTTATGCTCTTCCCATCCATAAGATTAGAAAAAACTTCTTCGTTCTTTAGTGTAAGGGTGGGGGGGAAGAAAGTGGCACCTGAATATAACAGCAAGCACAAAGGTGAGAGCTGGAACTAAGTTTCTCATAGCAGATCCAAGTGTGGGAGAACTGTAATCTATGCCAGTGTATAGACAGTTCTGGTTAATAGTCATCCTGCATTACCCACAATGGAATGTCACAAAATGTCTCAAGTAAAGGGAAAACAATGAACCCTATTCAATTTCAAAGATTGCAAATCTATTTGAGTTAACCAATTTACATACCCAATCATGCTTACAAGGAAAAATTTGGAAAGGAGAGAGAAGCTAAGAGGAGGCCGTATTGCTCTGTCCAAAAAGGAGAGGAAAAAAAAAATGAAGAACAAAGAAAGATACGAGAGCAGTCAGATAATGCAATAGGGTGAGCAAGATGAGAGACCTTTGGAAGAAGAAAATAATAGGGAGGAGGATGAGAGCAGCAAGTGCATTTGAGTAGAAAACAAGGGAAAAATGGCTCATTCCTTTGGACATGGCTGCTTTGCTGAGCGTGCTTGAGCCAACAAGGATAGTCTCCAAAGTCACCATGGCTGCAAATGGTGCCAATTCTGCTAAGAGGGAAACCAACCCCATCTCTGTTTCTGAATAACAGGTGTGGTTCTCTGTGTCTTAGAGTCTCCGTTAGTAGTTGTATCATAGAAGGTCAAGGAGAAACAGTATGCTGTTGATTAATAATTAGATGCATTATCAATATTACATAAACTATGCTTCGGATAGGGACAAACCATTATTTTTTGAAGGGGAGTTTTGTCTTTTTCGCAATAGTTTATTGCATTTCATTTTTTGGAATAAACTAATCCCTTAAGTTGCTAATATAATTGGTATTGGAATTTCCACACTAACGTTTTGAATTCAAATTTTTTTTGAGATTTGAATCCTGTGTGCACATTTAAATACCGATTGTAAATTTATTTATTAATAATTTTTATATAAACTATTTTGAGCAATAAAAACATATTTCTTGATCGTTGTTGCAAGTAATGTAGTAATAATTGTTGGAACATATTTCAAAAGATTTTCAAGTGATGTGATGTTATATGTGTTGACCAAATTTTCTTCCAACAATTTGCTACACGTTTTCTTTTTAGCTGAGTTGATCTCCAACTGTCACGCCTTGTGCTTATAAGTCTGAGAGCGCGACTATGGGTTTAACAGCACTAACGATCAACTACTTAGCTGCCGTCTTTATTGGGCCAAAATAGACATCCTAAAGTGATAATAGGTACTGAAACCCATCCTTATATATCATTCAGACTTATCATTAAAATCCTATGTGAGATCGGGGCGTCACATTTACTCCCCTCTTTAGGCCTAAGTGTCCTCGTTAGGTCCAAACTTACAGACTAAACCCAGGACCAATTGGATCGTATGGGATTTTAGAAATGGCTTCCACTGCACCCGATATAACACTTAATTCCCATATCGATGGTTGGTTATTTGCTCTGATACCATATGTCATGCTTCGTGCCCACAGGCTCGAGAATGAGATTATGGGTCTGGCAACACTTACAGTCAACTACTTGATCGCTATCCTTATTAGGCCAAAATGGATATCCCAAATTGATAATGAGTACTTAGACCCATTCTTATATACCGTTCAAAATTATCATCAGAATTCCATGTGAGATCGGGGTGTCACACCAATGACTGCTTAACCATGCTTATCTCTAACAAATCCAATCCATAACATTCCCAAGATTTCTGCACGTTCAAGAAACTAATCTCCCTAATTAATGTCCAACATTTCTCAAAAGAATGTTGAAAGCTTTGCCTATAAACAAGCATACTTCTTCTGCAAAAAAGCACTCACAACAAGAAGAAAAATACAAATACTTTACTTACGCTCTAATATTCCTTCCTTCTTCAAATAGTTGGGTTATTTTTGTTCAAGTTTTGTTATTTCTATATCCCACTAATTGTGGAAGTGTTTTTTTAATCCTAGTAGGACTATCAAAATAGTCTTTTACAGTGTCACTACAACTCAAGCTATTATTCTTCTATTTTTTTTAAAAAAATTTTCAACATTCTAAAGGAATATGGCTTCATCTAATGCTCCTATTGCTACCAATGTTCCTATTAACGGAGATGGTTTCACTACCACTACGACTACTATACCTTCAACACAACCATTTGTTATTCCACCGACTGAAGTACTACTTCCATTCACATACGCCAAGTCATTTTTGAATGTTTCCAACATTGAAATTTTTACTGAACAAAATTTCAAAAGATGACAAGAATGAGTCTACTCTTTACTTGACCTCCATGGAGTTGCAGATGCACTAATCTAGCCCAGACCTCCATCAACTTCTGATTCAAAATTTTCAAAAGCATGGGTTTATGCAAATAAGGTTTATAGACATACTATTTCATAAACTATATCTAACGATTTGTTTGGTGCCTATACACTTTACAAGGAGGCAAGAGACATTTGGGACTCCCTTGTCAACCAAAGCATTGCGGAAAATGCTACCAAGCAAAAGTTCGTGGTTGGAAAATACTATTAGTGACAAACGACTAATGATAAGGAGATAAAAACTCAAATTAATTAGTACAAAAAACTAGTATAAGAGCCAAAACTGAAAAGATAGTGCATCCGGAAAAATTCATTGTAGGTATTTTAATTAAAAAATTACCAGAATCTTGGAATGATTACAAGGAAAGTTTGAAATACAAGCACAAGTCTCTCCCTTTGGATGAGCTCGTGACGCATATCCTGATTCAAGATACTAATAAGAAGGAAGCTAATGTTGCTAAAGCAAATGAGATGGTATTGAAGACAAATTTTGTACAAGACAATTCTTCCAAAAGATATGATAATAAATCTCATGATTAAGAACTCAAAATTCCAAACCCCAACTTTAAGAAAAAGAAAGTTTTTTGTTTTGTTTGTGGGAAACCAGGACATCATGTGCCACAATGTAGGAAAAGAGTGAGAAATGACAATCCTCCTAATCTAAAAGCTAATATGGTTGAAGGAAATGATGTAATTGTTGCAGTCATTTTCCAAGTGAACATTGTAGCAAATGTTAAAGAATAGGTGGTAGACTCTAGGGTTACTCGACACATTTGTGCAAATTGAGAAGCCTTTTCCTTTTACAATCCTATAGGAGATGATGATGAGGTAGTCTACTTTAGAGATTCAAGAACAACAAAAGTTCTGGGAAAAGGGAAAAGTTTTTTTAAAACTTACCTTTGAAAAAACTTTAGCCCTTAATGATGTAACACATGTTCTAATTATTAGAGCTAATCTTGTTTCTGTGGCTTTGCTGAGAAAAGTGGGGGGGGGGTATAAGTGTCCTTTAAGTCTACCAAGATTTTCATGACCAAATATAATACTTTTGTGGGGGAAAGAATACTGTAATCAGGGACTCTTTGTACTCAATATTGCCAATGTGATAATGAAAATGCTTCTTCTTTTGCTTACTTTGTTGACTCATTTAATTTATGTCATGCTAGATTAGGAAATGTTAATTTGGTTATCTTAAAAGAAAATTAATTTCTTAGTTTGATTTCTGGATTTTATTCCTCTTGTATGGATAATTGTCAAATATGTGCTTAGACTAAGGTAACTAAAAAGATATGTTTTCCTTTTAATAGAGAAATAGATTTATTAAACTAATTCATATAGAATTAGGTGATTTAAAATAGATCATAATTAGAAGAGGTAAGAGATATTATGTAATTTTTATTGATGACTTTTCGAGATTCACTAAATTATATTTACTTTGGAATAAAGATAATGCCTTTATTACTTTTTTGTCTCATAAAACTGAACTAGAAAATTAACTTAATAAGAAAAATTAAGAGAGTTAGATCTAATAAAAGTGGAGAGTACTTCACCCTAGATAAATTTTGTAAGAAAGCATGCATCATGTGATTTGAAATATTTCAAAGTGTGAGGGTGTCTTACTAAAGTTATGATGTTTGAACCTAAGAAAAGGAAGATAGGTTCTAAAACATCTGATTGTATATTTATTGGATATACTGAACACAATGTTACCTATTGTTTTCTTATTTTGAAAAGTAATTTGCTTGATTCTAATAGAATTATTGAGACAAAGAATGCTAAATTCTTTGAATACATTTTCTCACTTTTTGATAATAGTTCTCATGAATATGCTAATAGAGTCGTTAAGGACTCTAGTGAAGAGTTGAAAAGGAGCAAAAGGCCGATAAAAGAATAATCCATTAGAAATTCTTTTTATACTTACTTGATAAAAAATGATTATTTAACATTTTCCAAAGCAATCTCTTCTTCTGATGTAAGTTTATGGAAAAAAGCAATTAAAACTAAATTAGATTCTATTTTACAAAATAAAACTTGAATTTTAGTTGATTTACTGCCGAAGGCATGGACAATTGGTTGCAAATGGATTTTCAAAAAGAAATTTAGCCGTGATACCTTAATTGATAAATATAAAGCTCGTTTGGTAATCAAAGGGTTTACTAAAAAGGAAAATATTGACTATTTTGTTCTTTTGCTCCAGTAACTAGAATTGCTTCAATTCAAGTTTTATTTTCTTTAATTTCAATTCATAAACTATTTGTACATCAAATAGATATCAAAACTACTTTTCTTAATGGTGATTTAGAAGAAGAGATTTATATGACTCAACTTGAAGGGTGCATTGAAATCGGATAAGAAAAGAAAGTTTGCAAACTATTCAAATCTCTTTATAGCCTAAAACAAGCTTCTAAACAATGACATGAGAAATTTAACTAAGTGTTGTTGAGTGATGGTTTGTTATCTGTTACAGTGGATAAATGTGTATATACCAAAGTTGTAAATAATGATTATATTATTATAAGTTTATATGTGGATGAGATGCTTATATTTGGTACTAGTTTGAAAGTTGTGAATAGTACTAAATTGTTTTTATCTTCTAATTTTGATATGAAAGATATGTGTGAAGCTAAAACAATATAGGGTGATAGAGTTATAAGGATAGGCGATGGTATTATATTGTCATAAGAATATTATGTTGAAAAAATTCTTAAGAAGTTTGATAATTATGATGTGACATCTGTGATCACTCTTCATGATGCTAACTCTCAGTTGAAGAAAAGTCGTGGTCATCTATTGGCACAATCTAAATATACTCAAATTATTAGAAGCTTGATGCAAATTAATTTCACGAGACCAAACATTGTATATGTTGTCTATAGGTTGAGTAGATATACTCCTAATCCAAATCAGGAGCATTGGTTTGCTTTAATAAGACTAATAAAGTATTTGAGAGAAATCATAAATTATGGTATCCTATATGGAGGTTTTCGCATTGTACTAGAAAAGTATAATGATGCAAATTGGATCCTAAACACAAATAAGTCAAGATCTATTAGTGGCTTCATATTCACCCTTGGTGGGGTTGCAATTGTATGGAAGTCATCCTTGTAAACAATTCTTACAAGATTCTATATGGAGTCAGAGTTTATAACTTTGGAATTAGTTGGAATTGAGGCTGATTGGTTAATAAATTTTTTATCTCATATTCCTTTGGATGTAAAACCTATGCCTTCTATATCCATGCACTGTGATTCTCAAGTGATAGTTCCTATTGTTAAGAATAACTCATGCAATGGGAAAAATTGACACATGAGATTGAGACATGATGTCGTAAAGTAACTATTAAGAGATGGAATAATTTTTCATTGATTTTGTGAGGTCAAAGTGAATTTGGTGGATCCTTAGACTGAACTTTTGGGAAGAAAATTGATTTTGGAAATATCGAGGGCAATAGGACTGAAGCCAATTAAGTAGTTAATTATGACGGAAACCCAACCTATGTGATTGGAGATCACATGAAGTAGATTCATATGAGTAACAACAATTCAAAGTTAACTCTAAAAGCACTAATATTAAGTCTCTCTTATGGTGTGTGAATAGTGCTTATAACTACAAATTTCTAAGTGAGATTGAGTTAAAACTCTCAATGGATTTATATCTCTTATGGGTGGTGTAGCTAATTAATGTACACTTGATGAATTTACGTATGTGAATGTAGAATGGGGTCGATCCTATGAGATTATTATTAGCTAATCTCTAGAGCACTCATAAATAATCAAACACGTGCACCGCCTATTTGTGCAAAAACATTGATGAACGATAGAATTGTGGGGGGAAAGATTGAATGATAAAATCTTCAACTTACAATAAGAGATTATTGATTCATAGAAGTTATAAGCTTCATTGATAACTGTATAGGTTATGTTTTATTATTTTGTATTTAGTTCATAGTCTAAAAGATATCAAATTTAAAACTCTTATCCCTGAATATAACTAAATATTTCTTTATCTTTTTCCTTATCAGATCCTTTTGAAATATGTGAAGAATTGTTAGAATATATTTCAAAAGATTCTCAAGTGATGTGATGTTCTGTGTTGACCGAGTTTTCCTCCAACAAGCTACTACTCGTTTTCTTTTTAACTGAGTTGATCTCTTGCTTAACCATATTTATCTCCAACAATCCAATCCATAACATTCCCAAGATTTCTGCAAGTTCAAGAAACTAATATCCTTGATTAGTCTTTCATGTTTCTCAGCAGAATGTTGAGAGCTCCCCTATAAATATGTAGGCTTCTTCTGCGAAAGAGTACTCACAACAAGAAGAAAAATGCAGACATTACTTAACTCTTTGATATTCCCTGCTTCTTCTTCAAATAGTTGGGTTATTTTTGTTTAAGTTTTCTTGTTCCTGTATGTCACTAAGATTAAACAAGCCCTAAATTATCAAAATAGTCTTTTAGGACAGTATTACTACGACTCAAGCCATTATTCTTTTATTCTCTTAAATTTTTCCAACAATAATTACACTAGGCATGTTTCTTCATTAATTTTGAGTTAATTGTTTTTAATTTTGGTTTTGTTTTTCTTTTGTTTCTTCTTCTTGCTTGTTCCTTCTTTCCAAGATTTTCTGCTGTTTCAATTTTGGTAATCCAATTTTTATTAGTTTATGATATGTATAGAACTAATGAACATAATTAAATCCATATAAATGTTTGTTAGGATATAGTTATGAAAAAACCAAATTACAAAATGAAAATTGGCCGATTTATTTCTACATGAATTTTGTTTAGCTTGTAGAATGATTATTCAAAACAGAAGTTCAAGCTTCACTTTTCCTACAAAATGAAGGCCAAAACGTTGGATTAAATTAGAAATTGATCCGAGGAGCTTACCAAGTTTCTATGTTGTATAATTATTTTCTTAAATTCTCTTAAAAATCAAAATCTTGGCGTGCATGATCTTCCCAATTTACAACACAAGGTACATTCTTGTGAGGGAAAAAAACTTACTAGGGACACCCCTTGTCAACAATATATATGTATGAAAGTGCAACAAGAGCTCTAGTGGTAGAAGATGGATATTAATAGTTTTTAACTCTTTTTTGGTAAACTTACATTTAAATCTTTTTGGTAAACTGTCCAAGATTTTTCCCCCACGCATAGGAAATGTAGCAAATTCTTGTATCAAGTGATTTGCTTGCATCCATGTGTTTGTCCTTCCTAATCTTTTCTGCATAGTTCCAATTTTACTTGATATCCGAAACAGATCCTCTCCCTTGTGCTCTTTGATCTATACATCTCTGGAGTTTTGCAGCAAAGGTATCTTCTCCGAGGATGAAGGTAGAAAATCATCTTTTGAATCTCCCGGCTCTTCATTCTCTTTGGACTTTGCCCACATTACTCCATAAAAACCAATTATAACTATGATTGATCCTAAAATGCTGCAACAAACATCCTTATACAGTTCAATATTATATGAATTTCATCATTCATTATCAAGTAAGGAGGAATGATTTCTTACGTCCCAATATGGAGAGTTTCACCAAGAAAGATGATACTCATGATTGCAGCAATAGCTATGCCTAGTGGCTTGAACATAGCAACAAATACAGGGCCTTTTTTGTGTATGCACCATATTTCCATTAAATTCATTATCACAAGCCCAACTCCCTGTGATTGGAAACAATAGTTTCAGTCGCTAGGAATACCATGCTACATTGTTTCTTCTCTCATCGGATAATAATTATATATTGTTGGAGTTATTTTGCTTCTCAAAGTTTTTCGTTAGTGCAAGAGGAAAATAGGGAGTCTATGCACATAAGTTTTTTAATCCTTAAACTGTATGAAATTCATTTAATATAATCGACTCATATTCGAGTTTATTAACATTCCAAAAGAACACACATAAAACAGAATTCAAAGCATGAGATACTGACGGAGCAGATGACTGAGAGGAGATCAAGATCTGGCCTTATTGTCCAAGCATCTGGTTGATATATCCCTGCAACAAAGGAGACTGCAGCAGATTGAATTGTCCCAAACAAGAAATAGAATGCTCCAATGGTTATCTCCGCTGGATACTCCTCAACTATTGGTCCCTTGAAAGTGCAGAGAGTTTTATTAGCTTAATTCTCTCAAAATTGATTTGAGTTTCCGAATATTACCTGAGCAGTGATCCATAATGCAATGCACAAGGATGAAGCAGCAAATAAGATGCCTCCGACGGTCCAGTTTCTTTCTGTTGCCAATAGGGTAGTGAAAATGTTGGGTGATTGAAGAAAGCTTTTCAATGAGGATTTATCTCCTAAAGAGACAATTGGAAATCCCTTGTACAGGGTTACTGTTAATGCTCCTGAAATTGACACCAATGTTGCTATAATCTTGATCTGACTTCTTGAGCTTCTTAAGTTCAATTTTTCCATCCTATATAACAAACACAGGCGTAACGGAAGCAAAATTTCACCACAACAATAATGACGGGATATCACAAGAAATCTCATTCGTAGATAACATAGTATATGTGGGTTAAATTGAAAGACTAAACCGAGTGCAATAGTCGATTAATATCACCTGAATACAACAGCAAGCAAAAAAGTGAAAGCTGGAATTAAGTTTCTCATGGCAAATCCGAGTACGGGAGAGCTATAATCTAAACCAGCAAATATAATGATCTGATTAATCGTAATCCTGCAATACCAAAATAATAACCTAAAATTTCACAAAGAATCATAGGAAAAGCTAATAAGAAATGGAACCCTTTACAGTTATAAGATAGCAAAGATCTTCGAATTCAATTCAAGTGCATACCCAATCAAGCTGATGAAGAAAAATTTAGTAAGAAGAGAGAAGGTTAGAGGGGGCCTTTCCTTTCTGCAAATACAATCAAGAAGAAGAAATAAGCGTAAATCAATGGTGCGATTTTGGTTCAAAATGCAGTTCTTGATAACTAAGAAGGGAAACAGTAAAGAAGAACAAAAATGGTTAGGTAATATACCTTTGGAAGATGACAGAAAGAGCGAAGAGGATGAGAGTAGAAAGAACATGTGAATAAAATATATACGCATATCGGTTCACTCCTCTGGATAGGGCTGCTTTACCGAGTGTGGCTAAGCCAGAAAGCAGAGCTTCCACTGTCACCATGCCTACATATGGGAAAGCTTCCGCTAAACAACGAGTCAACCCCATAATCGTTTCCCAGTGTGTATATGTGTTTCGTCTGCTACTTCTCTTGGTTGATGCCGACCTTTTTGTAGCGGCATTATCTTGTTCTTTGCTAAGTCTGCAGTGATCTGACCTCGGAAATGATTGCAAATTTTCAATTGATGTTCGCTAATAAAATAAATCAATTTGACGTGTTTCCATGATGGAGAATACTATAAACAATTAAAATTCTTTTGTTTTGAATTATTGGAATCTCCATTTAATTAGTAGAGGCTCTATAATTATGAATTTATGTGAATTATTAAAGAAGATTTTTATGGATGTCCACCATTTAGTGGAGACACCACTAATTGAGATTAGTGGAAGATGATGTATGCCATGGTGTATTTCACTAATTAGAACTCTATAAATAGAGTTATTCTCTAAAATTGTAATACACTATTATTTTGTGAAAGAAAGATTAATGAAAGAAAGATTAGAGAAAGAATTGTGAGAGAAAGAAAGAGAGAAGTTTGAAGAGAAATTCTTGTGCAAAGAATAGTTAGAATTTTCTTAGTGTGTAGTGTGTAGATTTTATTCTAACACTACCCTAATTTTATAATATGTTATCAGCACGAGTCTCTGCCGTTATTAAAGCCAGAAGACAGGTACGCATTTATTGATCTCTATGGCTAACCTCGCTAAATTCGAATTTGTAGCCCTTGATATTTCTGAAAAAAAAATTATATGTCATACAGAAATGCATCTAAATGCTAAAAAAAGGAGATCCATATGTCATGTGGATAAAAAGAAAGATTTGACCACCTGAAGATGGTCGTACTACCCACTGCACGGTATGAATGATTGCACCTGAAGTTGCAAGATTGTAAAACCGTAAACTCCGTGATGTATAAAACTACATCTTAGTTAAAAATTTTGCGGAGAAAAAGTTACTGATGAAGTTATATTGGAGAAGGCATTCTCTACTTTTCATACCTCGAATATTGTCCTGTAGTAACAATATCGAGAAAAAGGGTATCCAAAATTGACAGATTTAACATGAGTTATTATTGAGAAATGATGAAGCCAGATGAACTGGCTCAACAGCACTCTCAGAAGTGAATGCTGTTGGCTCCAGCAGAAGCCATCATTATAGTCGTAATTGTGGCAGTGGCTGTGGTTATGGTCATAGACACACTCGATATTTCCATTATCACAGAGAAATACTGGCCACCTGAAGTGGAACAGAAAAGATAATAAGGGAAAAAGATATTTCCATTAATAATAAGCATCACATCTTTTATTCATATCACTAGTGTTCATATGAACTTGATGATATATGCTTATAGTTGCTCTTTTGTAATTGAGCTGGCAAATTTAAGATGAAGATTTGTAATTGTTCTTTTTCAATATTTACATTAGAGGAAGACAAACAATTAGTAATTATGGACTTCAACTCCTCTTTTTCGGCATCCTCCTCCTTTTTTTCCCCCTTTGAGCCAGCATCGAGACTAGCAGCAGAATTAGCCGTAAAATTACTGTGCAATGAGTCTTGAGATTTTATGATCCCCTTAAATTTATTATAATTAAATTTCTTATTATATTTGGCCTTGAAGCATGCTTATCTCAATTTATGTGTTTGGTCCTCTAATTGCGTATTAGAACTTTTTTCCACCAACTGTTTTTCACATTCCAATATCGCAATGGCTTCTTTCAACTTCTTCTCAGCCATATGTCCTCCTACTTCTTTATTTTGCATCTCCTGTAAATCGAAATGATATTATCGGTTATTTACTTATAAATCTTTCATAGTTTCATACTTGCAAATTATAAGTATGTATGAGAGAGAACCTGAACATTCTTGATTATGGTTTCCAAGCTCACCAACTTCCTGTGAGGCCATCGACGAATTCTTAACTCCCTACATCTTTTCTTGAGACGGGTTATGCCAATATTCAGTTCTTTGGCTACGCTCTTGATTGGTAGGTAAAAGTACTGCGAAATTGTTTCTCTTGATAGTGTCTGGGAGTTATTGCCCTTCTTCTCTCTCTGCCTCTTAATCATCTTCTTCTCCCCAAGAATTTTGTCTGCAATAATATCTTGAATTTCGATATTATGCATTTCATTAGTACTTACTCCGACTTCGTTGTCAAGACCACTCATTATTTCTCCTAGAAAAAGAAAATAATATCAGTAAAGGTAATACCATTCAAAATCCATGTTTAAATGTATAATAACCTGGAATCATATTCTGGCTTTGTTCAAAATCCATTAGAGAGTAGAAAGGATCATGCACAAGCATATCCTCATTCAAAGGAATAGCATTAAGAGGAACAGTATCAAAAGCAGCCTCTTGTAGGGGCAGATCAACTTGGTCCAAAGCAGTATGTTCAAAACTTCTACTGATTTACATAAAAAACAAACCAAAAGAGAGTTTAATTTCATTATCAAGCACACTAAAAACAAATGGAAGCCCTCAAAGGTATCTCACCTGAAATTAGGAGGAAGCGGTTGATTTGAAAAGGAAAACATATCAAAATCTTATGCGTTCGAATTAAGCAGAAGCGGTTGGTTTGGAAAGGAAAATACATCAAAATCTGCTGCAGAAACCGAGTCAAAATTTGACCATATCTCAAATGAATTACGAGTCTCCATATCTGCTTTGTGATTTTTGTTTTTGATGTTTACTAATGACTGATGACTGAGATATATATCGATACATATATATATATATATATATATATATATATGTATGAGAAAGAAGAAGAGGTAGATGGTAGGTAGAGGGTCGGAAGAGAAGAAAAGACAAGAGAGGAAGAGGAAAAGTCGGTACCGGGAAGAGTGAAAAAAAAAGAGGAGATATTTTTCTTGGCATTTCCTGCTTGTCATCATTTTCTTATATTTCTTTTCTTATTCTCTTGTGAAATCATTATTCCCTAAATTAGGGAGAGAACAAAAACAGTACAAGAAAGATCGTGATTGGACAACATCATTAAATTATCTTGATCCGCATACAAGCGCGTGTGAACTTGAAGTTCAAAAGATAATTCATTTGTAAAGCATTGCAAATCAAATGCCAGACACTTTTGTTGACTCTAGAAGAGTAACAAAATCGCATATGCCAGCTATAAATGCTCCTATTCTAATTGAAGTTCCAACAGAACAAAAGATTTTACATATAGCTGTTGAGCCAAAAGCATGCCAGAAGCATGGCCGACCTCTTGGTACTAAAGATAAAAATCCTCGAAAGAAGAGAGGATTAATGGTCCAGATGATCATATTAAAGCAAAGAATGATAAAGACCAAGAGAAAACTTATGACAAAGAACCAAACATAAATGAAAGTAACACTGAAATTTCTATCCATTATACCACTTCCGGTAGAAGTTGGAATCAGATAGAAACAATTATTGATCATATGTTTGCATATAATATCTCTTGATGTTATACAGGATAATGATGATCCTGAACCAATATCAGTTGATGAATGTCGGCATAGAAAAGATTGGCTGCAATGGAAAGATACGATTCAATCGGAGTTAAATGCACTGACATAACGTGAAGTCTTCGGACCTGCAATCCGAACATCAGAAGGTGTAAAACTTGTTGGCTACAAATGGATATTTGTACGAAAGTGCAATGAAAAGTGTGAAATCGTTCGATATAAAGCGCGATTAGTAGTCCAAGGTTTTTCAGAAAGACTATGTATTGATTATGATGAAATTTATTCTCCTGTTGTTGATGCTATTACACTCCGATATCTTATCAGTTTGGCAATACATGAAAAGATAGATATGCGCCTATTAGATGTTGTCACTGGCTTACTTGTATGGAAATTTAGAAAATGATGTTTACATGAAAATCCCCAAAGGATTTCATTGCCAGAAGCATATACACATTATCCTCGTGAAAATTACTCCATCAAATTGCAGAAATCATTATATGGCCTGAAGCCACCAGGGCGCATGTGGTTCAATTATCTTAGTGAATATTGATTGAAAGCGAGATTTAAAATGACCAGGTATGTCCATGCGTTTTTATTAAGAAATCTGGTTCTAAATTTGTGATATTAGCTATATATGTTGATGATTTTAATCTTATTGGAACTCTTGAAGAGCTCCAATAAACAATTGATTATTCGACATCAAGGATGGTCGTAAAAGTATACTTTACCTTGGTTTACAAATTGAACATTTGGCAAGTAGAACATTTATTCATCAATCAACATATACAGCAAAAGTGCTAAAAAGATTTTACATGGACAAAGCACATCCATTGAGTATTCCAATGATCGTCCGATCATTAAATGTGGATAAATATCCTTTCCAACCTTAAGAAAATGATGAAGAACTCCTTGGTCTTGAAGTACCATATCTCAGTGCAATTTGTGCATTGATGTATCTTGCTAATAATACACGACCTGATATTGCTTTTGCTGTCAATTTATTAGCAAGATTTAGTTCTTCACCAACACGATGACATTGGAATGGAATTAAATAAGTCATTCGATATCTCCAAGGTACAATTGATCTCGGATTATTTTATTCAAATAAAACCAATCCAACATTGATAGGTTATGCAGATGCTGGTTATTTATCTGATCCACATAAAGCACGTTCTCAAACGGGCTATCTATTTACATATGGAAATACTGCTATATCATGGCGTTCTACGAAACAATCTATAGCAGCTACTTCTTCAAATCATGCTGAAATTATAACCATTCATGAAGCAAGTCGAGAATGTATATGGCTAAGATCCATAATTCATTATATCCGAGAAAGTTGTGGATTATCATCAATCAAAGATATTCCAACTCCTCTTTATGAAGACAATGCAGCTTGCGCAGCTCAATTACGAGGAGGATATATTAAAGGAGATCGGACAAAACATATTTCTCCAAAATTCTTCTTTACTCATGAACTCCAGAAGAAAGGTAAAATTGATGTGCTACAAATTCGGTCATGTGACAACCTCGCAGATATTTTCACGAAGACTTTACCGACTGCAACATTTGAGAAGTTGAGATATAAAATCGGTATGCGTCGGTTTAAAGATTTAAAGGAATCATCTCATCAGGGAGAGTAATAAACAGACATATAGAATAGTGTACTATTTTTCCTTCACTAGATTTTTTTTCCCACTGGGTTTTTATCTAGTAAGGTTTTAACGAGGCATATTCTTTATGTAATGGATGGACATCCAAGGGGGAGTGTTATGAATTATTGGGATCTCCATTAATTAGTGGAGGCTCCACTAATTATGGATTTATGTGAATTATTAGAGAAGATTTTATGGATGTCCACCATTTAGTGGAGACACCACTAATTGAGATTAGTGGAAGATGATGTATGCCATGATGTATTCCACTAATTAGAGCTCTATAAATAGAGTTATTCTCTAAGCTTGTAATACACCATTATTTTGTGAAAGAAAGATTAGTGAAAGAAATATTAGAGAAAGAATTGTGAGAGAAAGAAAGAGAGAAGTTTGAAGAGAAATTCTTGTGCAAAGAATATTTAGAATTTTCTTAGTGTGTAGTGTGTAGATTTTATTCTAACACTACCCTAATTTTATAACATCTTTTAATTACTAATACTTTTCGATACTTTTTTTAATTCTTGAAGTTGTTGGGGGAGATGCCAGTGGCCTTCTCCTCTCCACCCTCCCGCCAAAATAATCTTATAAATGCAAGATTCTGCTCGCTACCTAATACTACTATTCACTTCTTGTAGATTCAAGAAATCCTGAATATTTTCTGAAGAGTTCTACACTCTTTCCATTCTCTGTACAAGGATATTTATACAAGAAGTGTTTTATGCAAGATAAACAACTACTCCTAATCTACCTTATCTTCACATCTTTCCAGCTATCTTCACACAAACACGTTTACAGAAGATAAATTCTACACTCCCCCTCAAGTTGGTGTATAACAATCTGTCATGCCCAACTTGTTAATCACACTATGAAGCGCCTTGCTTGATACTGCTTTAGTAAGCACATCTGCTAGCTGATCTTCTGACCTTATATAAGGACAATAAATAACATTTTTATGAATTTTTTCTTTAATAAAGTGCCTGTCAACTTCTACATGCTTAGTGCGATCATGCTGAACAGGATTTTGTGCAATTTCGATAGCAGCCTTATTATCACAATAAAGACTCATTGGCTTAATGAACTCTATTCTCAAATCTTCCAAGACACGGGAAATCCAAAGCAATTCATAGATTCCATGTGCCATTCCACAAAATTTAGCTTCAGTACTTGATCTAGCTACAACATTCTGCTTCTTGCTTCTCCAAGTAACAAGGTTACCTTCTACGAACATAAAGTAACCTGCTATGGATTTTCTCGTCATCTGATCTCCTGCCCAATCCGCATCCGTGTACCCTTCAACCTTAGAACCTCTATTCTTTGCAAAAAACAAACCTTTCCCAGGTGAACCTTTTAGATACCTTAGGATTCTATAGGCAGCTTCCATGTGTTCTTTGCTCGGCTGATGCATGAACTGATTGACCATGCTCACTGCATACGATATATCGGGTCGTGTGTGAGACAAATAGATTAATCTCCCAACTAACCGCTGATAGCACCCTACATCAACTGAACTTTGATTTGGAAAGATTCCAAGCTTATGATTCATCTCCATGGACGTTTCTGCAGGCTTACATTCCAGCATTCCGGTCTCTTTCAGGAGGTCCAACACATACTTCCGTTGGAAGAGTGCAACTCCTTCATTAGTTCTTACTACCTCAATGCCCAAAAAATACTTTAGTTCCCCTAAGTCTTTCATTTAGAATTCGGCTGCCAAGTACTTATGTAGTAGTTTCATCTCATTGCAATCATTACCCGTTACTACCATATCATCTACATATATGATCAAGGCCATGGTCTTACCTTCTTTATGCTTGGTAAACAAAGTATGATCTGAATCACTTTGTTTGTAGCCAAATGTCTTCATTGCCATGGATAATCTGCCAAACCAAGCTCTAGGAGATTGTTTTAAACCGTACAGAGATTTCCTCAATTTACATACCTTGGTGCCATTCGATGAATCCATTCTCACTCCTGGTGGCAAATCCATATGTACTTCTTCCTCTAGCTCCCTATTCAGAAAGGCATTCTTCACATCAAACTGTCGCAGTGGCCACCCTCGATTCACAGCAATAGAGATCCGGATTCTTATGGTGTTGAGTTTGCCATTGGAGCAAAAGTTTCCTGATAGTCTACTCCATACCTTTGGGTATACCCTTTAGCGACAAGCTTGGCCTTGTATCTGTCAATGCTCCCATCCGCATTAAGCTTTACGGTATATACCCATCTACACCCGACAGTTTTCTTCCCTTCCGGCAAGGTTACAAGCTCCCAAGTAACATTTTTTTGTAAAGCCTCCATTTCTTTATTCATTTCCCCTCTCCACTTCAGGTCTTGTAATGCTTCATGCACATTACTAGGAACCGAAACACTAGATAATTGATCAATAACAAATGCATATGATTCGGGCAAATTTTGTGTGGAGACATGGTTACTTATGGGGTATTTAGCATTCATTTTCAGGTCAGGCTCGTATTATTTCTTTGGCACACCTCTATTGGACCTTTGAGCGTACTTTGAAGTAGAAATTCCAGGTATTGGTTCAACAAGTGAAATGTTAAGCTCA
Organism: Voacanga thouarsii; assembly: GCA_026120185.1. Lineage (NCBI taxonomy): Eukaryota > Viridiplantae > Streptophyta > Magnoliopsida > Gentianales > Apocynaceae > Voacanga > Voacanga thouarsii. The sequence goes on from JANUWF010001827.1 coordinate 325,166, forward strand.
GAATTAGAAACATCAGAATCAACTATGGGAGAATTAAGATCAGAGGGTACCTGAGTATTCTGACTTAACTCTTCATTAGTTGGTGTTAAAAGGAGGTAAGCTAGTATTACCATGATCATATATGTTCGGCCAGCCTCCTTCAGGAGGAATTGCGTCAACTTCTTCCATTCTTTCATCACTTGAATATGTGCCTGGTCTAGCTATTTCCATTTCAGTGCCACCTCCAGTGTTGTTTGTTCCATATTCCAATGACATATTCTTGTTACTACACCTCTCCCTTTGAAGGGAAAATGGTGGATTTTCTTTGTGATAATAAGGCTCATTTTCCCTGAAGGATACATCTATGCTGATGTGCTGCTTTCGTAATTGTGGATCATAACAACGATAACCTTTTTGGGAATCTAAATATCCAACAAAGACACACTTGGTGGCATATGGAACCAACTTATTGCAAAGGCTTTGGAACATGAACAAAAATAGTACAGCAAAAAATCCTAGGTTTAAGATTCGGTATATGAGGAGTTTTAAAGAAAGAGTTTAAGGTTTGCTGTGGGTCCTCGGGAAGGATTCATGGATGTTTTTCGCGTTTAGGAGTCCACGAATCCTAACAGTGGTATCAGAGTAACTTGCTAAACGATTAGGTTGATTCATCTGTGTTAATCGTATTGTTGAACACATGTATGATATGTATATGTGAATTTAAACGGTATGTATCAGCATGTTCGCATGATTATGATTTTAGAATACTTAGCATGCAGACTGCCTGAATTAGGTTTCATATGTGCGTCTTAGTCGCCTGATCAGACCAGATTAATTGCAGATTGTCTGTAAATTGGTCTGTTTTACTATGATATGGTATCGTAAGCATGCTATCCGTCGTTCTATATTTGCGAATTGTTTGTATTAATCGGCCATGATAATATGTTATCTGTATAAATATGATTAAAAGAACGCATATTGTCTGTAATATGAATTTTCACGGCGATGGTTACTAAGGGGTCCGAACGTTAATTTGATTAATATTCGGAAATCGAAAGGCAAAATCTCATTCAATGAGAGAAGGAAAAATCATTTTTCCTTCCGGGGGCGCTACCCCCGGAGACCCCCATAAGAGGCGCTGCCCCTTGGACCCCGCAGAGGCGCTGTCCCTTGACCTCGCCAGGGGCGTTGCCCCTTGAAACCCCAACTAACTGTTCGTTGTGTGTTATTCGTTAGTGTTTCTGATTGTAGTTGTGAATTATTTTGAATAGTGCATAGCATGGCCCGTTTTATCCCAATGTGATTGGCTGGTTACATTATGGTTGTTTTAAGTTGTAATTTTTTAAATACGGCATGCGTGTCGTTTTTCATTGTTGTAAAATTGTACTGCTTTAATAGAATATGAATTATTTTAATTTTACTATCCAATGTAAAAGAAGACGGCAGCCAACATTTACAACTAAGGAAGAATATGCTCAAGGCATTAGAGAATGCTTAAGGAGTTCATATACCTAGATTGACCACCTTGATCTTCACTTTGCTCGTGATGATCAACATAGGTTATGGGCCATGCTATGTCACTTTTATTTATGTCTTGCATGCATATTTGATATGTTATTTCCTGCTTACTACAATCAAATTTTTTAAAAAAAAAAAGAAAAAAAATTTAAGTGTTAAATGCCTTCCAAAATCAAACACTTGTTATTACTTGGATCATCATATGGTCATTCCTACCAAAGTAGGATGTTTTTGATTATCTGAGTGAGATAAGATGGAAAATAGTTTTCCATATGTTTGATATGGTTTGACTTAACTGGGCTATCAAAATAGTTTTGGGCCTAGGGCATTATATGAGATATTTTTAGCCGGGACATTTGATATCTATCTCATTTAAAATTTGAGTTTTATTTAATTATAAGATTAAAGCCAAAGCTTACTTATGATTAAAATAAAATATTTATAAAAAAAAATACATATTTTTCCCCACTACGAAACATCAAAATGTTGAAGTTTCAAAAAGTTTAAATGCTTTTAGAGGGAGTTTTTCGTTAAAGTCTCAAAAATTAATTACTTTGCATATTTTTGTATGTAGATAATGGCAATAAACAGTTGGAATAATTCATTGTGATCTGTGCTTGAGAAAGACAAGCTTAGTGGGACTAACTTTCTTGATTGTGCATGAAATTTAAGAATTGTTCTTAAGCAAGAAAAAATGCTTTATGTTCTTGAAAATCATATTCCCCTTGCTCCAGCAAATAACGCCTCAAAAGCTGAAAAAGATGCTTATAGTAAGCACAAAGATGACTCCAACGATGTTACTTGCCTCATGCTAGCAACCATGAACTTTGAATTTCAAAAACAGTTTGAAGAAGCAGAGGCATATGACATGATTGTGCATCTCAAGGAAATGTTCCAAGAGCAAGCACGACAAGAGAGATTTGAAACTCACAAGGCATTAAATGCATGTAAGATGGTTTCTGGCACCTCGGTAAGTGCTTATGTCCTTAAAATGAAGGGCTATCTAGATCAACTTGATAAGCTTGGTGCTCCTATTAATCATGACATGGCCACGGATTTGATCTTGGGCTCTTTACCTGCTGAGTATGACTAGTTTGTCATGAATTTTAATATGCATAATATGGAGAAATCCATTACTGAATTGCATGGGATGCTAAAACAAGCTGAACTGAACATTAAGAAGAATACTCCTAGTGTTCTAATGGTTCAAAAAGGGAAAGGAAAAAAGAATAACCAAAAGGGCAAGGTCATGGCTAGTTAGGGTAAGGACAAGGCAAAGTCCAAGTTCAAGCCTAAACCTAAGGCCAAGACACCAAAGGAGAGAGCTTGCCATCATTGTGGAGAACAAGGACATTGGTTAAGAAATTGCAAGCTCTATTTGGAAGCAAAGAAAAAGAAGGATATTGAGATTGCTGGTTCAGGTATTTGTGTTATTGAAATTAATTTATCTACTTCTGATTCATGGGTATTGGATACCAGTTGTGGATCTCACATTTGTGTAAATGTGCAGGGTCTAAAAAGGAGTAGAGCCTTGGCAAAAGGCAAGGTGGACTTACGAGTTGCGAATGGGCCTTGGCAAAAGGCAAGGTGGACTTACGAGTTGCGAATGGAGCAAAAGTTGCTGCAGTAGCTGTAGGAACTTTTGAATTAATTTTGCCCAGTGGGCTTGTTTTAGAACTGAATAATTATTTTTATGTTCTTGCTATGAGGAGGAATATTATTTCAGTTTCTTGTTTGGATTTAGAAGGTTTTGAATTTGTTATTAGGAATAACATTTGCTCCATTAATAAAAACGGCATTTTTTTATGGAGATACTTCATTATCGAATGGGCTCTATATTCTAAATCTTCGTGGATTTTCAAACATGTCTATCTATAATATAAATACTAAGAGATTGAAATCTAATTATTTAAATCAGACTTATTTCTGGCATTGTCGTTTGGGCCATATAAATGAGAAACGCATAATAAAGCTTCATAATGATGGGCTTCTAAAATCGTTTGATTTAGAATCTTACAAAACATGTGATTCTTGTTTATTAGGCAAAATGACTAAAGCGCCTTTCAAGAGACAAAATGAAAGGGCAACTGATTTATTGGGCCTAATACATATTGATGTATGTGGACCAATGAATTCACATGCTAGAGGAGGATTTCAGTACTTCATTACATTTACAGATGATTTCAGCAGATATGGCTACCTGTATCTGATGAAACACAAATCTGAATCATTCCAGAAATTCAAAGAATTTCAAAATGAAGTACAAAATCAACTTGGCAAAAGTATCAAAACACTTCGATCAGATCGAGATGGTGAATACTTAAGTCACGAGTTTGACGAGCATCTTAAAAATTGTGGAATTATTTCCCAATTAACTCCACCAGGAACACCTCAATGGAATGGTGTATCTGAACGGAGAAATCGGACTTTATTAGATATGGTTCAATCAATGATAAGTCAAACTGATCTTCCAACCTCCTTTTGGGGTTATGCCCTGGAGACTACTGCATTCATACTAAATCGAGTTCCATCTAAATCGGTTCAGAAAACGCCATATGAGATATGGACTGGGAGACAACCTAGTTTGTTATTTCTGAAGATTTGGGGTTGTGAAGTTTATGTAAAGCGTTTATTATCTGATAAACTTGCACCTAAATCGGATAAATGCATATTTGTGGGGTATCCTAAAGAAACTAAAGGATTTCAATTTTATCTCCCAAAAGAAAATAGTTAATTGTTGCTCGAAATGGATTCTTTCTTGAAAATGAATTTATTTCCAAAAGAATCAGTGGGAGTAAAATACATCTTGATGAGATTCAAGGACCACAATTAGTGCCTGAACTTTATCAAGATGAGATTCAAGAGCCACAATTAGTGCCTGAACCAAATAATGAATCTCGATTAGATGGCTCACAAGTCCAAGATGAGCCTACATCTATAGAACAAGGACCTCGAAGATATGATAAGGTTCGTCAACAATCTGAGAGATATGGATTTCTCATCACTGACGATCACAATGTGGAGCTTATGGTTAATGATGAGCCCACTTCCTATCAAGAAGCCATTAAGAGTTCTGACTCTGGAAAATGGTTAGAGGCTATGAAGTCTGAGATGCAATCCATGTATGATAACCAAGTTTGGACTTTGGTTAACCCACCTAAAGGTTTAAAAACCATTGGGTGTAAGTGGGTTTTCAAAAAGAAAACAGACATGGAGGGAAATGTGCATACTTACAAAGCATGACTGGTAGCAAAAGATTATAGACAAACTCATGGTATAGACTATGATGAACATTTTCACCAGTTGTAATGCTTAAATCTATCAGAATTCTTCTTGCCATAGCAACATATTATGACTATGAAATTTGGCAAATGGATGTCAAAACTGCGTTTCTTAATGGAAACTTACTCAAAGACGTGTACATGACACAATCTGAGGGTTTTGAGATCTTTTGAATTCTAATAAAGTGTGCAAGCTTCAAAGATCTACTTATGGATTGAAGCAAGCGTCTCGAAGCTGGAATCTTCGTTTTGATGAAGCAATTAAAGGATTTAACTTTATCAAAAATGAAGATAAGCCTTGTGTCTATAAGAAAACAAGTGGGAATGCAATAGTCTTTTTGGTACTTTATGTTGATGATATCTTACTCATTGGAAACGACATCCCAACTCTACAAAGTGTAAAGACATGGTTGGGAAATTGTTTCTCAATGAAAGACTTAGGTGAAGCTGCCTATATTCTAGGTATAAGGATATATAGAAATAGATCTATAAAGCTAATTGGACTAAGTCAAAGTACATACATTGACAAGGTACTGAAAATGTTCAGTATGCAAGACTCTAAGAGAGGATTCTTGCCAATGTCACATGGCATTAAGCTCAGCAAAACTCAAAGTCCTTCTACGAAGGATGAAGAAGAGCGCATAAACAAGATACCATACGCTTCCGCTATAGGGTCTATCATGTATGCCATGTTATGTACACGACCCGATGTATCATATGCGTTGAGCATGACGAGCAGGTTCCAGTCAAATCCTGGAGAGGCACACTGGACTACTGTCAAGAACATACTGAAGTACTTAAGAAGAACTAAAGATATGTTCTTAGTTTATGGAGGACAAGAAGGCGAGCTAGTTGTAAATGGTTACACTGATGCTAGTTTTCAGTCCGACATAGATGATTATAGATCGCAATCAGGTTTTCTATTTTGTTTGAATGGAGGTGCTGTAAGCTGGAAAAGTTTAAAGCAAGACACCATGGCCGATTCTACTACAGAAGCTGAGTATGTAGCTACCTCAGCTGCAGCTAAAGAAGCAGTTTGGATTAAAAAGTTCATTACAGAACTAGATGTAGTTCCTAGTATTGTGAACCCAGTGGATCTCTATTGTGACAACAATAGAACCATTGCACAAGCTAAGGAACCAAGATCACATCAGCGATCCAAACATATACTTAGACGTTTTCATCTCATTCGAGAAATTGTTGATAGAGGAGATGTAAAATATGCAAGGTACTAACTGATGACAATGTTGCAGATCCACTGATAAAGCCTCTCCCATCGTCTAAACATGATAGTCATACCAGATCAATGGGATTACGACTTATGCCAAATTGGTCTTAGTGCAAGTGGGAGACTATTGGGGATATGCCCTAGAGTCAATTTGTACTTATACTATTATCATTATGTTTTATATAATAATATGAGGCTTTCCTTTCCATGAATAGTGAGTTTTTTTTTTGTGGTCATCAAGTACGTGACTTGATAGTAAAACCCTACAATGAATACAATGACTATTCTAAAACTGTCCCTGATCGATTATTATTATTGGAATAATAATAAATTAAGATTATTATGTTTGTGACTTGATGGCTATGTTTTACTGGCCATGGATATTTGTGATATCAAGTTAAGACATAAATAAATGTTAGAGAACATTGTATTGGACATGACCTACTGTGAGAGTACTTCATAGAATATGTCATAAGTACTTTCTAGCCATAATAATATTGAAAGTCCTTCGACCTAAATTCATCATAGTTTCCTACTTGATAAATTCTATATTTTGACATTGTCTAAAATTGTCTTTAACCAGATAATAAATTAAACTACTGTTGGATATAGAATAAATCAAGGAGAGGAATATGATTGATTGTGAAGGAATTTGTCCCTCTCAATTATGGGAGAGATATCCATGGGCCCCTTGATAAGTTAGACTGTTAAAAATACATGGCCTGCTCAAATATATCAATCTAAGATATTGATATCATTTGTTTGAACAGTCTACTATGAAATCAAGAAATAATTGATTAAGCTTAATAAGGATGACATGCTTCGTGCCTTATGCTTAATCTGGATATTGTATGACAAAAGGACTAAATATAAAATTATGGTTTGGTTCAAAGAGATCACCGATCTTCATTTCTCCTGGATAGTTATAATGTTTTGCTAGAAACCGTTTATAACTTGTGGGTCATTTAAATATGATTTAGGCACACTGCCAGTGTTAAATGAACCTATATGGTCACACAATAAGCGAACTTGTTAGGTTATTTTTCTGGTGATCAGATTCGATAAATTTGGAAATATGTCTAAGTTAATCGTACTTAGAAAATTTACCAGATACAATGAATCTGGAAATATGTCCACATTCGATGTATCTGGATGATGTCCAGATTATAAGAATCTGACTTGGTAAATTAATTAGTTAAATTACCGAGATAATGGCAGAATCTTATCATATCAGTTTTAATTTAATTTGAATTTAAATTAGAATATAATAAGATATTATTAGGGTTAGACTCTAAGAGGTTCAGGGGGTTTTAAGAAAACCCTAGCCGTCTTTTCAATAGTCCAATTTTTCGGTTGAGAACATTCGTGCCATTCTCTACCAGAAGAGAAAATAAACCTCTCAAACCCTAGGCGCTAGCACTCCCCGGGTATCGAGTGAGTTCGCAGTGTGTATCCGATAGAGGACATTCGCATACTGCAGCGTCTGGTGATTGTTCGAGTTGAACGTACAATAGCGCAATCAGAATCGAAGGATTTCGATTACAGCAACCAGAGGTAATTCTTAAACCTTAGATCTTCTTAATCGTTTACTTGGGTCCTCGGGAGGGATTCGTGGATGTTTTTCGCGTTTAGGAGTCCACGAATTCTAACATGGAAGTCTAGCACAAATGAAGGTGTACGATTTATGAGGTACACAGCAGATTTAACTGCTTCTTCCCAATAAAACCTTGGCATATTCATCCCAAATAAGGAGGTACGAAATACTTCAAGTATTTGTCTATTTTTCCTTTCTGCCAAGCCGTTCTATTGAGGAGTATATGTGCATGAGGTGTGATGCCTAATTCCATGTCGAGTCAAAAAATTCCTAAGTGAACCATCCATAAACTCCATAGCATTGTCAGTTTGCCACACCAAAATAGGCACCTGATATTGAGTATGTACCATATTCCGAAATTCATAAAAAGCATCACAAACACCCATCTTATTACAAAGCAATGCTATCCAAGTCATATAAGTACATTCATCAATGAATGTGACAAAATATTTTGCATTGGATAAAGAAGAAAGTTTGGCAGGACCCCAAACATCTGAATGTATTACAGTAAAAGGTTTAACACTTTTATTAGAACTAGGCAAATATGGAACATAATGACTCTTTGCAAGTTCACACACATCACAAGCAAATATTGATTCATCAAAATTCACAAACAATTGAGGTTTTAATTTCCTGAGATAACTGAAAGACAAATGCCTTAGACGACGGTGCCATAACCAGACATTTTCTTGCGCTTTCGCCTTCCTATCCATAAGATGTACCTGACTGAATTTTCGATCCCCATCCTCCGTCAAATCTAGGTAATACAGCTTGCCCCGTTTAACACCATAACCAAGAGTCTTGTGAGACAGAATATCCTGAAAAACACAGAAGAATGGCCAAAAAGTTACAGTACAATTAAGAGAGGATGTGATTTGGCCCACTGAGAGGAGATTAAACTCCAAGGAAGGAACTACTAATACTGTGTCTAATTTAAGATCTTTAGATAAAGAAAGAGAACCTTCACCCGTTACTGGGCATTCATTGTCGTTTGCGGTGGACACAGTGGAATGAGAGGATGGAAAGGAAGATTGTAATTTATTTGAATCTCCAATCATATGATTCGATGCACCTGTATCAATTATCCAAGAATTTGGTCTAGAAAAGGCAGAGAAAGCATGTTCCTTACCTGCATTACCTACATCACTCGAGTGAGCAACGTGAGCTGTGGGTGCATCATCCCCCTTCGTAACAGCCTCACTGATCATCGCTTTTTTAGCAGGTTTCTTCCTTGGCTTCTTGGAGAAATCCCACCACTCAGGGTACCTGATGATTTCATAGTATCGTTGTTTGGAATGGCCTGTCTCACCACAATGGTCACACACAAGATTATTTGTCCTCCCTGAAGGTGGTTTTCGATTCTTGCCAGCTCTAGATGGTGATCCTTGACGAATTTGCAATGTTGCGTATTTAGGGACTCCTCCCATAGTTTTGCGCTGTTGATCCTCACGCCTAACATAGGCATACGTACTTTCCAAATCTAACTTCGGATATTTTCGTAATATTTCTCCTTGAACCTGATCAAACTCGGGATCCAATCCATTTAAGAAAATATGGACACGGAGTCTGGCCATGGCTGAATGCAGTGGGACTATACCATCCACTGTGGTTTCTTGTACGGTTGCTCGATGATCAATCTCCTGAAAGATAGCCATGAGTTCAGAAAAATATGTGGATAGTGGTCTGCCCTTCTGCCGAATAGAAAAAGATTTTTAGTTGAGTTCAAACAGCTTCGTTTCATCGGATCCATCATAAAATGTCTTCGATACAGCCTCCCATACGTCTTTTGTTGTTGGCAAGCAAATAAATCGCTGCATAAGCGATGGAGACATGGAGTCGATGAACCAACTCTTTACTTTCTGGTTCTCAGTGATCCATGTGGCATATGTCGGATCAGTAACCGCATGTTTTGTTTCTACTCCGGTGAGATATCCGGCTTTATTCCGTGCTCCGATTCGCATCTCCATTAATTGAGACCAAAAAGGGTAATTGGTTTCATCGAGAATGACACTGGTTGGGAACACAACATTCTCTTGTTGAATGACGATTGACTGTGGTGGTGGTGGTTCAGTGCTCATGTTTTTCATTCAAGGGAGGGTATTTCGATTTAAGAAAGATATTTCTAGGGTTTATGCGGCTAGAATGTCTCTGATACCATGTAGATTCAAGAAACCCTGAATATTTTTTAAAGAGTTCTACACTCTTTCCATTCTCTGTACAAGGATATTTATACAAGAAGTGTTTTATACAAAATAAACAACTACTCCTAATCTACCTTATCTTCACATCTTCATAGCTATCTTCAGACAAACATGTTTACAGAAGATAAATTCTACACTTCTCTCTCTCCCCCCATGAACTCCAAGTCTCCAACTGTGAACCTTGTTTTTTTTTTTTTTTTGTGATAAACCGGTTCCGATTCAATGTCTTCAGCTCCCACAGATTCCAATTCCCTTCCTCCCAGAATGTATGGTCCTTCATATTTTTTCATTCCCTTTTTCTTCTCCAAACCGATCATTTCAAACGCGGGACACTTACAGTGGAAAAACAACAGTACACTTATTACAATAGCTTTGCTTGGCTTTCCTTCCCCCCCCTGTTTGGATCCGCCAGCGGACTTCCACTAACCATGGTGATTACCATTTAAGAAATGTAGAAGGAATAAATAAAAACGTAAATTAATAAAGATATAATTCTTTCTCTAATCAACATATCTCGTCTTTCCTAATTGGATAAGTTATTTTTGAAAAAAATATTAAAAGTATTAAATAACAAATTAAATCTCGCTTCTTATTTGAAAATTAAATATAAATATAAATAAAAATAATTTAATATTTGTCTTTCTTCTCTTCTCGCTTTATACTCGTATCCCTGAACCAAACATAGTCTATGGAAGTAGCTGTCTAGAGTGTGTCTGAAGCTACAGGTTATCATTTAATATATAAAATTTTGTAAGGCAAAATAATATCGCTCTATTAAAAAGTAATTTTGACATACAACTAGTTCACTCACATCATTAGATTTCCCTTATTTTTAGTTATAATTATTAATTAGTCATGCAAATTGAATCCCGGATTCAGATTTAAAAAAATAAAAAAATGTAGAATTTGTTATAAAATTTAGGTAGTGTTAGAAAAAAAAAATGTACACACTACACACTAATAAAACTCTAACTATTCTTCAAATCTCTCTCTTTCTTTCTCTCACAATTTTCTCTCACAATCACAATTCCTTCTTTCACAAAATGATGGTGTATTACAAACTTAGAGAATAGCTCTATTTATAGAGCTCTTAATTAGTGGAATACATCATCTTCCACTATTCTTAATTAGTGGTGTTTCCATTAAATGATGGACATCTATAAAAATTCATAATTAGTGGAGTTTTCACGAATTAGTGGAGCTTCCACTAATTCCCTAATAATTCACATAAATCCATAATTAGTGGAGCTTCCACTAATTCAAATATTTACAACACTCCCCCTTGGATGTCCATCCATTACATAAAGAATATGCCTCGTTAAAACCTTATTAGATAAAAACTCAGTGGGAAAAAAAATCTAGTGAAGGAAAAAGAGTACACTATTCTATATGTCTGTTTATTACTCCATCTGATCAGATGATTTCTTTAAATCTTTGAACCGACGCATACCAATTTTATATCTCAACTTCTCAAATATTGCAGTCGGTAAAGTTTTCGTAAAAATATCTGCGAGATTGTCACATGACCGAATTTGTAGCACATCAATTTCACATTTCTTCTGGAGTTCATGAGTAAAGAAGAATTTTGGTGAAATATGTTTTGTCCAATCTCCTTTAATATATCCTCCTCGTATTTGAGCTATGCAAGCTGCATTGTCTTCATAAAGAGGAGTTGGAATATCTCTGATAGATGATAATCCACAACTTTCTCGAATATTATGAACCATTGATCGTAACCATACACATTCTCTACTTACTTCATGAATGACTATACTTTTAGCATGATTTGAAGAAGTAGCTGCTTGGAGATATCGAAGGACATATTTAATTCCATTCCAATGTCGTCATATTGGTGAAGAACTAAATCTTGCTAATAAATTGACAGCAAATACAAGATCAGGTCATGTATTGTTAGCAAGATACATCAATGCACCAATTGCACTAAGATATGGTACTTCAGGACCAAGGAGTTCTTCATCATTTTCTTGAGTTCAAAATCTTTCTTCACATCTAATGACTGGACGATCATTGGAATACTCAATGGATGTGCTTTGTCCATGTAAAAGCTTTTTAGAACTTTTGCTGTATATGTTAATTGATGAAACTTGCCAAATGTTCAATTTGTAAACCAAGGCAAAATGTAATTTTACCAACATCCTTGATGTCGAATAATCAATTGTTTCGTGGAGTTCTTCAGGAGTTCCAATAAAATTAATATCATCAACATATATCACAAATTTAGAACCAGATTTCTTAATAAAAACACATGGACATACCTGGTTATTTGTAAATCCCGCTTTCAATAAATATTCACTAAGATGATTGAATCACATGCGCCCAAATTGCTTCAAGCCATATAATGATTTCTGCAACTTGATGGAGTGATTTTCACGAGGATAATGTTTATATACTTCAGGCATATGAAATCCTTAGGGGATTTTCATGTAAACATCATTTTCTAAATTTCCATACAAGTAAGCAGTGACAACATCTAATAAGCGCATATCTATCTTTTCATGTATTGCCAAACTGATAAGATATTGGAGTGTAATAGCATTAACAACAGGAGAATAAGTTTTATTATAATCAATACCTGGTCTTTGTGAAAAACCTTGGGCTACTAACCGTGCTTTATCTCGTATGATTTCATTATTTTCATTGCGCTTTCACACAAATATCCATTCGTAGCCAATAGGTTTTACACCTTCTGGTGTTCAGACTGCAGGTCTGAAGACTTTACGTTGTGTCAGTGCATTTAACTCCGATTGAATCGCATCTTTCTATTGTAGCCAATCTTTTCTATGCTGACATTCATCAACTGATATTGGTTCAAGATCATCATTATCCTGTGTAACATTAAGAGATATATTATATGCAAATATATTATCAATAATTGTTTCTATCCAATTTCAACTTCTACCGAAAGTGGTATAATTGATAGAAATTCACTATGAGCATCTGGATCATTTAATCCTCTTTTCTTTCGAGGATTTTTATCTTTAGAACGAAGAGGTCGGCCATACTTCTGGCATACTTTTGGCTCAGCAGCTATAGGTATAATCTTTTGTTCTGTTGGAACTTCAATTAGAATAGAAGCATTTATAGCTGGAATATACGATTTTGTAACTCTTCTGGAGTCAACAAAAGTGTCTGGCTTTTGATTTGGATTTGTAATACTTTGCAAATGAATTATCTTTTGAACTTCAAGTTCACACGCGCTTATACGCGAATCAAGATAATTTAATGATGTTGTCCAATCAAGATCTTTCTTATCCTGTTTATATTCTCCCCCTAATTTAGGGAATAATGATTTCACAAGAGAATAAAGGAAAAGAAAAAGAAATGCAAGAACATGATGATAAGTAGGAAATGCCAAAAAAAAAAAAAACTCTTCTCGGTGCCATCTTTTCCCCTTCCTCATTGTCTTTTCTTCTTCTCCGTCCCTCCATCTATCATCTACCTCTTCTTCTTCCTTGTACATATATATATATATATATAATAAAAAATAAAAAATAAAAAAATAAAACCTCAAAGCAGATATGGAGACTCGTAATTTATTTGAGACATGGTCAAATTTTGACTTGGTTTCTAACGCAGAAGATTTTGATATGTTTTCTTTTCTAAGCCAATCGCTTCCGCCTAATGTCAGGTCTAACGCAGAAGATTTTGATCTATTTATCTTTTCAAACCAACCGCTTCCGCCTAATGTCAGGTCTAACACAGAAGATTTTGATGTATTTTTTCCTTTCCAAGCCAACGGCTTTCGCCTAATTTTCCAAGCCAACCGCTTCCGCCTAATTTCAGGTGAGATACCTTTAAGGGCTCCATTTTTTTTTTTTTTTTAGTGTGCTTAATAATGAAATAATGAAATTAAACTCTCTTTTGATTTGTTGTGATGTAAATCAATGGTAGTTCTGGACATGCTGCTTTGGATTTTCAATTTGATCTACCCATTCAAGAGACTGCTTTTGATGCTGTTAATCTACCCATTCAAGAAATTTCTTTTGATGTTGTTTCTCTGAATGAGGATATGCTTGTGCATGATCCTTTCTACTCCCTGATGGATTTTGAACAAAGCCAAAATTTGGTTCTAGGTTATCATACATTCAAATATGGATTTTGTATGGTATTACCTTTACTGATATTGTTTTTCCTTTTCTAGGAGAAATAATGAGTGGTCTTGGCAACGAATTCGGAGTGAGGACCCATGAAATGTATAATATCGAAGTTCAAGATATTATTGCAGATGAAATTCCTATGGAGAATGAGAGGATTAAGAGGCAGAGAGAGGAGAAAGACAATAGCTCCAAGACACTATCAAAAGAAACCATTTCACAGTACTTTTACATGCCAATCAAGAGCGCGGCTAAAGAACTAAATATTGGCTTAACCCCTTTCAAGAATAGATGTAGGGAGTTGAGAATTCGTCGATGGCCTCACAGGAAGTTGATAAGTTTGGAGACCCTAATCAAGAATGCTCAGGTTCTCTCCCACATACACACTTGTAATTTGCTGAAATTATGAAAGATTTATAAGTAAATAATGACTAGAATGAATGTATCTCTACCGATAATATCACTTCGATTTACATGAGCGAAATAAAGACGAAGGAGGACATAAGTTAAGAGAAGCCATTGAGATACTGGAACGTGAAAAGAAGTTGGTGGAAGAAAGTCATAATACGCAGTTGGAGGACCAAACACAGAAATTGAGACAAGCATACTTCAAGACCAAATATAATAAAAAACTTATGGGGATGAGAAAATCCCAAGACTCATTGTGCAGTAACGTCACGGCTAATTCTGCTGCTAGTCTAGATGCTGGCCCAAGGGAGAAGGAAGAGAAGGAGGATGCCGAAGAAGAGAAATTGAAATCCATAATTGCTACCTATTTGTCTTCCTCTGTCTTCTGGCTTTAATAACGGCAAAGATTCGTGCTGATAACGTGTTATAAAATTTGGGTAGTGTTAGAAAAAAAAATCTACACACTACACACTAATAAAACTCTAACTATTCTTCAAATCTCTCTCTTTCTTTCTCTCACAATTTTCTCACAATCACAATTATTTCTTTCACAAAATGATAGTGTATTATAAGCTTAGAGAATAACTCTATTTATAGAGCTCTTAATTAGTGGAATACATCATCTTCCATTAATTTTAATTAGTGGTGTCTCCACTAAATGATGGATATCCATAAAAATTCATAATTAGCGGAGTTTCTACTAATTAGTGGAGCTTCCACTAATTCCCTAATAATTCACATAAATCCATAATTAGTGAAGTTTCTACTAATTCAAATATTTACAACAGAATTAATTTAATGGGGTCATGACCATATCCGGCCTCAGATCCGGACAAATTGGACAATACTTTTTTTTATAACAAATATTATAAAAATATGTAGATTTAGGTGTAGCGGAATTGTATTTTTTTTGGAAAATTTTTTGAAGTAGTAAAAAATTTATATTTAACAAGAAAAAGTGAATACGATAATTTGTAAATAAATAATAAATTATTTAGTATTGGATTTTTTTAAAAAATAAAAATTACCTTTTTCATCTTAAAAATCAACCCGTTGCACATTGGGAAGCAATAGGGTTCATATAACCCGAAAAAATCTTGACCATGAGATGTGGAAGTGTAGCTCCAAAATAAAGTTTTCCATGGGAGGTGCTTAAAACAGTAAATTTGTTTGGGTCTGTAATAATGCTGCCATCCAAAAGTATATTATTTTTTATTTTAATTACGTCCAAAAAATATAAACAGTATTATTTTTCTAATTAAAAATAAACTAAAATTAGAAATGAAATTATGAATCGTTTTGGTCGAATTTTTGCCATCCTCTTGATATGAGTAACGAAGGTGAACATTTCCCTCCCGTTAGAAACAATTTGAAAAGTGGTATCTCCAAAGAACACTTTTTTGTGTTTTTTTTCCCTTCATCCACCGGTGTACTTTTTTTTGACAAATAAAAAAAAAATAATATTATTAACTTCAATTATAAATTCTGGTATACTTGTTATTAAGAGGCAATAAGACTTTAACAAACTAATTTTTTTACTGTGAAAAGAAACTAAAATCAGTAGTCATGGAACTTTGTGCACATATATTTTTCTTTTTTGTTTTAACGCAACTATATATTTTTTTGAATACAAATAATATGATAATGCAAGTTATTTCTATTCGTGTCAGGTCTTCTATTCTTAAATAATTGTTTTCTATTTCTTAAGTTGATTGAAGGCAAGGTTCTTAAGTTCTCCTCCATGCATTCTTTCTTTTTTCTTATAATAAACATGCAGGGGTTTGCCAAACCCTCCCACAATCTCGCGTGGTATTCCGTAAAAATAAATAAATAAATAATAATAATAATAATAATAATAATAATAATAATAATAATAATAATAATAATAATAATAATAATAATAATAATAATAATAATGCGAGTCATAAAAAAATGTCCATCTCTATCGATTTTGAGAAAATAAATAATTATATGAAAAATTAGAGCGTTTTATGATTTTTGTTTCGTTTGCAAAATGATTATTCAAAATGTGAAGCTTTATTTTCCCTAACAAATGAAGATAAGCAATTGATCCCATAAACTTATGAAATTTATTTGTCTTATAATTTTTTTAAAATATCCCTCAAAATCAAAATTTAGGTATGCTTTGAACTTTGAGGCACACCCTTTGTCTCCCCTTAATCACTACATAAAGGTAGCTGGACATATAATAGTATCTCATTATAAATAATTAATTTTTAGATCAAAATTTGAAATGATTTAATAATAAAGAAAAGTGCTAGCAGTGTCAGTTTTTCAAAATGCAGTATATATATATATATATATAAAATGAAATATGCCCAGTATTTGACTTAGGATATAATGATTTTGTCTCCAGTCAATTCAACTTCGAGTGTGAGATCTACGACTACATAATTTACGTCTAAAATTATTCTATAATTTAATGTATAAAGTATATAAAATTATATAACAAAAAACTAAAAACTTTTTTGGAAAACAAATAAAATTTACACAAATCAAGAAATAAAAATGAACCCTCAATCTGATAAAATATTAGGCATTACATTTAGAATCTTGATGGTTAAGTGGCTGACCAAATTGTACAGCCCTTATCCTTAGCTGTGTTGGGCTGACTTGACATCCCACATCAGATCGTTAAGCATTCCTACAGCCGTAAGTGGTCTATTCACTTAGATCGGAGGTCCGAGCATTATTGGGATAAATAAATTTTTAAAAAATTTTAATAAATTTTAATGATGTATAATAATATGAGAAGTTTTAATTTGTATATAAAAAATATTATGTAAATTTAATTATTATATATTTCTATAGATTCTATTATTTTTAATTATTATATGTTACTTTTTTTATAAATGTATATATTTTCAGGAAAAAAAGTTATTTTCATCTTAAAAATCGTATATTTTTTGTATTACATGGATAGATTATATATGCTTTCTCTGCCTAGGCTTTTGCTGGAGCACTGAAATTGTTTTTTGCTTAAATATTTGTAGTTGTAAAGCCCAGTTCTGACGGGGCTTATCGTAGGGGGAAGTTTCGATTTATAATCTGTGTCGATTTTTTCAGCTTTCTTTTATCATTGATCAGTTTGGTGAAGTAAAAGCTGTAAGGATCAGTCAGTGTGCAATGTATGGCTCTCCTTGTGGTGTTGTGCAAGCTAGAAATGCTATTTTATGACAGAGAGAACCAAAGTCTTCTATATGGGATGAATTAGATCCTTTTTGTAGGCATAGGATATAATGTTTCAGGAATCTGGTTTGAATCGGTGTCAAATTAATCCTTGTAACTTCCAGATATGAAATATCTAAATTATGATGGCACCCTGATATTTTGATAGATATAAAGTATACGACAGGAAGTTGCTTTTTACTTGGTGAAATGATTGTTTAATGTAGCTTTTTCTGCTGATGGTTTTTTGAGCTAAATATTGTTATTAATAAATATAGCATTTAAGAAGTTGGATGGTAATACAACTAATATCATGCCCAAAAAAAAATAAAAATTAAATGACTATATAGTTTATGATGACCAAATGAATTTGAATGACATAAAAAGTCATTTAGAAGTGATGATAGGATTACAGTCATTCATTAATATCTATATAATCTTCATTAATTAATCTAAACCCTTGATTAGAGTAGTTGAGAAGGTAAAAAAATAAAAAATTACTCAAAAAACTTTTTAATTTGTATATAAAAAAATATTAGCTTGATTTAATTTTCATAGGTTGTGGTTATAATTTGTTTGAAAATGTTATTGTTGAGTTTTGTGATGTCATATATTTTTATATAGATATTTTCGGATTTTATGCTTTTAAATATGATGAATATATATATATATATATATATATATATATATATATATATAGTTAATTTTTTGGTTTTTAAATGAAGATTTTATTTTATTATGATATCTTATGTTTAACATTTTTTTTGTTTCAATTTCCAATTGATCAACATTTCTTCAAACTTTTTTTTATTTTTTTATTAAGAATTGGATTTTGCTTAGAATTTGTAGAATTTGGAACTTCTTAAATTGTTGTAATTAATCATTATTTATTCTTATTATTTCTTGTTCATATATATTTTGTTAAATATATATTATTGTTATATATTGTTATATTGTTAGTATAATATGGAGATTGCTGTATTTATTACCAATGTCATTTTGTAATTTCTTTGTTTACTTTATTTATTTTGTTATGTTAGTTATATAATACAACGCATTGACATGCAATCATGTTTTTTATTTTTCCATTTTCTAATATATTTCATAAGGGAATGGCTATGGGTAAATTTTTGTTTATATATGATAAATGATATATATTAGTTTTTTAAAGGTCAGTTCATTTCATTTCATTTCATTGGAGATTTCAAGTGATAATTTCTTTCCTTGGTGAAAATAAATTATTTGATTTTTATTAGTGAAAATGTACTATTGAAATTAAGTTGAAATATTTTTTTTTGTATTCAAATTTAATGTATTAATATTATATATATATATATATCTATATAAATATTTAATATATAATTACTAATTTATGTATTGAAATTCAAATTGTTTTTTTGAGATTAAAAAAAAAAAAACCAGGATGTTGTTTTATTTGTGAATTAGTTGTTGGGCTTTTTAAGGTCATTTGGTTTTGGGCTTTTTTTACACAAAGTCCAATGGATATTAGGTACATTAATTGGAATTGCTGAAGTTGGAAATTTTGTCGGTATGTTGAAGTGTTTAATGCATTTTATGTCAAAGGGTCAAATTCGGTGGATTTAATTAACTTTTGGAGTCCGGATTTAGTTAGATTGATTTTTTTTTTTACATCTGGATCTTGTAAGAACCGTGAGGTGGTTCTCTTCACTGTTGTCATTTTTTCTTCGTCATGTTGTTTTTTTCCGGTTGAATACTGTCAAGTGTCATCTGGGTTTGTTGTTTGTTAGCTTAGATCCGAGGTCTTATTATAACTGACAGCGATTTATCTTCTTCGTTTGCATTTTGCATTCGTGATTTTGTTTTTTTTTTGTTTTTGGTATTCAATTCTGTGAGGTTTGATTTAGGGTTGTTCTTGTGGGTTGTTTTGTTTTTCGACGCAAGTCTGACAGTTTGTATGCAATATGGATGTTTCTTAGCGATGGGGTTTGGTATTCTTTGTGTGAAGTATTCATTTCTCAGAAGCAAAAGCAGATTTTGTTGATGGATTTTGTAGGATCAGCTTTGAAGTTATCTTTGTTTCAATAGTAAGATTTCGTCGACAAATGTGATTTTCTTGTAATAAATTTTTGCAGAAGTAGTTTTTTTTTTGTTTTTTTATCTGTTTTCCGCTTGATTCTGTGAATGAGATGTTGATTATAGTCGGATTGTTTTCTTAGGCGTTTTTAACTTCAGAACTTTTTTTTCTTGACATTCAGTGCCGTTTGTTTGTGTCTGTTGCTTTTGATTTGTTTTGTGCATATGTATTCAAATGGTTTGGATTTTGTTTCTTCATTTGTTTTGATATATATATATATTTTATTATAGAATGTGTTGTGGTGTTGTGCTTAGTCGTGAAATCGTTTTTTTGACCTTTTTTCTTTTTATGTTTTTTAATCGAGTTCATAGACATCAATGATACCATGGTTTTGTTTAGGTGAAGATGTGGTTGCCTCCTCTCTTATTTTTTTTTTTATGATTTGATTTTTTATGCCTCATTATTGCAACATGACCAAGCTATACATTCCATGTGAAGGTTCTAAAGCTGAATTTTTTGCTTGAGCAACAAACTCTGCTATTAAGTTGTTTCTTTTTTTCCTCTGTGTATCAACCCATTTTCTTTTTTTGTGTGAAACTTGGAGAAAGATTAGTTAGTCAACTTTACAGGGTATGACATTGTTGTTTCTTTGTGGTGAATATCACTGACATTTATCATCCTTTTCTTTGCAGAGGCCACATTGAAGGCTCTCAGAGAGAAAAAGGAGCCAGAAGTGGCAGAACTAGAGCTTGAACCAACAACTGAAGTTCTCTTTCTCTGTAGTTATGAAGGCTGTGGAAAGACATTTATTGATGCTGGGGCTTTGAGAAAGTATTCTCACATCCATGGAGAGACAATACGTTTGCCATTATGAGAATTGTGGAAAGATGAAGCCAATATCTAGATGGATATCTTGCATCATTGTCATTTAACTTTGAGGTCTAATCATTAGTAATGGATGACCTGGAATTGGATGAATACCATGGAGTTTAAAATAACTGTTCTCTCAAGGGTTTGACCTGTTGCATGCTTATGGTGTAGGAGAACCTTAGGTTCTGCTGCAACCTTTGAACAATCTTTTGCTCAAATCCTGTTCAATGTTAACCTTATCTGTCCCATTGCACCAATGTGCGTACTTTGCATAAGGTTACAGTTCAATGTCTCAAATCTGTAAATTTTGTATTGGCTGTTCTTTGTACCTTTTGGATCAAAGGTGGTCTTTCAATTTTAAACTTTTATTGCTCTGATATCCTCAATTGCCTTGCCTCATTGAGCACATGCTTCTTTTTTTCCCCTCCACTTGGTAACATTTTGTCTGTTTCTTCTAAAATCAAGTCCACTGTTTATTCTGTATTCAGTCATTCGACTCTGGTGAACAATCACCACTTGCTTTATACTGAAATGTCTTTGAGAATCTTGGAGTATATTCACTCTAAGATTGTTAAAGGTACTTTAATGTTCTACCTTTTACTACACGTTTAAAGTTGTCCATAGGTCAATTGCTGTCACATATGATCTATAAATTATGTTTGCTTCTGTAGCATGAGATTATTCTTTTTTTTAACTTCTCAAAGAGTATGGTTATTATTCTTACATGGGTACATCTTATAAGGTTGCAGTTAATGTCTTAAGATGTTGTTGGTAGTTTTGCCTTTGTTTATTTTTCTTTATGTTGCGGTTTATCTTCTGGAATACAATTATACAGGACATGTGGAATTTGTGAAGTAGAGTTATAGAGATGCCAAGGCATCTAATCTAGTGGTCCATCTATTATTTTCTTTTCCATTACAGTGGTGGAATTTAGAACAAAAATTGGTTATTCTAGGTTTTAGGTACCACGATGAACTAACTGCATATCGTAATTGGTTGAAGTTTTATAAAAGATTCCCCAATACCTTAAATGATGTTTCCATTATTAATGTATTGGAGTTTATTTGTTTGGTTGAAATAACATTGGGCCAAATTGCAGTGCCCAAACTGGATGTTGTACAGATCCCTAGTTTCTAACTGAGGGACTGTATTAGAGAATTTATGTTATGGTGAGATTCCCTAAAATTAGAGCACTATTCGTTACGAGACCTCATGTTCAAGTGTCTCTTTTTGGCAACTTGTATTTCAAGATAACATTTTGAATTTTGACTTTTATTTTGAAGTGTTATCATGGACTGCTTAGTTTTGAGCAAAGTCATGTTTCCTGTTGACCTTGCTAATTTATTTCAATATCTGGACATCAATTCTTCAAATTTATTCTGTTTCATCAAGCATGCATTATGAGCTTTGCTTTTGCATTTTTTCCCCAATTCTTTAGTGTCCTTTTTCGTTTCTTTGGCTTGTAATTGCATTGTTATTGAATTATTAACTTATTTTGCAGAAATTTTTGGATAGTTCAAAGCTGAAGAGACACTTTCTTATTCATACAGGAGAGAGAGATTTTGTGTGCTCACATAAAGGTTATGGAAAGGTAATTTGTCTCTTCACACTTGGAATTCTGTTTCCCAGTGTGATAGTTTTTGCTCTCTTTCCCAATCTGATCACTCCTTATACTCAAAGCTCCTGGGGGGAACACGTTATGCAAATCAAAATTGTACCTAAAGCAAAATTTTGTCTTATTGCAAAAATACAATAACTTTTGTTATTCCAGTCCAAATTTTTTTTTTTTATGTTTTATGAGGAGAATTCTAAAACTTTTATTCAATTTGTTGTCTTTTGCAGGTGAAACAAAATGTATGTATTGTCATGGTGTGATATATTCTCTTTTCATACATTTTATATCGGTTTGGCAAGGTATATATCTTCATTTTTTAACCAAGGTGAGGCTGTTAGAGGTATACGGTCGGAGATGGGTGTGTGCAGACAGAAACAGTTGTATGTGTCATTATTGAAGTTGGATATTCAGAGAGAAATTATTTGTTGTGGATGGTTGACATTTTGCATGAGTTCCATATTTGAGTTATTTTTTTAAATTGATGATGGAATTTTTGGGGAGGGGATTGGGGAATTTAGTTTATTGGTTGTGGCAGTTGGGGTAATATTTGTTAATTTCATTATTTTTTAAGTATGTTAGTTCTATAAATTCTGCTATTTTGTAGTATGTGTGCTAAGTATATTGGGCGTCAATATAAGCATGATTGGGGTTCTAATCGATGTTTTACGACGATGGTTTACCATCAAAAGCTCACGTATGATGCATAATTTGCTGTAATTGTACTGTTATGGTTTTTTTTTTCTGGACCAGTTGTTGATTGGAGCATGTTGCTGGGTGCATGGTATAATGTATTGGATGACAGTCTGCTTTTTATAGTCTTTTGAATATGGGATTTCTATAATGGAGTTTTTTTAAGTTATTGTCCTGTTTATTGTATAGTTAGAAGAAGGGATGAGGGAATTGACCTAAGTTAGATTTGGTAAAAGGTTTGTGAATTTCATTAGTTTAGAAGTTCTTTGTGTTTGAACAATGAGATTTCTATGTGAAATCTAATTTTCTTGTAATGTGTTTCAGCACTAGTATGTGCTAAGTATATTGGGCGTCAACATAAGCATGATTGGGGAACCTTTCGGTACTTTGTGACGATGGTGCCCACGTATGATGCACAATACCTTAACTGTTTTTTAAATCTGCTATTTTGTAGTATATGTGCTAAGTATATTGAGTGTCAATATAAGCATGATTGGGGATCTAATCAGTGTTTTGCGACGATGATTTACCATTAGAAGCCCATGTATGATGCACAATTTAATGTAATTATACTATTTTTGATATTATATTTTCTAGAATAGTTTTTGAGTGGAGGATGTTTTTGGCCTTCATTGGATACTATTTTGGATAACAATCTATTTGTTAGAATATTTTGAATGTGGGATTTCTATAATGAGGTTTTTTAAAGTTATTGTCCTGTTTATTGTATAGTAAGAAGAATGGATAAGGTAATTGACCTAAGTTAGATGTAGTATAAGGTTTGTGAATTTAATGAATTTAGAAGTTCTATGTGGTTGAACAATGAGACTTATTTGTGAAATGGGATTTATTTGTAATGTGTTTCACCAATAGTAGCTTTTTTATTTAAAAAAAATATTTTTTTTGTGTTTTTTTTTTGAAGAAAAAAGTGGTAGTTGCTAGGAATTTTGGTCTATAAATTGTAACAGAATGTAAAAATTTCTATATCAGAAGCCCACGTATGATTTACAATAAGTTAACTATTTTTTACTCACAGAAAAAGTGCTTGATGAAAGTTTGTTTTTTGTAAATGTTTGATAAAGAAAGGGTTGGAGGGCTTAGGGATTAGGTAAAATACATTATTCCAGTGCAAATGCTGTTTTTTTATGTTATATGAGGAGAATACTAAACCTTGTCTTCAATTCATCTGTTTTGTAGCTGAAACAGAATGTATGCATTGATAATTTTTCCAGTAGGAGCAAGTTATTGCAGTTTGGCATCGTGTGATATATTTCTTTTTCATGCATTTTATATCAGTTTGCCATGGTTTATATCTTCACTTTTTAATGAAGGTGAGGCCGTTAGAGACCAGTTGTTAGTAATTTTAGTGAAACAATTGTAACAGGATGTAATAATTATTAGAAGATGTGCTAAGCATGATTGGGAAACTTTTCGGTGCTTTGCGACGATGGTTTACCATCAGAAGCCCACGTATGATGCACAATATCTTAACTGTTTTTTAATTACACAAAAGGTGCTTGATGAAAGTTTGTTTTTTCTAGTTACTGTGAGTGAATGTCCAGTCATGTAGTTGGTTATTGAGTTATTGTATGAGGTTAAGAATTTTAATTTTGTGCTAAGTATATTGGGGCATCAATATTAACATGTTTGGGAAATCATTTGTTTTAAATGGATGCTGGAATTTTTCGGAAGGCAGTGGAGAATTTAAGCTCTGGATTCCTGGTGTTCGAAATTAGATATCAAACTCATATATTGTTGTTAGCCCTAAGGGCCTTCTTTTATATTTTGATTTATGACAAACGTTGATATGGACTAACGTGTCAATTCATTGTGATAGGACATGATTGACCTTTGTTCTTCTAAAGTCTTCAGATAAGAATTGTTGGCGACTCCTTCATCACCGATTTCAAGAATGGAAGATCAATTGGAAAATCAAGTATAAGGAGTTATACATCAAGAAGACTTTTTATGAAGAATATTAGACTAGGAAGTGTTCATTAAGGTATACTTATTATTTCCTATGTCCTCTTATCTTTTGATTCATTTGGCTTTACCTTGAAGCTTCAAAGGAGATGATTTTCAAAGTTTTTAGAATTCACAGGATTTTGGATGGTACAGTTTGAATCCAAAAGGTTCATCCAAAATCCTGTAAATTGGGTTGAAAAATTGTCTATCAGGGATGTGCCATTTTGGACTTAACTTTTGGATGCATCTTCGTCCACAACCTGAGTCCAAAACTTGGATGAGTTTAAACAGAAAAATTTATAGCTGTTTTTTTATGACTGTTGGCACTCTACTTTTTAGCTCTATAAATAGCGCTTAAAGCCAGATTACAAGTAAGATTTTTGAAACATCCATCTTAGAAACACTATTACTTAATATCTTCAAAAATCTCCTTTTATCTTAGTTTCAAAGTGAGTTCATTGTGTATCAAAGATAAAAGTATTTTGTGCTTGTATCTGAAAGAATATCTGCTCAAGTAAGTGAGCTTATCTCTATTCTATTGATTTTCAATTCTTAGCTTGTAATAGCAAGGGTGTGTGGTAAAACCCATAGGGGTGATCCTTGTTGTGTGTATGTTCAAGGTTGTGTGGTAAAAACCCATAGGGGTGATCATTGTTGTGTGTATGTTCAAGGTTGTGTGGTAAAATCCATAGGGGTGATCCTTGATGTGTTTGACAGGTTGTGTAAAACCTAGTGGGGTGATCTTCTCTTGTATGTGGTTATTTCATTAAGTGAGGTTAATGAAATAGGGTTGAAAATCCTTAAGTGTGAGGCTTAAGGTAGTGGACGTAGATCATTGTTGATCGAACCACTATACATCTCTTGTCTCATTTTATTTCAGTAGTTCATGTATATTGTTTTTATAATCTTTCACTGTCTAAATCTGAATACACATCTACGAGTGCTTGGACAACTTTCAATGCATCAATAAAGTCAATCCAAGTATCTTTGTGATCATCCTTGTTCAGCATTTTAGACTCTTTGGAAAAATTATTTTTACTTGCCAAAAACCTTATTCACCCCCCCTCTAAGGTTTTTCATTTGGTATTAGAGCGAGGTCTACATACTTTTGGTTTAACAGCCTTGTAGAAAAGATCTTAATAGTTAGCTTATCTTCTCTTCCATATGTTGAAGGATCTTTAACAAATCGTCCACCTTTGTTTAATGGAAACAACTATACCTTCTGGAAAAATAAAATAAAGATTTATGTGTGTTCTATTAACTTCGAGTTATGGAGTTTAATAGAGAATGGTCCTTTTATTCCATCAAAGATGATTGATGGCATAAAAATACTTAAATAGAATGATGAGTATAGTGTGGAAGACAATGCAAAAATGACTCTAAACTTTCAAGCTATGAATATTTTGTGTTGTGCACTAGATACGACTGAATACAACAGTGTTAGTGGTTGTGATTCAACTCATGATATATGGAGATTGCTAGATGTCACCCATAAGGGGACAAATCAAGTCAAAGAATCAAAACTAGGGCTTCTTATGCATGATTATAAATTATTTATTATGAAGCTAAACGAAAGCATCACTGACATGTTCACAAGATTTACTAAAATCTTAAATGGTCTGAAAGCTTACGAAAAGGTTTATTCCCTTAGAGAACAAAATCGAAAAATTCTTGATGCTTTACCAAAAAGCTGGCAGCCTAAAGCTCTTGCTGTTGAAGAATCCATGGATTTGAAATCCTTACTTACTGAAGAGTTGATCGGATCTCTTTTAACTCATGAGATGAAGCTTAAAAGGTTTCATGAATCTGATGATCATGATAAAAGCAGAAAAGGGATTGCTCTAAAAGCTGAAAGTGAAGATGAAGAAACAAGCTCTTCGGAAAGTAGTGAAGGCATGGACGGTGATGACTTAGCAATGATAGCAAAAAAATTCAGAAGGATGTTCAAATGAAACTACAAACGAGGAAGGAAGTTTATAAGAAAGAAATGACAAACCTTCAGCTTCAAACCTCAATGCTTTGAATGTAAAAGCACGGATCACTTCATTGCAGACTGTCCGGTTGCAAAAGGAAAGGAAGGAAAAGTGTCTAAGAAGAGGAAAGACCAGAAAATCAAGAAAGGTAAAGGATTGATGGGAGCTTGGGACTTAAATGATGAATCTGGAGATGAAGAATTTGAGGAAGAAACTACCAACATTTGCTTCATGGTTTTGGAAAATGAGGTAAACTTTTCAACATCAGAATGCATGTCTATTTCGTATACATCTATGACTGAAAAGCATGTTGATCCTAATGAGTTGTTATGTGATATGTTTTGTGAATTAAAAAAACTGTCCAGAAAAAATAAAGATTTAAAGTTGAAGGTAAATTGTCTGATGAAAGAAAATGAAGCTTTGTTGAATAGCTATGAAATGTCTCTTGAAATACATATGCGTGCTGAAATTGAAAAAGATGTGATCAGGACAGCATTACATGATGCATATCTGGAAAATAGAAACTTGTGTGATAAAATTTGAATTCTTGAATGCATGGTTAGCACCTTCAATGATATGAAAATTAGAGTAAATGATCTTGCCAATTGCATTGAAAAATTTACAAATGGTAAAAGCAATCTGGAAAAACTTATCGGAACTCAACATCATTTTGGTAATCGAAGTGGATTAGGATATAACCATAAGGATAATAACAAAACTTGCATGCCCAGATTTGTTTATGTTGGAAATCAAAGTGGCTTAGAATATAACCAGGAGGATAAAGACAAACCTTGCATGCCCAGATTTGTTTATTCTGGAAATCGAAGTAGCTTAGAATATAAACATGAGAATAAAGATAAAACTTACATGCCCAGATTTAGCTTAACCGAAAATCAAAGTGGCTTAGGATTGAATATAAGAATAACTACAAAAAGAACAAATTCCAGTATGCTAAACCTCCTCCTTTTCACAGCACATACAAGGCATGCACATATTGTGAAAAACCTGGACATATTATTTCAAGATGTCTTATTAGAAGAAAAGTGGAATCCAGTGAAGCTACTTTCTGGAAAATCAAAGAAAATGTTACTAACCTTCATGGACCAAGAAAGTGTGGGTACAAAAAATCATTTCTTCTTCTCATGTATAGGCACGATCTTTAAGCTTTACCAAGTGGTTCTTGGACAGTGGTTGTTCAAGACACATGACTGAAAATGTAGCATTGCTAGAAGATATTCAAACAACAAATGAAGGATTTGTTACATTTGGAGACAAGAAAAAAGGGAAGGTTCTCGGCATTGGTAATATTGGTAAAGGTTCATTAACATTTATAAAGCAAGTCTTACTTATTGATGATTTGAAATATAACCTGCTCAGCATTAGCCAACTTTGTGACAATGGTTGCAAAGTTATTTTTGAAAAAGATTCTTGTTTTATACTTGACAGTGAAAATCTTGAAATCATCTTTACTGCCAAACGCATGGGAAATGTATATGTGTTTTATCTTAATGACCTTGTAGCTAATGGAATTAGATGTCTATCCGTTCATGATAATGATGGTTATCTTTGGCATAGGAGACTAGGTCATGTATCCTTTGATTTGTTAAACAAACTATCCTTAAAAGAACTTGTTAGAGAGCTTCCAAAAATGAAATTTGATAAACACAAAATCTGTGATGCATGTCAATTTGGAAAGCAAATCAAAACTTCTTTTAAACCAAAGAAAATGATCTCTACCTCAAAACCTCTTGAATTAGTTCATATGGATTTATTTGGACCTATGAGGACTGCTAGTCTTGGTGGTAAAAAATACGCATATGTAATTGTTGATGATTTTTCTAGATTTATCTGGACATTATTTCTTGGACAAAAAGATGAAGCCTTTACTGAATTTTCAAAACTGATTAAGCGCGTCCAAAACTTGATTGGATGTAAATTGGTCTCTATCAGAAGTGACAATGGAAAAGAATTTTGTAACAATGAATTCACTCTCTTCTGTAATGAAAATGCAATCTTTCATAATTTCTCAGCAGCTAAAACTCCTCAACAGAATGGTGTTGTTGAAACGAAAAATCGGACCTTGCAAGAAATGGCTAGATCAATGCTTTGTGAAAATGTTCTTCCAAAATACTTTTGGGCGGAAGCTGTTAACACAGCATGCTATACAATAAACCAAGTTATGTTAAGACCATTTTTAAGAAAAACTCATTTTGAACTTATGTTTGACAAAAATCCTTCTATATCTTATTTTAAAGTTTTTGGATGCAAATGTTTTGTTCTAAATACAAGAGATAATCTTGAAAAATTTGATAGCAAGTCCGATGAGGCTATATTTCTTGGATATTCTTCCAACAAGAAAGCTTATAGAGTATACAATAAAAGAACACTTTGTGTAGAAGAATCTGTGCATGTTGTTTTTGATGAATCTAACATTTATACGTCAAAAAAAGATGATGATGGTGTAGGAAATTCAAATGAAGCTAAGTTAGATCAAGTAAATGCTCCATCATTAGATACTTATGCAAAATAGGAGGAGATCGAAGAATTACATAATGAATAAGAGAAAGATCAAACTAAAGATTCTGCAAATAATCAATTGCCAAAGGATTAGAAATTCAAATCAGGCCATCCAAAGGAGCAAATCATTGGAGATCCAAACCAAGGAGTTAAAACTCGACGGTATTTTATCGACAACTTTGCTCTTCTTTCAAATATTGAACCTAACAGCATTGATATTGCATTACATGATGAATTTTGGATTATTGCCATGCAAGAAGAGTTGAATCAATTCGAAAGAAATCAAGTTTGGAAACTTGTTCCTAGACCGCATGATCATCCTGTTATTGGAACAAAATGGGTTTTTAGAAACAAACTTGATGAAAACGGAGCTGTAATTAGAAACAAAGCTAGATTGGTAGCTCAAGGATTTAATTAAGAGGAAGGCATTGACTACGATGAAACATTTGCTCCTGTTGCTAGATTAGAATTTATTAGAATGTTACTTGTTTTTGCATCTTTGAAAAATTTTATGCTCTATCAAATGGATGTCAAAAGTGCTTTCTTAAATGGCTTTATTGAAGAAGAAGTGTACGTTGAGTAGCCACCTGGTTTTTCTCATGAGCTCTATCCAAATCATGTTTTCAAACTATCGAAAGCTCTTTATGGATTAAAGCAAGCTCCTAGAGCTTGGTATGAAAAGCTTAGTGGTTTTTTAATCTCAAAAGGATTTTCTAGAGGCTTAATTGATAATACCTTGTTTATCAAATCTGATTGCTCTGGTACTTACTAATCGTCCAAGTCTATGTTGATGATATTATCTTTGGCGCTACTAATGACTCATTGTGCAAGATGTTTGCTAAGACTATACAGCAAAAATTTGAAATGAGTATGATGGCAGAATTGAACTTCTTTCTCGGAAACTAAAGATGGAATCTTTATTAACCAAGCAAAGTATGCCAAAGAGTTACTCAAAAGGTTTGGAATGAATGAAGCAAAAGAAATCAGCACACCCATGAGCACATTCATAAAACTTGACCAAGATGAAAAGGGTAAGGAGGTAGATGAACGAAAATATAGAGGTATGATTGGAAGTCTACTATATCTTACTGCTAGTTGACCAGATATCATGTTTTCAATATGTCTTTGTACTCGATTTCAATCTTGTCCGAAAGAATCTCATTTAAGTGCAGTTAAACGCATACTTCGATATCTTATTGGGACATATGATTATGGATTATGGTATCCACGTACTAACACCTTTGATCTTATAGGATATATTGATATAGATTATGCAGGGTGTAAAATTGAAAGAAAAAGTACTAGTGGCCATTGTCAATTTCTTGGACACTCACTGGTATCATGGCACAGTAAAAAACAAGCTTGTGTATCATTATCCACCACTGAGGCTGAATATATTGCAGCAGGAAGCTGTTATGCTCAAATCTTATGGATGAAGAATACTCTGCGAGATTTCAATTTAAATTTTAACTATGTTCCTATAATGTATGATAATACAAGTACTATCAATCTAACAAAAAATCCAGTGCAACACTTGAGAACAAAGCACATTGAAGTTAAACATCACTTCATCCGAGACCATGTACTTAAAGGAGATGTGTGTGTTGAATATGTCTCAACGGATGAACAACTTACAGATATCTTCACTAAACCTCTAGCTGAGGACAGGTTCAACAATTTGAGAAGAAGTTTGGGTATTACAAGAATTTGATAAATAATCTTTTTGTGTAAGTTCTTCTTATGCAGGAATTGTGAAGAAAAAGGTTTTGGAAACAAAACTCTACATCCAAAATACCCTGTTCTTGTTTTGAACGCAGTACTAGAATCCAATTCCTACATCCAAAATGCATTTTAGGGAAACACTCTTTTGGACAATGATTTCGGACCTGGTCTTGTTCCAAAATCAATGCTTGATATTCTTTTATTCTAAATTTCGTGTTTCAAAAAAATTAGTTTGCGCGTTTTTCAAAACTCCTAAGAAAAACACATGTTTCCAAGGCACATTATTCTCACACTATCCTAGACATTCAAAGCTATCTGATTTTATCTTTCTTAAAACTCTTGAAACCGTCATTCTTCCAAAACAATTCGTCCGTGTTCTTCTTCTCTGAAAACCCAAAAAGTTCTATAAAAGCTTGAATCCTTCAATGGCCAAGACAAAATCCACCGTTCCAAAACCTAAGAAGGAGCAAAAATCTTTTCCGGTGTTAATGAAAAAGGTTTCAGGTTCAACAAAGGGCAAAGCAAAAGCAAAGGAAGCTTCTCCTCAGCCTCACTTCTCGGCCTCTCATTATGATTCGTCTGAATCTTCCTCCGAACAACTGAGTTCTGCAAATCAGGTACCTCGATTTCTTGACTCCAAATGTGAATCTGAATACAATGACTGGGTCTCTAGAAATCGAACTATTATTTCTGGCTATCGAGTGAAGCACTCTGCTTTTCTGAACTTGTTAAATATTCTGGATATGTTTGATCATGTCGGGTGGGGGAGTTTGCTATCAGTTGATGAGAAAATCTACACTCCTTTAGTCTGTGAATTTTATGCAAATTTGAGAAAGGGCAAACTGGAAGAAACAGAGGGAGGATTCATGATTAGGTGGTATGTGACACGAGTTAAAGAAAAAGATTTTGAATTTGACCATAGAATGCTGAACAGAATCTGTGATGTTCGTGATGCTGGTTTTCAGTATTTTGAGTTAAACAAATTTCCTGAAGGAAATGAAATTTTTATTCTGAAAAATTTTGAGAAGTTGTTTATTGGTGGAAAAAGCTTTGAGATCTCTGGAAATTGCAGTTCTAAATGGCTGAATGGATTAGGTAGAATCCTTCATAATATGGTTTCTACCATTGTTGTACC
Source organism: Voacanga thouarsii (assembly GCA_026120185.1). Taxonomy (NCBI): domain Eukaryota; kingdom Viridiplantae; phylum Streptophyta; class Magnoliopsida; order Gentianales; family Apocynaceae; genus Voacanga; species Voacanga thouarsii. The sequence continues at coordinate 357,222 of JANUWF010001827.1, forward strand.
CAGTTCCGGTCATAAGATCTCTATTGGCATACTTCAAATGGTGGTCATGCTTGCCTTAGCTGAGGGGAGACAGATTAACTTTAGATTTCTGACAACAAAGTTAATGTTGCAGTATAGAAACACTTCTAGCAAGGTTCTTCCGTTTGGAAATTTATTGACCAAAGTCTTCAGATTTTTCAATATTAATTTAAATTTTGTTACTTCTGATCCCTCAAAAATAAATGTTTATAGCTATGACTCCTTTGAAAAGATGGGATATGTAAGGGAGAATAATTCTTGGAAATTGCTTAGAGAAACTGCTGGAAAAGAAAGAGAGAACCTGATGAAAATTAAGGACGAAGGAAAGACTGTCTCTGGTTCTAAAAGAAAATTTGATGAAGGCAATGTTTATGACATGGGTTTGTCTGAGAATATTCTGAGTGCAATAAGCTCCTTTGCAGAGAAATTAGAATCTCTTAGCTCAAAAATCAAGAACTTAGGGAATAGAATTTCTGTCATTGAGCAATCTGCTAAGCCTTCCGCCTCTATATCTGATCATGAAAAGGATGAACAATCTTCAGAGGATAAGAATGAACCGCCTGCAGATATCAAGGTTCCCTCTCCTGAACCCTCACCTGAACCATCTCCACAGACCTTCTTCTCGTCCGAAAAAAGATATTCCTCCTCCTTCTCCCAAACCCAAAGGAAAAAGACGGGAGCATGTGGTTGTAAAGCGAAAATCCAACAGAATAGTTGGTCAGTTTTCTGAGAAGGGTACTGGATCCAAGGGTGAAACCATTAATATTTCCTAGACTATTTTCTTGGGTAACACCGTGGTCGATGAACAACTTACATTCTCGCCACGCTTGAACAATTTACTTTTTTAGTCATTTATATTCTGTCTTTGGATAATTTCTGATACTTTTTTAAGTTTAATTCTCTGTTATGCCTATTATCTATCTGATGACTGTTAAGTGCATATTACTTCTCCTTCTGCTATGCTTCTTTTTGATTGATGACAAAGGGGGAGAAAGAAAATGACAGTGAATATGAGAAAGATGACAGTTATTATGGGGGAGAAAGAAAATGTTAAATAGATCCACATGTTGATAAGGAGAAAATGAAAAAATAAAACTGTTGTGAAAATATTGAATGTTGGTCTGCATGACTGTCGGCATGATGTTGTTTGCAAGACATATGCTAATCTGAAAATGTTATAGTCTGCAATATAAGCTATATGAAATTGTTGGTATGCAGTAATTGATAGAAAATGTAAAGTTTGCATGTTATGACTGCATATGAATTTGATCTACATGTTGATATCTAAAAATAAAATGTTATGAGTTCTGCATGGATTCTACATGACTAATATTGGCCTGTTAATGTTTGGTTTTTTGTTTAGCAAAGTAACTGCTATGGAGGTTGAAACCCTTTGAAAACTAAAACTGCTATATGAACAGTTATTGAATTCTTGAAGTAACTGCATGAACTGTTATGAACTGCATGAACCATTTATGATATGAACAGTTGCGCAGGTAAATTAAAACCGTGATGAAAATTTCTAATCCACTATTCACAATTTTTTCTGAAAAATTCCTCAGTTTGTGAAAGTTCAATTTTATAACACAGAATTCTGAATGATAATTGGATCCTTGAAACAAAAATTCTGTGATAAATTTTTGGTGCATCGAATCAGGGGGAGTTTTAGACTCAGAAACTTTGTATCCAAAACAAATATTCTTATAAGCAGTTTTTGAAAAATGTTTTGGACATCCAAAAGTCCTATCCAAAAGACATTCTAAAAACACAAGTTCTTCCAAAACGATTTTGGATACACTTTCTGAATGAATAAATCGTTACTTCTTCTATTTCCTCTTATGTTCAAAATTATCACATAAGCATATATTTAGGGGGAGCTTTTTAACATTTTATCTTTATCAAATTACTTTGAATATTTATATAGAGATATGATATGCTTTAGGATCATTGAGATATGGTTTCTCATAAGATCTCTATGAGACTTGTTACAATTATTTGCACCTTTTGCTCATCATGTTATCTCTATCTACATATAAAATGTGTCATGTTTGTCATCACTCAAAAAAGGGGAGATTGTTAGCCCTAAGGGCCTTCTTTTATGTTTTGATTTATGACAAACGTTGATATGGACTAACGTGTCAATTTATTGTGATAGGACATGATTGACCTTTGTTCTTCTAAAGTCTTTAGATAAGAATTGTTGGCGACTCCTTCATCACCGATTTCAAGAATGGAAGATCAATTAGAAAATCAAGTATAAGGAGTTATACATCAAGAAGACTTTTTATGAAGAATATTAGACTAGGAAGTGTTCATTAAGGTATACTTATTATTTCCTATGTCCTCTTATCTTTTGATTCATTTGGCTTTACCTTGAAGCTTCAAAGGAGATGATTTTCAAAGTTTTTAGAATTCACAGAATTTTGGATGGTACAGTTTGAATCCAAAAGGTTCATCCAAAATCCTGTAAACCGAGTTGAAAAATTGTCCGTCAGGGATGTACCATTTTGGACTTAACTTTTGGATACATCTTCGTCCACAACCCGAGTCCAAAACTCGGATGAGTTTAAACAAAAAAATTTATAGCCGTTTTTTTATAACTATTGGCACTCCATTTTTTGGCTCTATAAATAGCCCTTAAAGCCAGATTACAAGTAAGATTTTTGAAATATCCATCTTAGAAACACTATTGCTGAATATATTCAAAAATCTCCTTTTATCTTAGCTTCAAAGTGAGTTCATTGTGTATCAAAGATAAAAATATTTTGTGCTTGTATCCGAGAGAATATCTGCTCAAGTAAGTGAGCTTATTTTTATTCTATTAATTTCAATTCTTAGCTTGTAATAGCAAGGTTGTGTGGTAAAACCCATAGGGGTGATCCTTGTTGTGTGTATGTTCAAGGTTGTGTGGTAAAATCCATAGGGGTGAGCCTTGATGTGTTTGAGAGGTTGTGTAAAATCTAGTGGGGTGATCCTCTCTTGTATGTGGTTGTTTCATTAAGTGAGGTTAATGAAATAGGGTTGAAAATCCTTAAGTGTGAGACTTAAGATAGTGAACGTAGATAATTGTTAATCGAACCACTATACATCTCTTGTCTAATTTTATTTCAGTGGTTCATGTATATTGTTTTTATGATATTTCACTATCTAAATCTGAATACACATCTATGAGTGCTTGGACAACTTTCAATGCATCAATAAAGTCAGTCCAAGTATCTTTGTGATCATCCTTGTTTAGCATTTTAGACTCTTCGAAAAAATTATTTTTACTTGCCAAAAACCTTATTCACCCCCCCTCTAAGGTTTTTCAATTGTGATAAATGAGTGGAGGATGTGCCCATGTATGATGCATAATTACCTGTAGTTGTTTTGTTTTTGATTTTGTTTTATTTGCAGTTGTTGAGTAGAGTGTGGGATTTAGTTTATTTGTTGTGTTAGTTGGGGTAATGTTTGCTAATTTCATTATGTTTTAAGTATGTGAGTTGAAGAATATCTGGGTTTTTGTTGTATGTGTGCTAAGTATATTGTGCGTCAACATAAGTATTATTGGGAATCCAATCGGTGTTTTACGACTATGGTTTACATTAGAAGCCCACGTATAATGCACAAATTCTTATAATTGTATTGTTTTTCGTTTTATTTTTTCTGCAGCAGTTGTTGAGTGGAGGATGTTATTGGCCGGCATTGTATAATGTTTTGGATAACAGTATGGTTTTTATAGTATTTTGAATGTGGAATTTGTATAATGAAGTTTTTCTAAGTTATTGTCGTATTTATTGTATAGTAAGAAGAAGGGATGAGGGAATTGACCTAAATTAGATGTGGTATAAACAGAATGTAATAATTATTAGCATATGTGCTAAGTATTTTGGGCATCAATATAAGCATGATCGGGGAATCTTTCGGTGTTTTGCGACAATAGTTTATCATTAGAAGCCCCCGTATGATGCACAATAAATTAACTATGTTTTTAATTACACAAAAAAGTGCTTCATGAAAGTTTGTTTTTTCTAATTAGTATGAATGATTTTTGAATTATAGTTTTTGAGTGGAGTATGTTATTGGCCTGCATTGTATAATGTATTGCATGACGGTCTACTTTTTATTATTTTTTGAATGTGCGATTGCCATGAGTACCACATTTGAGATTGGGCATGAGGAAGTTCTATATGTTTGAACAATGAGAGTTATGCGTGAAGGGTGATTTTCTTGAAATATGTTTCAGCAACAATAGTGTTTTTTATTTGGAAAAAAAAGGTATTTTGTTTTTTTACAAAGAAATGGTAGTTGTTAATAATTTGAGTGAAACAATTGTAATAGGATGTAAAAATTATTAGATGATGTGCTAAGTATATTGGGTGTCAATATAAGCATGATTAGGGAACCTTTCGGTGCTTTGTGACGATGATTTACCATCAGAAGTCCACGTATGATGTACAATAACTTAATTATTTTTTAATTATACAAAAAGTGCTTCATGAAAGTTCTGCGCTTTTGATTCAGCGTGCTTGTTGTTTTTAGCTTGATTTCTAAAAGGTATTTTGTATTTTTTTTAACACAAAAAGTGGTAGTCGTTAGTAATTTTAGTGAAACAATTGTAAAATATTGCATTAATTATTAGTATATGTGCTAAATATATTGGGCATCAATATAAGCATGATTGGGGAACCTTTCTGTGTTTTGCGACGATAGTTTTCCATCAGAAGCTCACGTATGATGCACAATAACTTAACTGTGGTTTTAATTAGACAAAAAATGCTTCATTAAAATTTGTTTTTTATAATTAGTATGAATGAATTTTGAATCATAGTTTTTTAGTGGAGTATGTTATTGGCTTGTATTGTATAATGTATTGCTTGACAGTCTGCTTTTTATTATTTTTTGAATGTGGGATTTTCCATGAGTACCACATTTGAGATTGGGCATGAGTTCCTCATTTGAGTTATTGTTTTAAATGGATTATGGAATTTTTGGGTAGGGGAGAAGAAGGGATAAGGGAATTGACTTAAGTTAGATGTGGTATAAGGTTTGTGAATTTGAATAGTTTAAAACTTCTATGTGTTTGAACAATGAGAGTTATTTGTGAAGCGCGATTTTCTTGTAATCTGTTTGAACAACAATATCGTTTTTTTTTTGAAAAAAAGGTATTTTGTTTTTTTTTTCAAAAAAGTGGTAGTTGTTAATAATTTGAGTAAAACAATTGTAATAGGATGTAAAAATTATTAGATGATGTGCTAAGTATATTGGACGTTAATATAAGCATGATTGGGGAACCTTTCGATACTTTGCGACGATAGTTTACCATGAAAAGCCCACGTATGATGCATGGGATTAGGGAGAAGAAGGGATAAGTGAATTGACCTAAGTTAGATGTGGTATAAGGTTTGTGAATTTAAACAGTTTAGAACTTCTATGTGTTTGAACAATGAGAGTTATGTGTGAAGTGTGATTTTCTTGTAATATGTTTAAGCAACAATAGCGTTTTTATTTTGAAAAAAAAGGGTATTTTTTTTTTACACAAAAGTGGTAGTTGTTAATAATTTGATTGAAACAATTGTAATAGGATGTAAAAATTATTAGATGATGTGCTAAGTATATTGGGAGTCAATATAAGCATGATTGGGGAGCCTTTCGGTGTTTTGCGATGATGGTTTACCATCAGAAACCCACGTATAATACACAATAACTTAATTATTTTTTAATTACAGAAAAAGTGCTTAATGAAAGTTTGTTTTTTGTAGTTACTGTAAGTGAGTGTTTAATTGGTAGTTGTTAATAATTTGTGTGAAACAATAGTAATAGGATGTAAAAATTATTAGATAATGTGCTAAGTATATTGAGTGTTAATATAAGCATGATTAGGGAAGCTTTCAGTACTTTGCAATGATGGCTTACCATGAGAAGCTCATGTATGATGCACAATAACTTAATTGTTTTTTAATTACAAAAAAAAGTGCTTCATGAAAGTTTATTTTTTCTAATTATTTTTTTTAATTACAGAAAAAAGTGCTTCATGAAAGTTTGTTTTTTCTAGTTACTGTGAGTGAATGTTCAATGAGGTAGTTGGTTTAGAATTGTAATTTCCTGCTAAGTATATTGGATGTCAATATAAACATGTTTGGGAAACTATTTTGTTTAAATGGATGGTGGTTTTTTTGGGAAGGTAGTGGGGAATTGAGTTTATTGGTTGTGGTAGTTGGATTAAACTTTGGCAATTTAATTATGTTTTATGTATGTGGGTTGAAGATAATCTGGTTTTTTGTTGTATGTGTGCTAAGTATATTAGGCGTCAATATAAGCATGATTGGCTATCCAATCGGTGTTTTGTGATGGTTTACCATTAGAAGCCCACGTATGATGCACATTTTCCTGTAATTGTATTATTATTATTTTTTTCCCCGGAGTAGTTTTTGAGTGGAGTATGTTATTGGGCTGCATTGTATAATGTATTGCATAACAGACTACTTTTTATTATTTTTTGAATGTGGGATTCGCCATGAGTACCACATTTGAGATTGGGCATGAGTAGCACATTTGAGCTATTGTTTTAAATGGATGATGGAATTTTTTGGGTAGGGGAGAATAAGGGATAATGGAATTGACCTAAGTTAGATGTGGTATAAGGTTTGTTAATTTAATCAGTTTAGAAGTTCTATTTGTTTGGACAATGAGATTTATTTGTGAACTGTAATTTTCTTGTAATGTGTTTTAACAATAGTAACGTTTTGATTTGAAAAAAAAGGTATTTTGTTTTTTTTTCCCAAAATAGTCATAGTTATTAGTAATTTTAGTGAAACAATTGGAACAGGATGTAATAATTATTAGAAGATGTGTTAAGTATATTGGGCGTCAATATAAGCATGATTGGGGAACCTTTCGGTGCTCTGCAACAATAGTTTACCATCAGAAGCCCACATATGATGCACAATATCTTAATTGTTTTTTAATTACACAAAAAGTGCTTGATGAAAGTTTGTTTTTTCTAGTTATTGTGAGTGAATGTCCAGTCATGTAGTTGGTTATTGAGTTATTGTATGAGGTTAAGAATTTTAATTTTGTGCTAAGTATATTGGGGCATCAATATTAACATGTTTGGGAAATCATTTGTTTTAAATAGATGCTGGAATTTTTCGGAAGGCAGTGGAGAATTTAAGCTCTGGATTCCTAGTGTTCGAAATTGGATATCAAACTCATATATTGTGATAAATGAGTGGAGGATGTGCCCACGTATGATGCATAATTACCTGTAATTGTTTTGTTTTTTATTTTATTTTATTTGCAGTTGTTGAGTAGAGCGTGGGATTTAGTTTATTTGTTGTGTTACTTGGGGTAATGCTTGCTAATTTCATTATGTTTTAAGTATGTGAGTTGAAGAATATCTGGGTTTTTGTTGTATGTGTGCTAAGTATATTGTGCGTCAATATAAGTATTATTGGGAATCCAATCGGTGTTTTGCGACTATGGTTTACCATTAGAAGCCCACGTATGATGCACAATAGCTTAACTGTGTTTTTAAGTATACAAAAAGTGCATCATGAAAGTTTGTTTTTTCTAATTAGTATGAATGAATTTTGAATCATAGTTTTTGAGTGGAGTATGTTATTGGCGTGCACTGTATAATGTATTGCATGACAGTCTGCTTTTTATTATTTTTTGAATGTGGGATTTGCCATGAGTATTGTTGGGTGTCTCAGGCTCGTATTTTATACGGTGCAGCGAAAAATAAAACGAGATACCCTCCCAGGACCCATCTATTTGTGGAAAACAAGACATAATGAGGGTAAAAGTAATAGCTTTTACTTTTGCGTGATCGTCCGAAGAATAAAATTTTTTTCGTTAAGTTAAGGCGCGATCCAGCAATCCTCGTGATCAACCTCCACGTGAGTTGAACGTCTAACCACTATAATCATAGTGTGTGATTATCTCTAACAGTAATTCACACAGAGGAATACTCAAGCACCAAATTTCTATACTAGCAGAAAAAGGATGGCGGCTAGGGTTCAAGATCAAAATCGAGAGAGAGAAGAAGAAGATTTTCGTGGTTGTTTTTTTTGTGTGTTGTTCAGCTATTGGCTAGGGTTTTTTCGTGTGTTATTAGCTACTATATATCACACGAATTTTCCTTTCCAAAACTGAGAATTCTAATCCTATTAGAATTCCCTAATTGTAATTAGAAATATCAAGTTCTCATAATTACAACTTGTACCACAAATTATAACTAATTATAATTTATCCACAATAATTTTTATTTCTCTCAATTAACCCCACAATGTTATCAAATAACATCTTGAGTATATAATCCTCTATTGTGTGTGACCTATTAGGTTTCCCAGTCAATTGGTAGAGAACGTGAATTAATCCAAACGTCTTTGAGATTAATAATCCATAATTAATTAGAATTAATCCTATTAATTCTAATCAGGATTAGTTTATTAATTCATCAATTAATAAACCCGTATTCTCAGATTATGAGCGATATCAGCAACACATCATAACCACCCAAGAGTCCAGGAAGTCAAGTAGCTTGACATGAACCCTTCAATAACAAACTTCAGTGCAATCAACTCCTTTTACCATACAATATCTCATTCGGTTTGGAGAACGGAATTAGTGCTAACTCCCTCTACAATTAATTCTGGCCCGAATACAATAGTACTTGTACCAGGAACCCACTACTCTATATGTGTATCAATTGGAACTGTTTTCAATACACAATTGCCTTGGCCAAGGATTTTTGAGTAGTAATTCCTACAAGTGGCCGTGAGATATTCGCCCCTACTATTAGGAGTAGTGAATCCTTTATTGACCCTCTCAACTACTTTCGTTTACCTCACCTTGTACCCAATATCTATCCCATAGGCGGCCATCGATCGAGCTCCGGAGATTGGAATCAAAGTACAAGGCTCAGCAAACAAAGTACCTTGGAGATCTCAAGTCTAAGGATACTTGCACGTTTGCTATATTGAGATTATATCACTGGCATTAAATAGTTATCCATGTGATTATCTCAAAGTTAGGTCATTCAATGAACTTGTTCTATTAACAAGCATCCATGTGTTAACTTTGAGTATCTCAATACTCACGGTTATGAGAACCACCGCCTGATCAAATCAGGAAGTCTAAACATGCTAGTCTTAACGCATTAATGATGTCCTATCTCATTAATACTATGACTAGGGACTATTTAAGTACTAACACCATCCAGTGTAGTAGGAATCTCATATCATGGCCTCTATCATGATTTTCTTAACACAGTGTTGTACTAGGGACTTTATCGAACAGTTATATTACTTAAAGTAAACAAAAGAAACTGTAAGATAAATAATATCTTTTATTAAAATAAAATGTGTCATATACGATGTACAAGTGATTACCTCTAGGGCACAACACTAACAAGTACCACATTTGAGATTGGACATGAGTACCCTATTTGAGTTATTGTTTTAAATGGATGATGGAATTTTTGGGTAGGGGAGAAGAAGGGATAAGGGAATTTACCTAAGTTAGATGTGGTATAAGGTTTGTGAATTTAAATAGTTCAGAACTTCTATGTGTTTGAACAATGAGAGTTATGTGTGAAGTGTGATTTTCTTGTAATCTGTTTCAGCAACAATAGTGTTTTTATTTGGAAAAAAAAGGTATTTTGTTTTTTTTTAGAAAAAAGTGATAGTTGTTAATAATTTGAGTGAAACAATTGTAATAGGATGTAAAAATTATTAGATGATGTGCTAAGTATATTGGGTGTCAATATAAGCATGATTGAGGAACCTTTCGGTGCTTTGCGACGATGGTTTACCATCAAATGCCCATGTATGATGCACAATAACTTAATTATCTTTTAATTACAGGAAAAGTGTTTCATGAAAGTTTGTTTTTTCTTGTTTTTGTGAGTGAGTGTTTAATGAGGTAGTTGGTTAAGAATTGTAATTTCCTGCTAAGTAATTTTCTAGTTACCTATAATTGTATTGTCTTTGATTTTGTTTTGTCTGCAGCAGTTGTTGAGTGGAGGATGTTATTGTCGTGAATTGTATAATGTATTGGATAACAGTTTGGTTTTTATAATCTTTTGAATGTGGGATTTTTATAATGAAGTTTTTCTAAGTTATTTTCTTGTTTATTGTATAGTAAGTAGAAGGGATGAGGGAATTGACCTAAGTTAGATGTGGTATAAGGTGTTGTAATTTTAATCAGTTTAGAGGTTCTATGTGTTTGAACAATGAGACTAATGTGTGAAATGTGATTTTCTTGTAATTTGTTTCAGCAATAGTAGCATTTTTATTTGAAAAAAAAGGGTATTTTGTTTTTTTTTAAAATAAAAAAGTGCTAGTTGTTAGTAATTTTAGTGAAACAGTTGTAAAAGAATGTAATAATTATTTAGCTTATGTGCTAAGTATATTGGACGTCAATATAAGCATGATCGGGGAACTTTTCGGTGTTTTGCGATGATGGTTTACCATCAAAAGCCCACATATGATGCACAATAATTTAACTGTGTTTTTTATTACACAAAAAGTGCTTTATGAAAGTTTGTTTTTTTCTAATTAGTATAAATGAATTTTGAATCATATAATTGGTTATTGAGTTATCGTATGAGGTTAAGAATTTTAATTTTGTGGTAAGTATATTGGAAACCATTTGTTTTAAATAGATGGTGGAATTTTTTGAAAGGCAGTGGGGAATTTAGCTTATTGCTTTTGGAAGTTGGGTTAATCTTTGGCAATTTCATTATGTTTTAAGTATGTGAGTTGAAGAAAATCTAATTTTTTGTTGTATGTGTGCTAAGTGTATTGAGTGTCAATATAAGCATGATTGAGGATCCAATCGGTGTTTTACGACGTTGGTTTACCATCAGAAGCCCACGTATGATGCACAATTCGTGAAAATATTGTCAAAATTGTATATGTAAAACTACTGTTGAGTTTATTCTAATTCTAAGAAGGGATAAGGAAATTTAAATAAATTAGACATGCCATGAAGTTTTTGAAATTCATCATATGATAGGTATATTGGACATCAATATAAGCATATTTGTCAATCATTCAGTCTTTTGCAAGGATGGTTTATTAATAATCATAAAGGTAACAAAATCTATTTTATAAAATTGACATTATGGAAATTCTATGGACATTGTACTTTTTTTCTCTGACTGCATTGCTTCAACTGTATTCTTCATTGTTCTGGAGCTGTTGTTCACTGGATCACATCATGTGTATTTTGTAGCCTGAATTTAAGAATAGTTATTTTGTTTGTTAGAATTAATATGTGAATATAGAGTTGGAAGTGTTAGAAACTCATAAAATTGAATTTAAAGTTACTTTTGGTAGTCGATCGTATACTTCTTGATAGACTATGTTTTGTGTATATGACTTGAATTCTGCGTCATCTTCATGTGTCATGATTTTTATTCCTTTTGGCGATTTGACTCTTGAAAGTGCAGCATACAATTGTCCATGAGAAAACACAAGTTTTGGTAAGTACAATCCAACATTCGACAAAGTTTGTCCTTGACTTTTGTTGATTATCATTGCATAGCATATGTTCACTGGAAATTGCCTTCTTATCATTGTGAAAGGAATCTTTGAATCTGTCGAAGACATATCTATTCTTGGAATACATACTTTTTCTCCTATTTTTGCACCTGAAATGATACGTGCTTCAATGACTCTTTTACTTGTTTGTGTCACAATTAGCCTTGTGCCATTGTATAATCCTTTTCCAGGGTTGACATTTCTCAATAGCATAATAGGCACATTATTTTTACTCTGTAAAACATGATTAGGCATACCTGGAAAATTGATGCTGTTGAGGTATTCTGTTGGATATATATTTTCTGCATCTTTCATTAGCCCTATAACATTGTCTATTCTATCTGCACTTATATATATTCAATAATAGATCCTGGTACTTTGTCCAAAGTAAAATTATTCAACTCTGCAACTGTTTCATTCCTTGGTGTTACGATTGCTCTGTTCATCAAGTAGCTAGGATCTATGTACCTGTCTTGAAAATTTAGATAAGTAGAGTTGAATATTCTTTCCACTGGATCGCCATTAGCTTCTAGCATCAAATTGCTTGGGATTTTGATCCATATAGGTTCATTATCATTTCCTCTACACTTTCCAGGTTCTGTACTATCTCCTATTCTTAGTATCTAGTTGGTAAAAGATGTTAATTCTTCAGCCTATGATTGTTGTAATGCATTTCCTTGTTTAAGCTTCATGTTCTCGGATAGTGTAAGGACTTCACAGTGGTTCCATAATTCTAATTGATTGAGTATCAAATTCACTATATCAGCTCTTTGACCTTTTGGTACAACCGGAAGAATCTGATGGAAATCTCCCCCAAATAGCACTGTTTTGCCTCCAAAAGGCTTGTTCTCATTGAAATTTATTACTGTTCTTTGTATGTCTTTGAGTGTTTTATCAACACTCTCAAAAACATATTTTGAATTCATAGGAGCTTCATGCCAAATTATGAGTACCGCTCTTCTTATTAATTCTGCAAGCTGATTATTTATTTTTATTGAGCATGTAGAGTCTTCTGAGGTTACCAGAGGAATTTTGAATCTGTTGTGTGCCATCCTTCCACCTAGTAGTAGTAATGATGCAATCCCTATTCAACGTTGTAAATAACAATGTGTAATAAAAATGATGCATTAGGAAAGAAGATGTTAAAATGTGAATGACAATTAAATAATTTTGGGGGATGTATAAGAAAAGTAGTACCTGATGATGCTACTGCAAGGACTATCTATGATTTTGATCTGAGCTTGTTGATAATTGTTTTGTAAAGAAATGTTTTGCTTGTGCCTCCATAACCAGATAAAAAATACAGCTTCCCTTTATTATAATCATTGCATTTATGACCTTTTGATATATATCTTTTTGTTCTGCATTTAATTGTGCATACATAACTTCGTGTTCTGCTCTCAGTATATTTGTATCATACATGATTTCTTCTCTAATGCATGTGTTTTGTAGATCCTTCAAAAACTCTTGATTTGGAAAAGGTATTCCTTCTATTTCTTCTAGATTTCGACCTTATTTTTTAAGTAGGATTTGTAATTCTCTCAAGGTATAGCTTTTGACCTGATCTTCTGAGAGATGTAAATACGAAAATCCAAGGGCTTTTCTTTGTCTATATTCAATATCATCACTAATTTTTGGCCAATTTACTTCCTAGAGATTCTTGACATCTGCAACGTTACAAAAAATAAGAATTGTGACAAATAAATCGCGTAGTTAGCATCCTGTTACCCATTAAGCTGCTTCATCAATTGTTTCATGCCATTCTCTATCATTTTGTAGTAGACCTCTTGCATAGCAAGTCTTTTTGAAAGTTGAATATAATTTTCCCATCATATATTCTAATTTCTTCATAGCTTCTAGGGCTAGGGACATGGTTAAGTAACATTCGCATATAGTATCTTTCCCCTGAGGCTAGATGTGCGAAGGTGATCCGTCCAATGCACTTTTTGCTTTTCTTCTTTTTCCATACTTTTTCTATTCTGTACCAGTAATAATGCCGTGCGAATTCTATATACTTCAACTTTTTTGCATTTGAGTCTGCCTTGTTCATTTCAAGCTATTCTGTAAACATTGTCTTCTTTGCATCTTCAGTCATTGCTATATTAGGAAGAGAATTGTTATTATTAAATATGATATTCTACTCTTCATGAAGATGGAACCCCAATCTTTGGACTGCTGGTGTTCGAAATTGGATATCAAACTCATATATTTTCCAGGATGGTTCACATACTAATATGTATCTACAATCCAAAAATATTTTGACTTCATTCAAATTCTGCGCTTCTGATTCAACATGTATGTTGTTTTCAGCCTGATTTCTCTCTACGACTGCTGTTGTTCTATCTGGACCTTTGTTGAGATATTTAAATAAATATTTAATGACTTTTGATTGACTGCATATTTCAATATTAATATGGCTTTGATATTTAAGTAATAAATTAAGATTGTATGGGACTACAAATCTATTATCAAGGAAGAATCCATTATTCTCAATGGTTATAGATTTATCTCGTCTTCTGTAGATAGAATATCCTGATTCATCAATTGATGTTTTGTTATAAAAAGACTTTGGAAAATGCTTTGAACAGTGTCCTGTGTAAAAATGAATGTATTAGTTTTTAACCAACAATATGTACTATTTTTGAGATATTGGCTCATTGAAGAAAATTTTACCTTGTACCATGCATGGAGAGTTCTTGTATTCAATTCCACATGGCCCATGCATCATGAATTATGTGACACTTTTGTAGCCAATGAAATCAATAAGTGGATTAGGAATTTCGGCGAATATTATGTTATTTATTTCTCAGGGGTCTTTTTCTTTGAACTTTGATGTAGCCAAATGATAATGTGTGCATGTGGTAATCCTCGTTTTTTAAATTCAATTGTGTATACAACTATTTTACAAAAATAAAAGGTAAGTTAAAACAAATACACATAGAATTTCTAAAGGAAAAATTTTGCAAATATCTTCGTTTGAAGTAACATACCTGAATCTACTTGGCCAAAAATTTTGTTCTTTAATATGTCATTGATCATATCATCAAGCTTCATCTTGAATACTCGAACCTCAATTTTAGGCCGGTTTTCTGGTCGTTGGTCGGGTATCTCATTTAAGAGGTCTGTTATTTCTGGCCAATTAGGATTGGCAGTAAATGTGATGAATAAATCTGGGTTACCAAAGAATCTACATAGTTCTATAGTATCTTGATAGTTTTGAGTCAAATACCAAGGTCCACCAGTGAATGTTGATGGTAGTATTGTTCTTTTGCCAATCTTTCTTGAATCCGTATTACCACGGTCAATTGCATCTTGTACATTTCTATATAATTCTATTCGCAAATTTCCTTGATTTTCTAAAATCCATTTTAGCCTTGCTTGTTCAATGCTTGTATAAGCATCTACAATGAATTGTTGATATAGCCTTCCTGAGTGAATCAAAGTGGCTCCTTCACTGCGTCTGTATTGAAGTACATATGCATAGTATTCCCTCATTGTTACATAAGATCACTTTGTTTTTTTCATCTGTCTGTTTTGTACATAATTGATTTTCGGATGATATCCATCTTCCTCATATGGAAAAAGTAATGGATATTGCATAGCTATGAAAGAAGGATGCAAATAGCTTATTCGTTGTAGACTTCCAGATTTCATCTCAATAATAATGTCACGATCTTTTGTTGTTTTATTCAGATTCCCAACAATTAGAGCCATAATTTCTAATGCTCTTGGTGCATCATATTGTCGTCCTGTGAAATCTTTACTATGATGCAATCTGATTTTGAAATTAGGTATTTTTCCTGAGGAGTATTTATCTCTAGCCATTCGAAAAACTTTCACCCACTCATTCGTAGTATCGAGCATTAATATAAGTTGTTGTGTGATGTCTACTCTTATTTTCATGTTATGTTGTCTTTTGTTCACTGCTTGAATTCTGTTCTGGACCTCATTTTTTGTATCATGAAAATAGAGCTGGATAAAATGTGCATCTGCTCCATCTGTCGGTATTAATAACCCAAGTCTATGATAATTTTCACCATTGATTCTATAAATATATGGTCTAGCTCTTTCATTCACCTTATCGTCAACTTTTACACCTATAGAAGTCATCGAGAACATTGAGTTGTATGCTTTGATATTTTCCAAGAATGTTCTTGATTTCTCATCAGTTACTCCTATTAGCAGACTCTTTAGAGGCTCAGGTGGATCTTTCCTTTTTGGTAGTTGGACTCTTCCTTATGTTACAAAATAATTTGAATTTTAAATACAATCTTTTTGGTTGGCCCTTTATTTTCTCTTGCTCCCAGAATATTGCATCACAATGCGTGCATTGAAGCGTAGGAGATCCATAATGTAGCACATGGGTTGTTGAAGAATCTGATTTGATATGAAATAACCAATTAGCTAACTATTATTTGCAGTATATGGTACATAGTTTGTTTTAGGACCTGATATGATAAATCAAAATGGTATAGATTAATATTACCTATAATGTATAACATATGATAAAAAAATTTGTGGTATGAATGTTACCTGTTTGAATATTCATTGGCGTTGTGGTGGATGTTGCATCATTTTTTTTCAGTGTACTCGGAATGGACCTTTTGTTTTCCTCTATGTATATGAATCCTCCATTTTCTATGCATCATTACTTTCTTTGCTATATTTGTTTTTCAGTATCAATTGTATAACTATAACAAAATTTTGTTGAAAAGTATTCTATTAATAAAAAACGTTACCTGTATTTTGTATGTCTTGCAATTGCAGATCAATAGAAGAGATGTTTTCTGATATTGGATCTCTCTTTTTTTTTTATTAACTTTATTAGAATAAGATTGTTTCCTTTTGCTGTCCAAAGCTTTCTTTCTTCGTAATCTATTTTCTTTTGCCTTGTCATGTTGTAATGAATCTGCATAAATTCATACATCATATTAATCAAAGTGTATTGATAGTAGTCAAAAACATTTCCTTCAGCTATTGTTTTTTATCTTAGGAAAATAGCTTCATGTACAAATAAATTGCTTACGCAAATGGAAGTTAGCTCCGGCACTTGGGTCGTTGAAGGTGGACATTGATATTTGTACGTTGTTGAGTGTTAACCTGTATGGTTTGTATTGTTATCTTCAAGTGCCTGCATTTTGTAATTTGTAGTAATTGGAGTATGATTTAATATTGTTTGCTTAGATTTGGTGGTTTTTAAAAAAGTTGTTAAGTGTGCTTATTTATGCACATTATATATGCAATTGAGTGGGAAATATTTATGTATTTGTTTTGGTTATTTATCCGATGCTGCTCTAGTTATTTATTTAGCTTTTCCATGTGTTTTGTGAAATCCAAATTTGCATTATACCTTTTATTGAAGTGCGGATTCCGCAGACGTACAATAGTTATAAGATATATAACATGTGTGTTGTGTAGAATGAATCTGGTAAAATTCATTGAGTAAATAATATGAAGGGTCATTTCTTGAATTGCGTGTTGATAACTAATAGAGAATTTATCTGAATGCTGATTCAGTTATTGGAATTACATTCTGTAATATTTATTAAATCTATTGTTTTCATGTGAAAGGACTTCGTCTTTTAAATCTGATTGGTATGGAAGGATGAATCCTATGGTATTTATTGAATGAATAATTGGGATTTGGAAGGTTTTTTTTATGCAAAAAATATATTTTTTTTAAAAACTATCTCTTCAGAAATTTGAAGAGACACACATTAATTCTGTGAGTAATCTATTTTCTTATAAATATATAGAATTTACAGAGAGTTGTTCATTGTTTGTCGTGGTTTTGGTTTCATTTTAATATAGAGTTATACAATGGCATGCCTATTGAACATACATTGGTTGGCAGGCCATGTGTTCATCCATTTATAGCAGAAACAATGGTTTTATCAACTGAGCAACTGCAGTCACATAAACCATATTTTGCCTTACCTGATAGGCGAGCAAATAGAGTTTGCATGGTTTTGCATGCTACTACATATGAATTTGATGAGTATGTTGAAATTTTTATTCTAATGTCTACAACCATGATGAGTGAGGGTGCGACCAGTTGCAATTGGTGGACTGATTCTCATCCCTGGATATTTCATGTGCATGGATTACAACATCCATTATCAATCATGTTTCTGAATGGAGAATATTTGGAGGCTGGAGAGACTGACCGGAAAATAGATTCATATGTGAAGTTCTATTAACCTTCTGCTATTGCTATTGTTGAATCTGGAAATGAATACCACACTCATAAGGAATTGTTCAAGCACTACACTGGCAAATGGAAGTTTCAGTTGCCAATAGAATAAAAAAATACTATTTGGTTGTACTACAACGGTCAAATGGTGGATGTGGAAAGTGTTGGGGATATGCCCTAGAGTCAATTTGTACTTATACAATTGTCATTATGTTTTATATAATAATATGAGGCTTTCCTTTCCATGAATAGTGAATTTTGTTTTGTTGGTCATCAAGTACGTGACTTGATAGTAAAACCCTACAATGAATACAATGACTATTCTAAAACTGTCTCCGATCGATTATTATTATTGGAATAATAATAAATTAAGATTAGTATGTTTGTGACTTGATGGCTATGTTTTATCGGCCATGGATATTTGTGATATCGAGTCAAGACATAAATAAATGTTAGAGAACATTGTATTGGACATGACCCACTCGTGAGAGTACTTCATGGAATATGTCATAAGTACTTTCTAGCCATAATAATATTGAAAGTCCTTCGACCTAAATTCATCATAGTTTCTTACTTGATAAATTCTATATTTTGACATTGTCTAAAGTTGTCTTTAACTAGATAATAAATTAGACTACTCGTTGGATATAAAATAAATCAAGGAGAGGAATATGATTGATTGTGAAGGAATTTGTCCCTCTCAATTATGGGAGAGATATCCATGGGCCCCTTGATAAGTTAGACTGTTAAAAATGCATGGCCGTGCTCAAATATATCAATCTAAGATATTGATATCATTTGTTTGAACAGATCCACTATGAAATCAAGAAATAATTGATTAAGCTTAATAAGGATGACATGCTCAGTGCCTTATGCTTAATCCGGATATCGTGTGACAAAGGGACTAAATATAAAATTATGGTTTGGTTCAAAGAGATCACCGATCTTCATTTAACCTGGATAGTTATAATGTTTTGCTAGAAACCGCTTATAACTTGTGGGCCATTTAAATACGATTTAGGCACGCTGCCAGTGTTAAATGAACCTATAGGGTCACACAATAAGCGAACTTGTTAGGTTATTTTTACGGTGACCGAGTTCGATGAATCCGGATGATATCCAGATTATAAGAATACGACTCGGTAAAATAATTAGTTAAATTACCGAGATAATGGCAGAATCTTATCATATCAGTTTTAATTTAATTTGAATTTAAATTAGAATATGATAAGATATGATTAGGGTTGGACTCTAAGAGGTTCGAGGGTTTTTTAAGAAAACCCTAGCCGTCTTTCGATAGTCCAATTTTTCGGTTGAGAACATTCGTGCCATTCTCTACCAGAGAAAGAAAAAAAAACCTCTCAAACCCTAGGCGCTAGCACTCCGGAGTATCGAGTGAGTTCGCGGTGTGTATCCGTAGAGGACGTTCGCATACTGCGGCGTACGGTGATTGTTCGGGTCGAACGTACAACGAGCGCAACCGAGAATCGAAGGATTTCGATTACGACAACCGAGAGGTAACTCTTAATCGTTTACATCTTCTTAATCGTTTACTTGGGTCCTCGGGAGGGATTCGTAGATGTTTTCCGCGTTTAGGAGTCCACGAATCCCAACAGTGGTATCAGAGCAACTTGCTAAACGATTAGGTTGATTTATCTGTATTAATCGTATTGTTGAATACATGTATAATATGTATATATGAATTTAACGGGTATGTATCAGCATGTTCTCATGATTATGATTTTAGAATACTTAGCATGCGGATTGCTGAATTAGGTTTAATGTATGCATCTTAGTCGCTTGATCGGACCGGATTAGTTGCGGATTATTCGTAAATTGGTCTCGTTGTAATATGATATGGTATCGTAAGCATGCTATCCAGTCGTTCTATATTTGCGAATTGCTTTTATTAATAGGACATGATAATATGTTATCCGTATAAATATGATTAAAAGAACGCATATTGTCTGTAATATGAATTTTCACGGCGATGGTTATTAAGGGGTCCGAACGTTAATTTGATTAATTTTCGGAAATCGGAAGGCAAAATCTCATTCAATGAGAGTAGGAAAAATCGGACCTCCGCCAGGGGCGCTGCCCCTTGGACCCGCGAGGCGCTCGCCTTGACCCGCTGGGGCGTTGCCCCTTGGAACCCCAACTAACTGTTCGTTGTGTGTTATTCGTCAATATTTTTTATTGTAGTTGTGGATTATTTTGAATAGTGCATAGCATGGCCCGTTTTATCCCAATGTGATTGGTTGGTTACATTATGGTTGTTTTAAGTTGTAATTTTTAAATACGGCCTGCGTGTCGTTTTTCATTGTTGTAAAATTGTACTGCTTTCCTAGAATAGGAATTATTTTTATTTTACTATCCAATGTAAAAGAAGACGGCAGCCGACATTTACAACCAAGGAGGAGTATGCTCAAGGCATTAGAGAATGCTTAAGGAGTTCATATACCTAGATTGACCACCTTGATCTTCACTTTGCTCGTGATGATCAACATAGGTTATGGGCCATGCTATGTCACTTTTATTTATGTCTTGCATGCATATTTGATATGTTTATTTCCTGGTTACTACAATTCAATCAAATTTTTTTTAAGGAAAAAAAAAATTTAAGTGTTAAATGCCTTCCAAAATCAAACACTTGTTATTACTTAGATCATCATATGGTCATTCCTGCCAAAGTAGGATGCTTTTGATTATCTGAGTGAGATAAGATGGAAAATAGTTTTCCATATGTTTGATATGGTTTGACTTAATCGGGCTATCAAAATGGTTTTGGGCCTAGGGCATTTTATGAGATATTTTTAGCCGGGACATTTGATGTCTATCTCATTTAAAATTAGAATTTTTATTTAATTATAAGATTAAAGCCAAAGCTTACTTATGATTAAAACAAAATATTTTTCCCCACTACGAAACATCAAAATGTTGAAGTTTCAAAAAGTTTAAATGCTTTTAGTGGGAGTTTTTCGTTAGAGTCTCAAAAATTAATTACTTTGCATATTTTTGTATGTAGATAATGGCAACAAACAGTTGGAATAATTCATTGCGATCTGTGCTTGAGAAAGACAAGCTTAGTGGGACTAACTTTCTTGATTGGGCACGAAACTTAAGAATTGTTCTTAAGCAAGAAAAAAGGCTCTATGTTCTTGAAAATCCTATTCCCCCTACTCCAGCAAATAACGCCTCAAAAGCTGAAAAAGATGCTTATAGTAAGCACAAAGATGACTCCAACGATGTTACTTGCCTCATGCTAGCAACCATGAACTACGAACTTCAAAAACAGTTTGAAGAAGCAGAGGCATATGACATGATTGTGCATCTCAAGGAAATGTTCCAAGAGCAAGCACGACAAGAGAGATTTGAAACTCACAAGGCGTTAAATGCATGTAAGATGGTTTACGGCACCTCGGTAAGTGCTCATGTCCTTAAAATGAAGGGCTATCTAGATCATCTTGATAAGCTTGGTGCTCCTGTTAATCATGACATGGCCACGGATTTGATCTTGGGCTCTTTACCTGCTCGAGTATGACCAGTTTGTCATGAATTTTAACATGCATAATATGGAGAAATCCATTACTTGAATTGCATGGGATGCTAAAACAAGCTGAATTGAACATTAAGAAGAATACTCCTAGTGTTCTAATGGTTCAAAAAGGGAAAGGCAAAAAGAACAACCAAAAGGGCAAGGTCATGGCTAGTAAGGGTAAGGACAAGGCAAAGTCCAAGTTCAAGCCCAAACCTAAGGCCAAAACACCAAAGGAGGGAGCTTGCCACCATTGTGGAGAACAAGGACATTGGTTAAGAAATTGCAAGCTCTATTTGGAAGCAAAGAAAAAGAAGGGCGGTGAGACTGCCGCTTGAGTATTTATGTTATTGAAATTAATTTATCTACTTCGATTCATGGGTATTGGATACCGGTTGTGGATCTCACATTTGTGTAAATGTGCGGGGTCTAAAAAGGAGTAGAGCCTTGGCAAAAGGCGAGGTGGACCTACGAGTTGCGAATGGAGCAAAAGTTGCTGCGATAGGCTGTAGGAACTTTTGAATTAATTTTGCCCAGTGGGCTTGTTTTAGAACTGAACAATTGTTTTTATGTTCCTGCTATGAGTAGGAATATTATTTCAGTTTCTTGTTTGGATTTAGAAGGTTTTGAATTTGTTATTAGGAATAACATTTGCTCCATTAATAAAAACGGCATTTTTTATGGAGATGCTTCATTATCGAATGGGCTTTATATTCTAAATCTTCGTGGATCTTCAGACATGTCTATCTATAATATAAATACTAAGAGATTGAAATCCAATGATTTAAATCAGACTTACTTCTGGCATTGTCGTTTGGGCCATATAAATGAGAAACGCATAACAAAGCTTCATAATGATGGGCTTCTAAAATCGTTTGATTTAGAATCTTACAGAACATGTGATTCTTGTTTATTAGGCAAAATGACTAAAGCGCCTTTCAAAGGACAAAATGAAAGGGCAACTGATTTATTGGGCCTAATACATACTGATGTATGTGGACCAATGAATTCACTCGCTAGAGGAGGATTTCAGTACTTCATTACATTTACGGATGATTTCAGCAGATATGGCTACCTGTATCTGATGAAACACAAATCTGAATCGTTCCAGAAATTCAAAGAATTTCAAAATGAAGTACAAAATCAACTTGGCAAAAGTATCAAAACACTTCGATCGGATCGAGGTGGTGAATACTTAAGCCACGAGTTTGACGAGCATCTTAAAAATTGTGGAATTATTTCCCAATTAACTCCACCAGGAACACCTCAATGGAATGGTGTATCTGAACGGAGAAATCGGACTTTATTAGATATGGTTCGATCAATGATGAGTCAAACTGATCTTCCAATCTCCTTTTGGGGTTATGCCCTGGAGACTGCTGCATTCATACTAAATCGAGTTCCATCTAAATCGGTTCAGAAAACGCCATATGAGATATGGACTGGGAGACAACCTAGTTTGTTATTTCTGAAGATTTGGGGTTGTGAAGTTTATGTAAAGCGTTTATTATCTGATAAACTTGCACCTAAATCTGATAAATGCATATTTGTGGGGTATCCTAAAGAAACTAAAGGATATCAATTTTATCTCCCAAATGCAAGTGGGAGACTGTTGGGGATATGCCCTAGAGTCAATTTGTACTTATACAATTGTCATTATGTTTTATATAATAATATGAGGCTTTCCTTTCCATGAATAGTGAATTTTGTTTTGTTGGTCATCAAGTACGTGACTTGATAGTAAAACCCTACAATGAATACAATGACTATTCTAAAATCGTCTCTCGATCGATTATTATTATTGGAATAATAATAAATTAAGATTAGTATGTTTGTGACTTGATGGCTATGTTTTACTCGGCCATGGATATTTGTGATATCGAGTCAAGACATAAATAAATGTTAGAGAACATTGTATTGGACATGACCCACTCGTGAGAGTACTTCATGGAATATGTCATAAGTACTTTCTAGCCATAATAATATTGAAAGTCCTTCGACCTAAATTCATCATAGTTTCTTACTTGATAAATTCTATATTTTGACATTGTCTAAAGTTGTCTTTAACTAGATAATAAATTAGACTACTCGTTGGATATAAAATAAATCAAGGAGAGGAATATGATTGATTGTGAAGGAATTTGTCCCTCTCAATTATGGGAGAGATATCCATGGGCCCCTTGATAAGTTAGACTCGTTAAAAATGCATGGCCGTGCTCAAATATATCAATCTAAGATATTGATATCATTTGTTTGAACAGATCCACTATGAAATCAAGAAATAATTGATTAAGCTTAATAAGGATGACATGCTCCGTGCCTTATGCTTAATCTGGATATCGTGTGACAAAGGGACTAAATATAAAATTATGGTTTGGTTCAAAGAGATCACCGATCTTCATTTAACCTGGATAGTTATAATGTTTTGCTAGAAACCGCTTATAACTTGTGGGCCATTTAAATACGATTTAGGCATCGCTGCAGTGTTAAATGAACCTATAGGGTCACACAATAAGCGAACTTGTTAGGTTATTTTTCCGGTGACCGAGTTCGATGAATCTGGATGATATCCGGATTATAAGAATCGACTCGGTAAAATAATTAGTTAAATTACCGAGATAATGGCAGAATCTTATCATATCAGCTTTAATTTAATTTGAATTTAAATTAGAATATGATAAGATATGATTAGGGTTGGACTCTAAGAGGTTCGAGGGTTTTTTAAGAAAACCCTAGCCGTCTTTCGATAGTCCAATTTTTCGGTTGAGAACATTCGTGCCATTCTCTACCGAGAGAAAGAAAAAAACCTCTCAAACCCTAGGCGCTAGCACTCCCGGGTATCGAGTGAGTTCGCGGTGTGTATCCGTAGAGGACGTTCGCATACTGCAGTCGTCCGGTGATTGTTCGGGTCGAACGTACAACATCGCAACTGTAATCGAAGGATTTCGATTACAGCAACTGGAGGTAACTCTTAATCGTTTACATCTTCTTAATCGTTTACTTGGGTCCTCGGGAGGGATTCGTAGATGTTTTCCGCGTTTAGGAGTCCACGAATCCCAACAGAAAGTTCTTCTGCAAGGGCTACTGAAGTAATTGATATCATTAGAAAAACTTAACATGTTTTAATTTCCTGAAATGTTGAAAAAGAAGACATAGAAATCAAGTGAATGTTCACTTTCTTTGTAATGGTTGTTTTATATATTGTAGTGGTGATGATATGCCATCATCTTTGTTATTTTATAAGAAATTTTGTCTATTAGTGAGAAGTGCACTTTATTTAATTATGTTTAGACTTAAAATGCTTCCTATATACAGATTTATTTGAATTACCCATCACATGCCTATTCAAATGCCCGACAAATGACTTATTTTTAACTATTAAAATATCTAAAAATAAGTCTACCAAGGGAAAAAGAAATCCGTAGAACAATGACTAAAATATCATTCTCAGGTTATCACGTTCCATGCGATGCAGTAGTTCCCTTCCACTAGATGCCATTTCTTGGTGTAAATTCAAATGCATCTAACAATTTCCCAGCACAGAGAAACAAATAAATCATACAATCGTGATTCAATTGTAAGTTGTTCCATTACTTTCTCAATATGTTGTTAATTTTCAGAACAAATCCAAGAGAAATCATGATTCGCTAGTAAACATCAGATACGTAAAAAGTTGGACCTGAAATTTCCCAGAAGCTTTTATAGCTTTGAGAAACCTCCATATTTTCCTTAGCATTATCTTGCTACAGACAAAAAGGGAAAGAACAACTTAGCTTTATCACAACCTCGTCTAGGTGCAAAACTGATATGCAAGGTGCCAAGTTCATCAGAAAGGAAAGGAAGAGAAATCGAGGCACTCTAATTAGTTAAAAATGTAAACTTGATTTCCTTCCAAAAGAGGATGGATGACACCTATTTATATGCTAACCACTAATAGAAATGGTGAAACTCAAACATAATTAACTTGAAGCTACCCAGCAATCCCCAGATATTGTCATAGAATACACCAAAGATGTTTGTTTTTCTCTCATTTACCTAGTAATCATTGTTCCTGCACCTTTATCAGCAAAAGAAGATTGTCAATATTTTCTGTCCAAAGATGCGTTCACAGTTTAAATGCCATTTGCAACTGCATGTATCCTGTCTAAAATCAGCTAAGCAAGTAAGGCATGCTAAGGTATAATGAACATAAAGGACCTTATTTAGGGAAACAATGAAACTTTTTGTCTCACCAATCATGTTTAAACTTAAAGGGCTTTACAGATTAGCCTTATAAAAAAAAAACACTCTTTATTGCAATGCACATATACATAACAGAAATTTGGCTGTTTACATTAGCAATTCCACCCCATAAATGGTCATTGCACTTGATCTTCATTCCCAACTGCGAAATCGGTGTCTGTAGTACTATTAAATAGCAAGGAAAATATACATTGTAAGAAAAGTTGTAAATATCCAATCATAATAACAAAATATTTTTTTCCAGACCATTTTGCAGCATCTTCCACACTGTTTCTCTTTGATCCTCTGATATTGTTTCTTTGGTAAGATTTTAATCTCTTCTTTGTTTGAAAGTTTGCTAGCTATTTGTTTATTGCTATCGTCTGTCTCCTATAAAAGAAAATATTGTAGTTAGAATATAAGTATCTAATCGAAAATCAGTGGTGGCATTTGTTTTCCATACAGTGTAATGGGTTCTCCTTTTGGGTCTCTTTTGCTGGGTGTTTTTTGTTTGTTCCACATTAGTAGTTTATCTTTCTTTTGTCTCTGTTCCATGTTCTTCAGCTACCTGAAAAGATTGTGCATGAAGAAGTGACACTAGTACAATTCATAAGCCAGCACAATGTCACAACATCAAAAGACTTCATCAATTTAAAAGTGAACTTAACGAACATCATGCACCTTGGTCATTTGGTAACATCATTGAAGTAGGTTAAAAGAATTCTAAGGATTTTTCTATGCAAATGACTAATTTATATTAAATAACACGGAAAATAAAAATTGTAGATAAAGTTGTGAATATTCAATCATAATAACAAAATATTTTTTCCACACTGCTGTAGTTTGTTTCTCTTGTTTGTTTCGGTGTCTACCATCTCTTTGTTGATTGCTGCCGACTGTCTCCTATAAAAGAAAATACTGTAGTCAGAATTTAAATATCTAATGGAGAATCAATGGTGGCATTTGTTTTTCATACCGTGCAATGAGTTCTCGTTTTGTGTCTCTTTTGCTGGGTGTTTTCATTTGTTCCACATTATCAGCTTCTTTTTCTTCTGCGTCTGTTCCATGTTCTTTAGCAACTTGCACAGTTTGTGCATGTAAAATGTCTCTCAGCAAATCCAATTCTGTTTCTTTGGTAAGCAGTCATGGGGATAATTTTCATGTTACTAACCTTTGTATGTTCTTTTTTCAGAATAATATCTGACACATGATGTACTCGATTCACAGTAAAACTTTCTCTTGGCAATCCTCTCGTTTGCTCATTGAATCTCACTTGGCAATATGTATTGCCTATCATATTCTTCAATGGTCCGGGTATAGCATCATGCAGTCTCTCCTATATCACAATGTGCGGTTTTGAGAGACACTCTAACTGTAGGAATTCTTATGAATATGAAATGGATATACCTGCGCTATGCTGAAGGCTAGTTCACTTGCTTGCATCCCTACAATCTTCTCAACATCTCTATCAAAGAAAATAAATCGGCCTTGTGTTGTGTGGTCACCAACAATGGCCTTCACTCTATACCAGCAGTAAAAAGCTATTAGGCATTTATTTTATTTTTTTACTTTTGTTATTTTTAATTTATGAATTTAGATTTCAGTGGCTATTTATGATGACCTTGTGTCTGGGTAATCTTCTGTCCTAAGGTACGATTCACATGCCAGTTTGTTTCCATAAGTTTTCAGCTTCTTTCTGCATCGTGTGCAGGAATTATACCTCCATCCATTGTATGTGTCAATGTCCAACACAGTAATACTGCAGTAATATGATTTTTCCTGATTCAACTGGTCAAAGGCAGCAATGTTATTTTTTATATGTGTGCTTCTGTGTTTTTTGTTGTACAATATAGTAGCTGAAACAAATGGAACAAATTAACAAACAAACTGAATCAATACCATTTTGTCTCAGTCACTGATCAGTGCATGCAACTCTGCCAAAGTTCTCTTGTTTTCCTCAAGTACTTTTGCAGTTAACATAGGGGTTCCTATTGACAACTCTGTTGCGATTTCACCTTTATGCTCCTTCTCACAGCTGTTTCATATTTGAGAACACAGATTAGTATCCAGTTAATTTAAATTCATTTCTACATTTTTTGGTTTTGCAGGGTTTAGCAAATTTTCTGATCACCTCTGTCTCAAGCTTTCAACTTCTGCAATGTCCAAATCAACATAGATCTTTGTTGCACTGCTACTGGATATTGATGGTTGGCCTTGGTCATTTTTCATTATCATTGAGGTGAATACAACAACCTGCACTATTTGGCAGGAAAGCACATTTGTGTGCTGGATCACATTTGCGTTAGTTCCTCAAAGTGTCACACGCATCTCCTATCCCCTGCATTTTGAAATGGCTTCAATCAGTCATATATATCTGCGTGTGTATATGTATTTATGATATCATGGCAAATTCTTACTTCTCATTCTTATTGGGAGATATGCCCTCTTAGACTAGGTTTTTGATGTAAATATCGAATGTTTTAATAAAAGAATTTATTTTCAGAAATTGTTTGTGAATTTACATTTTTATTTGTGCACAATTACATTTGGAAAAGACCCATTGTGTTTACGTAAGTGGTCCATGTGAATGGAGGTCTTCTATAGTAAGGTATGTATCACGGGTTACTTAACACATAAACATTCGATCTTAACCAATTGATGATAATGAGAATCTCATCATATCTAGGTTATTATGTTGTGAATTCTAAATGGGGAATGGCTTACCTTTAGCCAGTGAGTAGTTCACTCACTTCATGACATAAGCGTATTTCAAATACGTAGGACATGACCTGTAATAGTGGTTTCTTAAAGAACTATATGGAAGAAATCTAGACTACTACTGCTATAGCGTGGACTAGTACTCTACGACTTGAGTATGAGTTGATGGTCTGATGAAGTTGAAAGCATATACTTTGATATGCTATAGTTGAGGTTCTATCGTAGGGCCAATATATTTGCATGTTGGGTATGTGTGACTAATTAGTTAAGATGAACTTGTACAAGATAGTTTCTATACTATATCGCCCCTTGTGGTTGTCTGAATGATCTAAATATCCAGGGTCCTAAGAAACATGACTTGGATGTTTGCTTTAGAGTAGCTCCCTTGAAAAGCAAAAACAATCCAAGAAGTCGTGGATCATTGGACTAGAGGCATAAGGATGGTTGATGTCATTTAGAGAGGTGTTAGTACACTTCTTCCTCTCTAAATGTACGGCGATGTATAGAGGGGTATTTTAGTCATTACACTTATAGGTCAAAGACTTTGCTAACGCAGTATTGTCCTTGGGGTCAATATTTCCTTATGGTGATATTAGAAAATATTTAAAGTGCAAAATACAGCTATTTATATGGCAAGGGTATTTTGGTTATTTTAGTAGTCAAGGCGGTGTGTCTTTAGTCCCCAATATAGACCGTGAGTCCTAATTAAATACGGGTTAAGGAATTGATCTTAAATTAAATAGAATTTATTTTATTTAAGTAGCCTGATTTAATTGTTGGGCTAGAATAAAATAAAGGTCCAAGGAGAGAGAATTAATTAAATTAGTTTGGTGGGTTAATTAATTATTTAGGACTTTGGCCCAGTTTAAATAATTAAAGATTAACTTGGGACTAAACTAATATAGGCTTATTTATTTGACTAGTTTATTTGGGCTGAAAAATTCATTATTAATTGGGCCATTTATGTGGTTCTAATTTGAATAATTAATTAAGCCCAAAAGGTTAAACTAAGAGTCTAATGGTCCAGTCCAGTTTAACCTAGGGTTTTTATTTAGGTTAAATAAT
The DNA here is from genome assembly GCA_026120185.1 of Voacanga thouarsii. Taxonomy (NCBI): domain Eukaryota; kingdom Viridiplantae; phylum Streptophyta; class Magnoliopsida; order Gentianales; family Apocynaceae; genus Voacanga; species Voacanga thouarsii. The sequence goes on from JANUWF010001827.1 coordinate 386,500, forward strand.
AGGATTGGAAACGAGGTTGTTGGTAGAACACATATTCTCTGAGACAGCTTCTTCTCTGTGAAAAGCCAGACGTCTCTCCCTCTCCAAAAAAAAGGTTCCTTAGTTTGTAGTTGTTCACCAAACGGATTTAGGTAGGCCATATACTGGAAGATCGAGAGATTGGCGTTTACATACATGCAAAGACGGAGTAGGAGACTTGCAGGAATCACACCAAAAGCTTCCCCCAGCGTACCTACCCTGGTAGTACATATTTCGGTCCAGCCAACTCTTAGAATGAGGAAAAGAGGTAAAAAAAAATTTTAACCTCGGAGTCCCGCCAGAGCACAACCAGCGCCAGTTAGGGCTACCGGAGTCAGCGCCGGCTCTGTTCGGGATTCCCCTATTCTTTAGTTTTTCCAGTTTTTTTATCTTCTCTTCTGTTGCGTGCCTTGCGTTTTTCGTTTTCTATGCCTTCAATTGGTATCAGAGCATGAAGGTTTTGTGAAAATATAGGGAGCATGCACCTAGATGAATAAAACTAGATACATGTGTGTGAATAACATTGTGATCCTTCGCTATTTTTGGTATGGATAGATTCTCTGTTAAACCTCGCAGGTGGAGGTACAGGAGATGTGTAATTTATTATTTTTTTTAGCAAATCGTGTAAGCCCAATGTTTATAGGTATAGGCGATTATTGGTTTTGGTTGATTTCATTGAATTTAGGTTGAAGTCGGAGAGCCATTGATACCAGAAGTTGAGAAGAAAATAGGGGAAATTTGCAGAAAAAAAAACTGCAGGATTAGGCGTCAAGACCGGAACCGCACTGGCTTGGGTCTGCAAGGCTGGTCCGTGCGCTGGTTTCTCGTGGGTCCTAGTTCTGTGTGGCGGGTACAGTGGACCACAGTGCAGATGGGTGCATGATCTAGTGTGGTGGGTGCAGTGGATCAAGGAGAATTTTTTTTTTGATTTTTTTAGGTAAGTTTTCTTGCGTTTTCTTTTGGTTTTGGGGTTCATACTAGGCGAAGTTAATATTTTGTAATAGTTAATATTCAAGGAATATTTTTGCATGAAAAATATTAGTAAGAGATTTTAAAATTAAACAAGATCATTAATTAATTAATTAATTAATTAATGTGTTTAATTCTATTATCTGGACACTTAGGTTTAAAAATAGAAGAGTATGAAGACGTCTACTATTTTCTAGCATGATATTTATTTTTGTACCTATGTGCACGTTTTCTCAAAGACCAAAGTCTTTGGGAATGTTTTGACTAGGAAATTTTTTTTCTACAAATTAAATGGTTATTTTAATTTGAACAAATATTAATCCTTAGATATTTTCTCAAAGGGTTTAATCATTAACATAAAAAATATATTGGATTTAGATATTTTTGTAAGGTTAAAATAGAAAGTCATTTTGTTTTAATTTTGGCACAAGAAAAATTGTTTTGTCAAATAAACTTGAGACCAAAATCTCTAGAAAGTTTTAATTGAAATTTTTTTGAAATCATTAAGTTTTAACTTAAATAAAATTAGTCCATGAGAAAACTTTCAAAGGATATAAACCTTGACATAGAGATTTTTATGGACTTAGACATTTTGCTTTTGAGTTAAGGGAAAACTTAATGAAAATTTTCAAAAAGATATTTTTTAGAAAACCATTGTTTTAAAAGACTAAGTGGGAGAGGGGTTCCAACGGCCCCACGGCTTCTATCACGATCCTCATTAGAGATAGTGGGCCCCTCGCGTCACTCTGGGAGTAAACCCGTATAAGATAGGGATACCACAAGGATCTAGATTTAATGGAGGGATGTAATTAATAACCCGAGGCACGTACTATGATCGGCCAACCCCTCGTTGGAGGTTATAGTGCTAGGAATGTCTGTAAAAAATGAGAGAAAACGGCCATCCCCTCGATAGAGTTATCTTCTAGATCATTACCTAGAAGTGAAATTAATTTGTGGTAGTTAACACACTTAACTTAGGAAACTATTAATCTTCCCAAGAAGCTATATCAGTTTTTCTAAGAGCCAAATTAATTATTATCAGTTTTGATAATAAGGATAAAGTGCACATATTTATTTTGTTTTCACAAATTGAATCTTTTTCTTTTATTTTTCGATTTTTCAGAAATGGTGGAAGGTTCTTTTAGTCCATTGGCCGTTATTCTTCAAGAGAATAAGCTAATGGGACCAAACTATGTGGACTAGAAGAGGAACCTGGACATAATACTCACAGCGGAAGAGTATAAGTATGTCCTTTACGAAACCTGTCCTGTTATCGGGAAGGGTTCCACCGTCGAAGAGCGTGAGGTTGAGAAGGCATGGAAGAAGGCCAACGAGATGGCTCGTTATTACATGTTGGCCTCCATGTCTAATGTGTTCCAATCCAAACATGAGCACATGACCACTGCGTATGACATAACCCAATCATTAACCACGATGTTTGCGGATAAGAGCCAGCCCGTAAGGCAGGAGGCTCTTCGAACCATCATTAACAATAAGATGGCTGAGGGAGCATCAATCAGAGAGCATATGCTCAAGATGATTGCTGCTTTCGAGGAGGTAGAAATCTTAGGGGGTGTCATTGACCCTGAGAGCTAAGTGGACATGGTTCTCGAATCTCTACCGGGTTTCTTTACTCAGTTTAAGTTGAATTATAACATGAACAAGTTGAACATGGGTTTAATGAATTAATGAAGGAGTTCCAAATGGCGGAGAAGGTTATGAAGCCATAATCGAAGGCTATAATTGCCAAGGCTTCATCTTCTACAATTGGGTCCAAGCCTAGAAAGTTCAAGAAGAAGAAGGGTAATGTAACGGTCTAGCCCAAGACCCAGCCTAAAGACAAACCCAAGGGCAAGTGCTTCAAGTGTGGACTGAAGGGACACTGGAAAAAGGAGTGTCTAGATCTTCAAGCCAAGAAAAACTCCATAGGTAATGTTTTCTATCTAGAGTCTATATCAATGGTTGGATTAACTTTCACTTGGATTGTTGATTCAGGAGCCACTGATCACATTTGTAACTCCTTGCAGGGATTTAAAAAGATTAGAAGACTCTAGAAGGGCGAACATGACTACATGTGGGAAATAGAGCATAAGTTTGGGCCCTTGCAGTGGGAGAGCTGGATCTTGTATTTGATTGTAATAGAATATTGGTTTTGAAAGATATTTTATATGTACCTGAATTTCAACAGAATTTGATTTCGGTTGCAAAATTAATAAATCAATGATATTCTATATTTTTCCATTCTGGTATTTCTATCAGTAGAGATGGAGAAATTTTATGTATTGGGCACATGTATGGGAATCTATTTTTCTTAAACCCTATTAACAATCAATTAAATAATGCTCAATTTAAACCTTTAACAAAGAAGAGGAAGACCAATGTCAATGACTCTTATATTTGGTATCTAAGGTTGGATCATATCAGCTTAATCAGGATTCAGAGGTTGATCCATGATGGGCCATTGGACTCATTGAGATTGGAAAATTGGCCTCAGTGTGAGTCCTGCTTGATGGGAAAGATGACCAAAAGGTCATTTACCCCTAAGGCGGATAGAGCCAAAGAGGTATTGAGTCTTGTTCAGACTGATGTGTGTGGTCCCTTGTCTACACTAGCCAGATGAGGTTTTGAGTACTTCATCACTTTTACGGATGATTGTACAAGGTTTGGTTACGTTTACCTGATGAGAAGCAAGTCTGACTCTTTTGACAAGTTCAAAGAGTTTAAGGCTGAAATGGAGTGTCAGATAGGTAAATTGATCAAGACCTTACGATCGGATCATGGTGGAGAGTACCTCCTTAGTGAATTCAAGGACTACATAGTACATCATGGGATAGTATCCCAACTCTCTGCGCCAGGGACGCCCCAGCAAAACGGAGTAGCTGAGAGAAGGAACAGGACATTGATGGAAATGGTCCGAAGCATAATGTCTCATGCTACTCTTCCAGTGTCTTTTTGGGGATATACCCTGGAAACAACGGTATATATTCTGAACTTTGTGCCTTCCAAGTCAGTACCTAGGACTCCCTATAAGATGTGGATTAGGCGTAAACCAAGTTTGAATCATCTTAGGATATGGGGTTGTCCAACTTATGTACTGGTCAAGGGAGACAAGTTGGAATCAAAATCAGAATTATGCTATTTTGTTGGGTATCCAAGAGGGACAAAGGGTGCTTACTTTTATCATCTTAAGGAGCATAAAGTACTGGTTAGTACCAATGCTAGATACTTAGAGGATGATCAAAGTACTTTCATAAAAGGTTCAACTATGTTGGAATTGGAGGAGAAGTTATCTTCGGAAGCAACTTCTTCTGACCCGATTGTGGAACAAGAAGAAGTACAGCCTCAAGAGCCTGTACATATGGAGCCTCGTCGTAGTGGGAGAGTGTCTAAGGTTCCGGAGAGATGGACTGGAGAAGCTTTCGAACTAGTCTCCGATTATCAGGAACAAAACCCCACTAGATACAAGGAGGTTATTGCTGATGCTGATGCAAATTTGTGGCATGAAGCAATGAAAGCCGAGATTGAATTTATGTATCTCAATCAGGTTTGGGATCTTGTAGCTTCACCTGAAGGGATAAAACCCATAGAGTGTAAGTGGGTATACAAAAGAAGAGGAGAGTAGATGGGAGGGTGGAAACCTTCAAAGTTAGGCTTGTGGCGAAAAGGTATACTCAGAAAGAGGGGATCAATTATGAGGAAACCTTTTCCCTGGTAGCCATGCTTAAGTCCATCTATATCCTCCTTGCCATCGCATGTCATTATGACTACGAGATATGACAAATGGATGTCAAGACGGTATTTTTAAATGGCCATTTTAGTGAAGACATCTATATGTCTTAATTGGAAGGCTTTATTGCTAAAAGCCAAGAGCATATGGTTTGCAAGTTTAATAAGTCCATTTATGGACTTAAACAGGCATCAAAGATATGGAATATTCATTTTGATGAGACTGTAAAGTCTTATGGTTTTGTTTAAAATAAGAATGAACCATGTGTGTACAGGAAACTTAAAGACATTAATGTGATTTTTCTTGTCTTGTGTGTGGATGACATTCTACTCATTGGAAATGATGTAGGGTTATTGTCATCTACAAAAGTTTGGCAATCTAGTCAATTCAGTATGAAGGACTTGGAAGAAGCCAGCTACATTCTCGGGATTAGACTTCTTAGAAAAAGGAAGTAGAGAATGTTAGGATTATCCCAAGCGGCATATATTGACAAGATACTGGCCAGGTACGGCATGGACTCATGCAAGGGAGCTCTAATCCCTTGCAGATATGAGTTGTCACTTTCTTCAAGGAACTGTCCTAAGTCTCAAGAAGAAAATGACAAAATGAGTAGGATTCCCTACGCTTCGGCTATGGAAAGTCTCATGTACGCCATGCTGTGTACTAGGCTAGATATCTGCTTTGTCGCAGGCTTAGTTAGCAGATATTAGTCAAACTCTGGGGAGGTTTATTGGCAAGTTGTAAAGCATATACTTAAGTACCTCAAGGGAATGAGAGATCATATGCTGGTTTATAGGGTTGATAACTTAGTTCCTACAGGATATACAGACTTAGACTTCCAGGTGGATAAGGATGAAAGAAAATTCACTAGTAGATATATCTTCGCCTTATCTGAAGGAGCTATTTTATGGGGGAGTTCCAAGCAATCTTGTTTTGTTAACTCAACCATGGAAGCTGAGTATGTGGCAGCTTCGGAGGCATCCAAGGAAGCAGTCTGGCTCCGAAAGTTCCTTTTAGAACTTGGAGTCGTGCCATACATGGACAGGCCAATTGTGATGTATTGCGACAACATTGGAGCAATATCACAATAAAAAAAATCTAGGAACCACAAGAAGGGGAAGCACATCGAGAGGAAGTACTACCTGATCTGGGATTTCATCCAGAGACGGGAAGTCGTGGTGGAACAGATTGCCTTCGAGAACAATCTAATAGATCCATTCACCAAACCTTTAGCTGAGAGAGTCTTCAAGAGACACTTAGACGCAATAAGGGTGGGCACCTACGGACTTACTTAGTCTGAGAGTGCAAGTGGGAGATTGTTGGGAGATATGCCCTCTTAGACTAGGTTTTTGATGTAAATATCGAATGTTTTAATAAAAGAATTTATTTCCAAAAATTATTTGTGAATTTACATTTTTATTTGTGCATAATTACGTTTGGAAAAGACCCATTGTGTTTAAGCAAATGGTCTGTGAATGGAGGTCTTCCACAGCAAGGTATAGATCACGGGTTACTTAACACATAAACATTCGTTTTTAACCGATTGATGAGAATGGGAATCTCATCATGTTTAGGTTATTATGTTGTGAATTCTAAATGGGGAATGGCTTACCTTTAGCCAGTGAGTAGTCCGCTCACTTCATGACATAAGCGTATTTCGAATACGTAGAACATGACCTGTAGTAGTGGTTTCTTAAAGTACTATATGGAAGAAATCTAGACTATTACTGCTACAGCGTGGATTAGTACTCTACGACTTGAGTATAAGTTGGTGGTCTGACGAAGCTGGAAGCATATACTTTGATATGCTATAGTTGAGGTTTTATCGTTGGGCCAATATACTTGCATGTTGGGTATGTGTGACTAGTTAGTTAAGACGGACTTATACAAGATAGTTTCTATACTATATCGCCTCTTGTAGTTGTCTGAATGATCTAAATATCCAAGGCCCTGAGAAACATGACTTGGATGTTCGCTTTAGGGTAGCTCATTTAGAAAGCGGAAACAATCCAGGAAATCGCGGATCATTAGACTAGAGGCCTAAGGATGGTAGATGTCATTTAGAGAGGTGTTAGTACACTTCTTCCTCTCTAAATGTACGACGATGTATAGAGGGATATTTTAGTCATTACACCTGTAGGTCGGAGACTTTGCTAACGCACTATTGTCTTTGGGGTCAATATTTTCTTATGGCGATATTAAAAAATATTTAAAATGCAAAATACAGCTATTTATATAGTAAGGGTATTTTTGTCATTTTAGTAGCCAATGCGGTGTGTCTTTTGGTCCCCAGTATAGACTGTGAGTCCTAATTAAATACGGGCTAAGGAATTGATCTTAAATTAAATAGAATTTATTTTATTTAAATAGCCTGATTTAATTGTTGGGTTAGAATAAAATAAAGGTCCATGGAGAGAAAATTAATTAAATTAGTTTGGTGGGTTAATTAATTATTTAGGGCTTTGGACCAGTTTGAATAATTAAAGATTAACCTGGGAAAACTAATATAGGCTTATTTATTGTACTAGTTTATTTAGGCTGGGAAATTAATTATTAATTGGGTTATTTATATGGTTCTAATTAGAATAATTAATTAAGCCAAAAGGTTAAACTAAGAGTCCAATGGCCCAGTCCAGTTTAACCTATGATTTTTATTTAGGTTAAACAGAAGGATTAGAAATGAGGTTGTTGACAGAACACACATTCTCTGAGACGGCTTCTTCTCTGTGAAAAGCTAGACGTCTCTCTCTCACTCTTTCTCCCGAAAAAATGTTCCTTAGTCTGTAGTTGTTTACCAAATGGATTTAGGTAGGCCATATACTAGAAGATCGAGAGATTGTCGTTCACCTACATGCAAAGACGGAGTAGGAGACTTGCAGGAACCGCACCAGAGGCTTCCACTAGCGTACCTCTCTCGGTAGTACACATTTTGATCCAGCCAACTATTAGAATAAGAAAAAGTGGTAAAAAAAAATTTTAACCTCGGAGTCCCGCCAGAGCAAAACCGACGTCGGCTAGGGCTGCCAGAGTCGGTGCCGGCTCTGTTCGGGATTCCCCTATTCTTTAGTTTTTCCAGTTTTTTTATCTTTGCTTCTGCTGCGTGCCCTGCGTTTTTCGTTTTCTATGCCTTCAATTCTTGATTGTGACAAACTATAAATCTACTTGGTTTCCCATTCGAGACCTTTATTGGATAGGTGAGACACCTATTATCATTCCAATAGCATCTATCATAGAGTTCACACAACAAACATGTGTTAGTGTTGTGCCCTAGAGGCAATCACTTGTATATTGTATATGACACATTTTATTTTAATAAAAGACATTATTTATCTTACAATTTCTTTTGTTTACTTTAAAAAATATAACTGTTCGATAAAGTCCCTAGTACAACACTGTGTTAAGGAAATCATGATAGAGATCATGATATGAGATTCCTACTACACTGGATGGTGTTAGTATTTCAATAGTCCTTAGTCATACTATTAATGAGACAAGACATCATTAATGCGTTAAGACTAACATGTGTTAGACTTCTTGATTTGATCAGGTGGTGGTTCTCATAACTGTGAGTATTGAGATACTCAAAGTTAACATATGGATGCTTGTTAATGGAACAAGTTCATTGGATGACTTAGCTTTGAGATAATCACATGGATAACTATTTAGTGCCAGTAATATAATCTCAATATAGCAAACGTGCAAGTATCCTTAGACTTGAGATCTCCAAGGTACTTTGTTTGTTGAGCTTTGTACTTTGATTCCAATCTCCGGAGCTCAATTAAGGGCCGCTTATAAGATGGATATTGGGTATATTGTGAGGTAAACGAAAGTAGTTGAGAGGGTCAATAAAAGATTCACCACTCTTAATAGTAGGGGCGAATATCTCACGGGCCACTTGTAGGAATTATTACTCGAAAAGTCCTTGGCCAAGGCGATTGTGTATTGAAAACAGTTTCAATTGATACACATCTAGAGTAGTGGGTTCCTGGTACAAGTACTATTATATTCGGGTCAAAATTAATTCTGGAGGGAGTTGGCACTAATTTCGTACTCTAAACCGAATGAGATATTGTATGGTGAAAGGAGTTAATTGCACTGAAGTTTGTTATTGAATGGTTCATGTCAAGCCACTTGACTTCCTGGACTCTTTGGTGGTCATGATATATTGCTAGATACCGCTCATGATCTGGGAATATGAGTTTATTAATTGATGAATTAATAAACCAATCCTGGTTAGAATTAATAGGATTAATTTTAATTAATTATGAATTATTAATCTTAAAGACGTTTGGATTAATTCATATTCACTACCAATTGACTGGGAAACCTAATAGGTCACACACTATAGAGGATTATTTACTCAAGATGTTATTTGATAATATAGTAGGGTTAATTGAGAGAAAAAGAAGTCGTTGTGGACAAATTATAATTAGTTATAATTTGTGATCCAAGTTGTAATTGTGAGAACTTGATATTTTCAATTACAATTAGAGAATTCTAATAGGATTAGAATTCTCAATTTTGGTAGGAATTTTTGTGTGACATATATTATGAGTCACACAAAACCCTAGAAGGGTGAAACACACGAAAAACACAGCCACAATCGTCTTCTTCTCTCTTTCTCTCTCATTTTGCTGAAAACGAAAATAGCCCTAGCCACCTTCTTTTTCTGCTATCACAGGAAACTTTGGTGCTTGAGTATTCCTTTGTGTGGATTACTGTTAGAGATAATCACATACTATGATTATAGTGATTAGACGTCTAACTCTCGTGGAGTTTGCATAAGAGGATTACTGGATCGCGCCTTGACATGAAGAAGATCAATTTTGTTCTTCAGACGATCACCAAAAGGTAAAAGCTGCTACCTTTATTATCATTATGTCTTGTTTTTCACACATAAACTGGTCCTGGGAGGGTATCTCATTTTATTTTTCGCTGCGCTATATAAGATACGAGCCTGAGATACCTAACAACATATATATCAATTCACACTGGTTTTCTTGACCTCCAAATGTAAAGCAAACAAATCTATACCAAGTCAACAAATGTATCTACTATAGTATAGCCCGACCTTTTACTTCTTCTTATTTAAAGCGTTCCAACTGGATAAGCTTACCTTGGCACTCCAACAACCTCTTAGGTAAGGTAGAAACAAAGGCTTGCGACTTAGAGGCTGAAGGTAAAACTCAAACTACAACCCCAGTTACGGGCACAGGAGCTTCCAAGTTTACCAAAAAACTAGGAAAGGCAATAGAAGATGAGCAACTCAAGCTGGGATAATGCAGTGCCTCATGAAATAAGTTCATGTCTATCATTCAAGTAAATACTGAGTAAAAGGAAGGAAGAAAATTCCCTACAATTTTACTCTTATTTATTTATATATTTGACAAATCACTACAATTTTACTTGTGGACAGCTATCCATAAGCAGACACATTCACATTGATCCAACTAGATAAGCTTACCTCGGCACTCCAACAGTCTTTAAGGTAAGGTAGAAACAAAGGCTTGCGACTTAGAGGTTGAAGGTAAAACTCAAACTACAACCCCAGTTACGGGGACATGAGCTTCCAAGTTTACCAAAAAACTAGGAAAGGCAATAGAAGATGAGCAACTCGAGCTGGAATAATGTAGTGCCCCATGAAATAAGTTCACGTCTATCATCTAAGTAAATACTGAGTAAAAGGAAGGAAGAAAATTCCTTACAATTTTACTCTTATTTATTTATATATTTGACAAATCACTACAATTTTACTTGTGGACAGCTATCCATACGCAGACACATTCACCTTGATTAGCTGACAAGCTACAGAAAAGGATAGGACAACTCAAGGTTGCATGTAGGCCCCTGTGCGACATATTTCCAACAGGTATGGCTGTTATAGAAACAATGCAGTGCAAACAATTGCTGGCTCAAAACTTCAAAGAATTCAAATTTAAGAACTCCAACCATCATTAAAAGTACTATGCTCCGTTAACTTCAAACACAGTCCACAAATATCTTAAGAAAGCTACAAGAAAAACTTAAATTCTAGAATGAAAGTACCTAATAACAATGAGGCAGGGAACATAATTAAAAGGAAGGTAAATGGGCTGGAAGAAGAAAGATAAAGAGAGAGAGAGAGAGGGGAGGGAGGATGGGCGTGGGAAGGGGGTGGGGGGGAGATATCTCCAGTAATCACATAAGCATACAATACAAAAATATATGGGTAGGTGGCTCCTTATATCTTAATCCTTCCTTAACCAAGATAAAGAAAGCCTGTCAGAAGAATATGTCATTCATCAATTATCAACTAAGAGTGTGATATCTCCAACATGAGCTTGAATATATGCATATTGCACAAAACAGAATTTGTGCCTTGGTATTTATGGTAGTTCATCCTTTAATTCCTCTATGTATGTGCTTCTATTAATGAAAATTTGTAAATTCTCATCCACTACTTTGTAGGTTGGCCTAGGTGGTTGAAGGGTGAAGTTTTTCATGATGTAAAAATTTCCTTCTTCAATAATATTTTGGAAATCTAGAACAAATTTGCCTCTAATCATACAGTGCTTCATATTGTCCTACATAACAAACAAAAGTATCCATCAAATAACATATACATAAAAAATAACATTAAGAGTTGACAGTTGCATGTAGATAAATATAACAACATCATTCTTTTTTTTTTTTTAGTATTATATCAAAAGCACAATAATGAATTATCTATTATCATATCATCTATTAGCCAAACTTAGACTTGCTTATACCTTTGCATCCAAGGCCACAAAATCAATACTCATAATCTCTCCTACTCTTTGAGCATTATAAGTATCCCACAATCAAATGATTCTAAATAAAACACATTTTTCTTGTTTTCCTTTTGATAACTCATTGAAGTAGACGAATGGGAATTTGCCTTTTGTCAATTTTCACAACTGAGGATGCAACAAAAGTATAATCAAATATGCTAAAGATAGTAAACTTCCCCCCCTGTTATTGTGTTTTTGGCTTATGAATACCTAATGGTGCATTATATAACAAATGCATCAATATAGGGTACTAATATAGGCTATTGATTGCGCCAACAGTAATAAAGATATGAACACTTACCCAATGATGAACTTTGAATTTGGTCACAAAGCTCAAATGAACACTTACCTAATGATGAACTTTGAATCTGGTCACAAAGCCCAAATCAACTCAGTTAATGATCAAGGATCGAAGAGCATTAAAAGCAGATCAGCATATGATCGATTGAATGCCAGAAGATAAGAACAGAAGAAATCGTGCAAGTCATGAGTCAGCACAGATCTGGGATTTTCAACTACTAAGCTTGTGTCATTGCAAATTCTTCGAATGATGAAAGACAAACAATAATAAGATACAAGAAACGAAGGGGCGATGCAGAATTTGAGAAGATTAATTACTGCGTTTGCAAAAGCACTCCACTCACAAAGAAAGTATGTGAGTAAAGAATTGAGAAGCCAGAGGTAGCTGGTGGACTCAAAGGCACTGTATCTAAGAAAAGCAAGAAGAAGCGGAACGAAGCTGAGTGAAGAAGTGGTGAAAGAAAACAAAATCAGCTGAGCCATTATTCTTCCACGTGTCATGCTCTTTGACATAACACATGTCAACACTATAGCTCTCACATTTGGCTTTTATATAGATATATAGATTTATGCTTTGTTTGGCTTCTAAAAATAACACCACCAAAACGCAAGAGAACTTGGTAATATATTTTAGGTATTTATTCTTTGTGGTTCTCTTATGCTATATTAGAGTATTTATAGATTTAGGAATATGTTCTTAAAACTTTATATATTATCTTCTTTATAGTGAAATTTTATTTTTTTTCTGTTTGTGGACGTATGTCATTTGATCAAACTCAAAGAAAATTTTGAAAATCTTATTAATAATAGTAATATTACATTATAAATTATAAATTATTATATATTTGACCCTCCTATTTTTTTTAAATCTCTATTAATAATGACATATTAAATTTGGCCCCCTCAATATTTGTTCTGCATTCACCCCTGATCGAACCACATAAGCATTATTATTATTTTATTTTTATTACCGTCTTGTGTGGTTTTTGCTATTACAGTTTTAGTTTGTTCCTGAGATCCATCCCTAACAAATTGGTATCAGAACTTCTAAGTTTTTGACTATGTGGAAATAATGGTAACAAAGATTAAAGTAGAGAAATTTGATCAAGATGCACTTTAGCATGTGGTAACTTAAGATAGAGGCCATTTTTATTCAGGACGAGAATTGATTTAGCTTTGAAAGGAGTAGAGGCAAAGCCAATGGCGATTATAATAGCGGCATTTGAAGATTTAAATAAAAAGGTCAGATCAGGTGTTATTTTAAATCTCTCTAATAATGTTTTAAGAGAAGTCACTTCTGAGACTATAACCAAAGTTATATATGTGAAAAGTTAATGGCTTTGTATATGAAGAAGACAGTGGAGAATTGACTCTACTTGAAACAAGCCTTGTCTTCTCTTTGAATGGTCGAGGTATATCTATAATTTCACATCTTGATACGTTCGATTCTCTTATGATAGATTTAGGTAATATTCATGTGAAAATATATGATGAGAATCAAGCTATTTAATTGTTATGCTACCTTTCCCAGTCTAAGGATTTTTAAACTATAATGTACGGAAAAGAAACTATCTCATACCAGAAAATTAAAAACTACTTTGAAATCAAAAGAAATTATTAATAAAGATTTAATTGGGGGAGTTAATGGAAATTAGACTAAAGGTTTGGTGGCCAGGGGTAGATTCAAAAATAAAATTTGTGTTAGTAGTAGATCAAAATCTAAATTCAAACCCAGATATAGAATTTTGGTTTGCAATTATTGTCATAAAGAAAGGCACATTAAGTTTGAATGCTTTCAATTGAAAAATAAGGATAAGCATAAGAAACAATGTATTGAAACTGCTTAAGTCAGTTTAGAAGTAGATGAAAGTGAAGGAAATATTTTTTTTGTGACTGATAATAGGATAAGGTTTGAAAATGAATGGATTCTAGATTTAGGGTGGTTCTTACCATATGTATTCCAATAGGAATTTATTTTTCACTTATGAAATTTGTAACGGTGGAGTTACTTTGATGGACAATAATGTTGTCTACAATGTTATGGGTAAGGACATAGTTTAAATTAAAATACATGATGGTATAGTGAGGACTCTCACTGGTATTAGATATATTCCTAATTTGCAGATGAATGTGAAGTTATGAAAGTTTGTAGAGATGCTCTTGTTATTATAAAGGGTTGTACGTTTGGTAGTTTGTACATTTTGTACGAAATTACTATCACAGATTTTGTTGCAATTTCTACATCAAACTTGTTTGAATGCTAATATCACAAATTGTGGCATATGTGTTTGCAGTACATAAGCAAGAAAGATCTATACATGTTGAGCAAGAGAGGCCTTTTAGTGGACAAAATACAGGGCATTGGACTTTTGTGAGCACCGTATTTTTAAGAAGTAGAAAAGAGTTAACTTCACCTCACCAGTTATTCAACGAACTAAAGGTACTTTGAATTATATTCATTTAGATCTTTTGAGTATAGAAAGTTTTAATTGAGAAATAAATAGGTGAACAAATCAATTGGCCAAGGCTAGATAATTGCATGAATTTTTGTGAGAAAGAATGGAATGAATTTTGTAAGCATGAATGAATTGTTTAGCATCGTATAGTGAGAATAATGTCTTAACTAAATAGCATTGCTGAATGTATGAACATAACTTGAAAAGAATAAATTGTATGATTTCAAATGTAGGGTTGGTAAAGGATTTTGGGTAAAGGCCATTTTTACGACTTATTACATTGTTAATTGTGCTCCTTCTATAACTCTAGATTTTAAAGCTTTTGAGGAAGTTTGATTAAGTACGCCTACTAATTGCTTTGATTTGAGAGTTTTTGGGTATCTAATATACATGCGTGCAAATAATAGAGAATTAGAGTCTAGAGATAAAAAATGTATTTTCCTTAGTATGCGATTAGAGTGAAATGATACAGATTATAGTGTTCGGATCCCAAATCACCAAAATTTATAATTAACAAAGATGTTAGATTGGATGAATTGTCTATGTTAAATTATAAAAAGAAGTTTTTTAGTTCTTCTCGCATAGATAAAGATGATAGGCAGAAGCAAGTGGAGCTCGAAATTGATAGTTTAGGTTCTTCAGATTTGAATCCTTTTAACAACAACAAGATACTCTGTTGTTGTTATAATAACCAAGAAAAATTCCTCCATCACTTCTTTCATCAAACTTTTCTAGCAGTTTTCTGTTATTCAGAATATAACACTTGTTCCTGAACACATAAAAGTAATTTAGCTGTGGCTTTCGTCCATTTCAAATTTCATAAGTTATTTTTTGGGGGTGTGTGGCTTGAAATATGTTCAATTGATAATGTGTATTGCAATATTTACTACTTTAGCCCACCATTTATATGGCAACTTCTTGATATTCAACATAACCCTTGCCATTTCCTGAATAGTTCTATTCTTTCTCTTGGCAACACTATTTTGTTGAGATATCTTATGTTCTAAAAATCCCTACTGAATTCCATTCTTAACACAAAAATCATTGAACAGATTATTACCAAACTCCTTTCCATGGTATTTCGTATTCTTTTTACATTTACGTCTTTCTGAGTTTGCATACTCAAATATAATTTCTAAAAAGCTTTAAAAGCATTTGATTTATGTCTTAAAAAGCTCGCCCATGTAAATCTGGAACAATCATCAACACATACCAAAACATATCTTTTTCCACTAAAACTTTCTGTCTGAGTTGATCCAAACAAATCCATATGAATAAATTCAAGAACCGATACTATAGCAATTTATTGGACTCCTACATATGATACTTTGACTTACTTGCCATTTTAACATGCGCCACAAATATTCTTCTTGACTTTACCTAACTTTGGTAATCAACAAACAGCTCCTGTTGATCTCAACAATTCTAACTGATTGTAATTATCATGTCCTAACTTCTGATACCACAATTCAACTTCATTAGATTTAGAAATCATGCACTTGTATGAATTTGACATACAAATTTGACCGCAATTATCAGATGTTTGGTCTTTGGTGATCATACAATTTCTAGTTTTATCTATAATAAGATACTTAGTTTTGTCAAAATTCACTAATATGTTATAATCACAAACTAATGCTTATTAGATGTGTTTTTAGACTATCCACATGTAGAGTCTTGAGTTTTGGCATACCTTTAATATTCAACATACTTGCTCTAATGACTTATTTTTAGAACTTTCACTAAATGTGACTGATCTACCATTTTTAGATTCATAGTCCACTTGAAATTACTTCTTTCTTGTCATGAGTTTTGAATAGCCATTGTCCAGATACCAAATATCCTCTATCGTAGCTTTTAGAGACACGTGAATACATGTAGCTTAAGTTTAGCTTTTCTGATCTAAACTCTCTTCACTTTTGGAGATTTTTTGCTTTTGTAAAGCTCGGGTTTGACAAATTTTTTACCATATTAAAAATCTTTGAATCTCTTCAAATATTTCTTCCATCTGTCACTTGCAAAATAATAATAGTCACAATAAATAGGAGGCTTCTTAAGCTTTTGTTTGAATTTTCTTAGTCACCCTTTTTTCTCAGCAAGCGATAGATTTATAAGATGCGCAACAACATTCTTGTCAAACTCATTGTAACCCAAGATAGTCTTATCTAGAGGGGATTTTCTAAATGACAATGCTTCGTCTAGTTTAGCCTTTCCAGTGTTCAATCTCTTGATAGCTGATTTGGCATCCATCAACAATTGATTTGCTATTTACAATTGTTGATCTTTGAGCTTCAACTCTTTTTTATTTTTATTTTTATATATCAACTTCATTTTCATACAAACTCAACTTCTATTGTTGATCATCAATCAATTAATTGAGTTCTTTAACGTATTTCTTCATTTGTTTGATTTGTTTCACTCCTTCTTGCTATTTTGAGTACAACAATTCACATTATCTAAAAGTGCTTCTGGTGTCATCTCATCATCATCGTTGTCAGATGTCTCCTCAATATCATCTACAGCTTTTTCTGTGACTACTATATTGAATGCAATATTACTAGATTAACCAAAATCATCACCTCCACAGAACTTGGTTCTTCAGGATATTCTTGAGCATAATTCTTATCATCATTTAGAGTGGTGTTGTAAGATTTATTTTTTGATTTTTCCTTCAGATTACCAAAATCTATGTGAATATGACCAATCCTACCATACTTATGACACTTTAGACCTTTTGGAGTGTTCTTAACTTTTGTAGACTTTTGCTATATGTTTAGTTTCTTTGGAACTTCATACTTTTGTTAAAAGTTTTGTCAAAAGGTTTATTCATTCAATTTTGTCTTTTCAACATCTTGTTGAACCTTGTAGTCAACGAACCTATTTCTCCATTAGAAGCTTTCTCTTCATCGTATTCTTCCTTGGATTTTAGTGCAATACCTTTTTCTTTAGACTTAGTTTGAGATTGAAGGTTCATCTCAAAAGTTTGTAAAGAGCCTATTAGCTCATCTAGATGTATCATTGACATATTTCTGCATTCCTCAATGGTAGCAGCTTTAGCTTGAAACTTTGGTGGTAAAGATCTCAGAGATTTTTAAATCAATCTCTCTTTTGAGTATACTTCACCGTGATGATATGCATGATTTGCAATGTCTCTCAATTTGTTTCCAAACATGGAAATTGTCTTGTGTTCACCTATCTCTAGCTCTTCAAATTGAGTTGTTAACAATTGCCTTTTTGACATCTTAACAGTGTTGGTTCATTCGAATATTATTTGCAATTTGGCCCATACTTCCTTAGCAGCTTCACAAATGGAGATCAACTTGTATTTTTCTTGCCCAAGTACAGAAAAAAAGATGTTTAAAGCTTTACCATTAGTATTGTCAAGTTGACATTCTTCAGTTATCTATTCTTCGATTGATTTTTTTTTAGACACTTAGAATTGGTACCCGCTTTTTGTTGGTGGTTTCCATTCAATTTCAACAACTTTCTATGGAGCAAACAAAATTCTTATCCTAGTCTTTTAGTATGTATAATTAATGCTTTTCAACAATAGTGGTCAATTGGCAGAATTTTGTTCTTCTATTGGCACAGACATTATCCAAACCAATTTCCTAAGTCTCTTCTACTACGTTAATAACAACTCCAATATGATGAACCATTCTGATACCACTTGTTAGGTTTGTCTTGTCAATCTTTGTTATTTTATTAAACTTTCTGTTAAAGTTACGTCAATTTGACAGATAATAATATAAAGAGTCTAATAAACATATCAAATTGGTAATGTAGTTCGGCTAACAAGCCTACATCTGCAGGTCCACGACCAGGAAAAGAATTCACTAAATTTTAACAAAAGTTACAATGTCAATACTTATCTTAAATCATCAAGTGCTTTTGGTAGAATCTAACAAAACACGTCACAGTGCTCTTTTTATCAAACTTGTAGAAGACTATTATTGAATTTAACCCAGTATGATTGATTACCCAACAATCATTATTGCAACAGCTCCATGGGTCTTAATTTGATAGCATTCTCTCCAATTGAAAGGTACTGGATTTGAAAGATTGGTTGACTCAAGCTTTGCGTTGATGAATATACAATACTGAAGTAATTTAGCTTGAACATGTGATGCAAACATTCAACAAAGAATTATAGCAACTTCATACCAACTATTTGCATCTGCCTTACTGAAATAGGAATATGAATCTCACCCTTCATAAGCTTTAAAACTCACTCAAGAATGATTACTTTTCTGAGCCACTGACACTCTGTATTTTCCGAGTCGACTGTGTGTATATTTATACATGATAGTGGTATAGTATTATTATTAAAATAGAAAACTACTAAACTCGAATGATCTTCATAGATTGCCTAAGCATAACTTAATTTCTTTCCTTCTTGAAGTTAACCTCTACAGAATAAGATCTTCTCTGTGATTTATCTGCAAGATCTTTCAATTAAATCTTCCACAAATATTTTCAAGATCTTAAAGAATATTCCTCCAAAATCTTCTGCAAATATCTCATTCTAATACAAATTCATGCGGCATCAAACTATACTAGTAAAGTTGTTTCTTAAAAAGATTTAGCGTGCATAGTATGTTAAGAAGACGTGTTCATGTTCTAGCAACATAAGGTCTAACAAAGAACAAGAAACTAATTTAAACCTGTGTTTAGATCCCTACTCCCTAACAATAATTTTAAGCATCATAAGAAGAAGTTCTGAAGGACAATCAAAGTCACTAGGTAATGTACGTATGGATGATTAAAGTAAGAAGGAAGAGGATGAGAGTAGAAAGAACATTTGCATAGAAAATAAAAGCATAACGGTTCCTTCCTTCTGACATGGCTACTTCACTCATTGTGGTTAAACCAACAAGAAGACTTTCTAATGTCACCATGGCTACATATGGCAAAGCTTTTGCTAACCAAGAACTCAACCCCATTACTATTTCTTACTGTGTTGGTGTTTCTTCTACTGTGGCTACTTCTTCTATTTGAAGATGACCTCGCTAATAAGGTTAGCAATTTTGTATATTTTCACCGTCCTAGAACACCATTTGTGCACACTATAAAGCTATACAGTAGAATTAAGAAATAATTTGTTCCTGGATTGAATATGTAACTAATAATCTAAAATATTTCATGATGGAGAAAGTACTATAAATAGTAATTGATTCTAACTCTAATGTTTTCACAATTTTCAACTAGTTTTAGTTTGTTTTTGTCAATAATTTTTATGCTTCGAAAGAGGTAGACTCTGTTAAAGGATTCCTTACATCCATATGTCCCACCTCGAACACCAATGCACCTTCCATCGCCTTGTGACCTTACAATTTAGGAACACTTTCTTAAAACTTTGTATATTATCTATATACGTAGGTCATTTGACATAATCATGTAAAATTTTGTCTTTCTTTTGATTTGTTTATGGGACCTGTCAAGGTGGAGGTCATTTTAATTTAGAAATTAGCAGAGATGACAAAAGTGGTTTAATGATCTAAATAAAGGGCGAGATTAGATATTATTTTAAATCTCTCTAATGAGGTTTTAAGAAAAGTTGCTATAGAGACTACATCTAAAGTTATATAGGAAAATTTGAAGGTTTTGTATATGAAGAAAACAGTTAAGAATCGGCTTTACCTGAAGCAAACTTTGTTTATATTTTAGATAATTGAAGGTATATCTATTATCTTACATCTTTATATATTTGATTCTTTTATTTTGGATTTGAGTAATATTGATGCGAAAATAGATGTTGAGGATTAGGCCATTTTATTATTGTGTTCCCTTTTTAGTCCTTTAAGCATTTTCGAGATACTAAGATGTATGGAAAAAAAAAACTCTCATATTAGGAAATTAAATCTATTTTAAAATCAAAAGAAAGGATTGATAGATATTTAATTGGGAAAATTAGTGAAAATCAGACAGAAGGTTTGGTGGCCAGGGGTAGATCAAAAAATAGAAATTGTGGTAGTAGTAAATCAAAATCTAGATCAAAATCTAGATATAAAAATTTAGTTTGCAATCATTGTCTTAAAGGGGGGCATATTAAGTTCAAATGCTTTTAGTTGAAAAATAAGGATAAGGAAAAATCTATTGGCTAGTGTAGCAGCAAATAAGAGTGGAGGAAATATTTTCCTTGTGATTGATAACAACACAAAGCCTGAAAAATAAATGAATTTTAGATTTAGATTATTCTTACTATATTTGTCTTAATAGGGATTTATTTTCTACTTATGAAAGTTATAACGATAGATTTGTTTTGATGGATAATAAGGTTGTCTATAATGTTGTGGGTAAGGGCATAGTTCAAAAATTAAAATGCATATGGTATAGTGAAAACTCTTATTGATCTTACACATATTCTTGATTTGAAAAAGAATCTTACACTTTAGGCACGTTTGAGACTCTTAGGTATAAATATGCAATTAAAGGTGGACTTATGAAAGTTTGTAAAAGTGCTCTTATTATCTTAAAAGGTTAAAGGTCTATAATTTGTATACTTTGTAGGAAACTTCTATCACAAGTTCTATTGTAGTTTCTACATCAACTATATCAGATTGCACATGAGTGAGAAAGACCTATGGATGTTGAGGAAGAAAGGCTTTCTTAGTGGACAAAATACCGAGGCATTTAACTTCTGTGGGCACTATATTTTTGAAAAATAAAAAAGGGTTAGCTTCAACTCATCAACAATTTATCAGATTAAAGGTACTTTGGGTTATATTTATTCGAATCTTTGGGGTCCATCTCGTGTTTCTTCTAATGGTGGTGCCAAGGACATGTTGACTTTTATTAATAATTATTTAAGAAAAGTTTAATTGAGTTTATTTTTTGAATCTCAAGAGTGATGTTTATCTAACTTTCAAATGGTAGAAAGTTTTGATTGAGAAACCGACCAGTAAACAAATTAAGCAGCTGAGGACAAATAATGGTATGGAATTTTTAAAAAGGAATTTGATGAATTTTGTAAGAATGAAGGAATCCTTCGGCATCGTACAATGAGATTATTAGCCTAACAAAATGGTGTTGTGAAAGTACAAAAATATTTTAGAAAGAACAAGTTGTGTGATTTTAAATACAGAGTTGATAAAGGATTTTTTAGGTAGAATCAGTTTCTACAACTTGTTACATTATCAATCACGCTCCCTCTATAGCTCTTGATTCTAAAACTCCTAAGAAAGTTTAGTCAAGTACACCTACTAATTACTTTGATTTGAATATTTGTAGGTATCCAGTACATATGCATATAAATGATGGAAAATTAGAACCTAGAACTAAAAAATGTATTTTTCTTGGGCATGCTTCTGGGTTGAAATGATATAGATTATGGTGTCCAGATTTCAAATCACCAAAATTTGTAATCAGTAGAGATATTACATTTGATGAATTATCTATTTTAAATTCTAAAAAAGAGTCTTCCACTTTTTCTCACATGGATGAAAATGGTAGGAGTAGTTGGGGTTACAAATTGGCAGTTCCAGTCTTTCTAATATGACTTCTTCTATTCAGCAAATTTCAGTCCATAGTAATGAAGAAGATGTAGAAAAGGAGTATTCCATAGCTAAAAATAGACTAAGAAGAGAGATTCGATCACTACAAAGTTATACAAATTTAGTTGTGCATGCATTGTCTGCTGTAGAAAAAATAGATAGATTGCCTCGACTTAAATATTGTTCATTGTTCGTGATGTATGGTCTTTGGACTTTTGTGGAGAAGGTAGAGCAAAATGATTATGTTTGAGTTTGGAATACAAGTCAAGGTGTAGATTTGTTAAGGAATGCCTTGCATCTATATGTCCTATATCGGACATCAATGCATCTTCTACTGCCTTGTGGCCTTATAAATAAAGGCCTTTTTTGGCTTTCAATATATAACACCGGGCACAAGAGCTCTTTAGCTTGTTTAAATTTTTGTTTCTTCATAATTCTCTTATTCTGTATTAGTGGTATTTATTAGCTTAAAAACACTTGCCTAAAACTTTGTATATTGTCTTCTTTATAGTGAAGATTTTTTCCTACTCCTCCTGTGGATGTAGGTTATTGTATCGAACCACATAAAATCTTGTGTCTCTCTTTTATTTTCTTTTTTGTTATTTTATTTTTTTGCATATTGTTATTATTTTTATTTCTTTGTTATTGTTTTGTGTGATTTTGTCATTGAAATTTTGATTTGTTCTTAGGACCTATCCTTAACAGATTTGTTAGCCCAACATACAAATCTTTTTTTTTTTTGGGAAGAAAAGTAATGTTTCATATATTTATGGTGATAAATGTTTGGCTCTTGTTCTGTTTCCTTTTTCCAATGTTGTTTTTGTGGCCCTTTCTTGCTTTTAGTTTTCTTCTCCCTTGTTGCATCTTCCGTCATTTTCCCTCAATATTAAAGAGTAATTACATGCATTAATTATTATTACGTTTGATGTCTATTAGGCAATGACAGAATTAGGGAAGGGCTTCTTAAAAATATTTTAATTTGTCATACAAAAAATTAAAAAAATTAAAATTTTATATTTCACCTTCTTTAAAAAATTTTTTACAAGTCATATTATTATTTTTTAATATATTATTTCATTCAACTTTTCTCCAATTTTAAATTTCTAATTCCGTTTTTATTATCAAGGGAAGTAGATGGTAAGTGTCAAAATGGCTGTTTGGAGGGCATTTGCACATTTCAAACATTGGTTTTATGTCTCTTTTACAACTAAAATCACAATCACATCTAACTTTTTCAATCGTAATATTTTTTTAGATTTGAAAAAGTTATTATGCTCTAAATTTTGATAATGGTGAATTTCAATCATTATTTTGTAATTAATAACTTTCAATATTAGACATGCTTTTTTATATAAATTTCAATAGTACTAGCACTCCTATAAACCTTACTTTTACTATCTATTATTGAGTTTTGTATTAGCTCAGCAAATAATACCATCAATGATAGCTACAGTTACGCCATTTTCTGTCATGTAAATATTCTTTTCACTTTTTATATTTATTTTGGTCTACTATGAATTAATATTAAAAATATTAGTAAAAGTGATTAGTCAAGTATAATTTAAATAAGTGTTATGTGTATTTTTTTGACATTTTGTAATTTAAAATCATGTCCATGTAATAGTTATCAAAGACACAAATTGTGTCGATGGTAAAACTTAATTTTTAAAGTTAACTTCTAAATACAAAATTAATTGTGTTTTTATCTTAATTAAATTACTAAAAGCATGATTGGTAAAATTAGATTTGACAGCAACTAGTCCAGAGATAAAGAGATTTAGGATAGCACAATTTATATTTTAAATATAAAATATTACAAAATTATATATAAAAGTTACAAATTTAAGTACAAAACTCAAAATAAAATTATGCAAGAAACAAATAAAAATTACACCGAATCTAAAGAAAAATACTTTAAATAGATCACAATTAGAAACTTGGCTAAAAAATGCCCTTTATCCCAAAGACAAGGAGTTTTCAACCCACGAAAAAAAAAAACAGAGATAAGGGATAAATATGCTAACTAATCGGTCAGGATTCTGTGAGAATATATATTCAAAATAGATTATGCATTTCTATATTTTGGAAAATAATAAAAATATTTCATTTATTAATGATTATTTGTTTACATATATTTGTATATTAAGGTCCAAGTATATTAGCAAGTAATTTATGTGTTGGATCGTGCTACATAGAAAGGTGTAGATTATGAACTACTAATATATAAGCAAAAATATTCTTGATCAACGGATGAAATTGGGCACTTTGTCAAAATTTAAATCATTACACTATAATTTCTATATGGTGAATGGTTTACCTTTAACTAATAAGTAGTTTTTTCACACGAATAGTATAAGCGTATTTGGAATATGTAAAACAGAACCTGTACTATATCTAAAAAACCAGAATATTACTGTTACTACAAGGACGAGAACCATTAGACTTGAGTATAAGTTAATGGTCTGGTGAAGTTGGATTTGTGCACTTTGATGTACGATGGATGACGTCTTAATGCAAGGCCAATAGCCTTATATATTGGGTGTATGAATCTAATTAATTAAGACAGATTTATATAATAGAATTTCTACACTTCATGTAGTGGAGATTAATCATTCCCTTGTGATTATTCAAGATAATCTAAATAATCTAAAGCCTTGGGAATGTAGCCTAGTATGCATGCTTTTGGATAACTTCCTGAGATAAGTAGAGTGATACTGGAAGTCATAAATTATTGGACAAGATATAAATGGATAGTAAATGTTATTGAGAAAAATATTTGTGCATTCTTCCTATCTTAATGACGGATGTTACGTATATGAGTATTTTCGTCATTACACTTGTAGGTCGAAGACACTCCACTTACAATATTATTCTTGGGGTTAATATTTTTATATAGTGATAAATGAAATATTTAGAATAATAAAATACAACTATTTGTTAGCAAGGTTATGTTAGTTATTATAGTAGCCAAGAATAATGTCTTTTGATCTCCAAAATAACTTAATTAACCTTAATAATTTATTTACTATATGGGCTTGATAAATGAAATTAATATTGAAATAATTATTCTAAGAGTCTAGTAATTATTTATTTAGGCTAGAATAATATATTATGCCAATTTAATTAAATTAGTTTATTAATTGAGTGTCTTAGGTAATTTTATATTGGGCCTAAGTGCATCAATTAATTAATAAGAGAACTATTTAACCAGTCTTAGGCTGAGTAAGAAAACCTTGGCCCACCAAAATTCAGAGGCGGCTACTAGTTTTTTTTTGGAAACCAAAGGTAGCCGCCACATTTACAAAAAGAAAAAGGAAAAGACAATGGCTTGATATTGTATTGTGCATGCTACAGGGTTCACGTAAGAAACAAAATAGAAATAATTTTGTGAATTGAAATCAAATTAGCCATCTCTCTTTTCCTCATTCTTTCTTCTTAGCGCATCTTGGATCTTCCACTAGTTTTTCATCCTAATTATACTCACTGATAATAAGCCTACAATAGGTTTAGAGAATACCCAGTAGGATTAGAAACTAGCAATCTTAATGAATGCTTAATGCAAAAAAGTCAACGTTTAACTGGCATTTCTGCAAAACAAGTGTTTATGACTAATTAAGAAGTTTCGTCGAACCCAATCCCATCAATAAATCACCCTATGAAAAGAAAAAGTAAGTGTTCCTAGACTATGAAAGCGAAATTAAAATTTGAAATTCTGCTTCCACTATGTGTTTTAATTTTTTGTTATCCTTTAATTGGTATCAGAGCTATTGGTTATAATTTAGGAGTATACTTAGAGTTAATAGCCAAAAAGGTAGTTCCTTTACTAATAAAAATTCAATCTTTGTGATTGTTTAGATCCTTTCTCATGATTTTTGATATGGGTAGATGTTGTGTACACCTCGTGTGTAGAGGTATAGGCACTTGTATGATTGTTGTTGACTTTTCTATAGAACTCATGTATGCCTTACTTTGAAAGGCATAGGCACTTAATATTGTATTTAAATCTAATCTACTATAATTTATATAACAATTGTGGTGCTAATCAACATCGGAAATCTCATGAAGAAGATGGAGGAAATTCATAAAGGCAGAAAAAAGTAAAAACGATGTAGAGCTCAGGTTTCAGAAGCAAATCGGTGACTACCTTGGATGTACGCCAAGGCCAGCTTGGCTTGGTTTGAACCAAAGTCGACCCATGGCTACTAATAGCCGACCACTAGCTTCTCACAACAATAACAGCCAGTCCATGGAGAGTAATAACCGGCCGCTAGCTTCTCTCAACAACAAATAAGCTAGTCCATGGCTCTTGAAGCCAAGGACTATCTTCTCACAACTACGCAGCCAATCATCAGTTGCACAAAAGCAAGGGCCATTTTGGCTTCGGACAAGATCGTTTTCGTTAGACTTTAAAGCTAGGTTGGTCCATGGCTTGAAGAATCGACTGCCATTTTTGGCCTAAGCGAGAACTTTAATGTGGACCAATTTAGGTGTGGAAAAAGCTCTGGTTTGAGAATTCCTGGAGTGCATTGTGGGTTGTTTTGTATAGTATTTTTCCTTGTAATTTTTCTTTTCTTTTGGATCCCATATCACAAAAGGTTATTTTCTTACTGTAGTTTATTTATTAGTGATGAATAAGTTTGCATGAAAATGGTTAGTAAAAGCGGAACTACCTTAGGAAAACAAGATCATTTTATTTTTATTATCACGTATATTCCATTATTTGATCATCTAGGAATTAGAGGATAGAGATAGTATGTAAAAGGTTTATTTGTAAGAGTATACCTATTTTATTTAATTTTTGTAATCAAATGTACAAGTTCTTGAGGAATTTATTTTTCTCTAATAGAATAACAAAGAAAATGTTTTTAAAGGGATTTAAGATTTTAAAAAAAATTCATAATTTATTCTTCTAAAAGGTTTTGCCCCTAAGATAAAGAATAATTTGAATTTAAGTATTTTAAATTTTGTTCGTAGAAAAGAGTTTTAACTTAAGTAGTGAAAATAAAAATTCATAGTATATTCTCTTAAAGGGTAAGGTTGAATTTTTAGATTTTTACTAAAGTTAATGAAAACCAAATATATTTTTTAAAGAAAAAGTTTTTCTCAAAAACCTATTTTTGATAAAAGATTATGTGAGAGAGGAGTTTCAATGACCACATAGATTCTATCACGGATTCTTATTAGAGATTGTGATTATCCTCATGTTATTCTGAGTATAACTCCTAATGTGATGAATTTTTATGAGAACCTAACACTAACAGAGGAATTATAATTAATGCCTAGGATATATGTTAATATTGACCAGCTTACATTGGAGGTATTAACATTAGATTATCTATAGGTAATGAGAGTAGTGGTCATCCCATCAATGAAACTATTTTTAGATCGTTACTTATTAAGGAAATTTTAATTAGTGATAGTTATACACTCAATTTCAAAAATTATTAACCTTCTCACGAAACTCTGCCAATTCTTCTAACATATTTTTGGTAATGATTTTAATAGGTTAACCATGTCATGGATATAATATGATGTTTTAACGTGCATTTTTATATGGTTTTCCAAATCAAACATTTTACTAAATGATTTTTTTTTCAATCAATAGAAATGTATAGTTTTAGTACATTGTCCAATGTTCTCAAAGAGAATAAGTTAATTGGACCAAATTAGATAGACTGAAAAAGGAATATGAATATAGTGCTCATAGAGGAGTACAAGTATATTCTGTAAAAGATTCCATAGATCAAGACTGTGAGGTTAAGAGGGCATGGAAGAAAACTCATAAAATAGCTAAATATACTTCTGATAGGGCCAAATTTACATATATTTTCCTAGTTATTTAGGGATATTTTTGTGATACTTTTAACGTAATAACTAGTCATATTCCTTTCTATTTAATATCTGGCTTATAGAAATATTTTTATGTGATTTGATGCAAAAATAGATAAATTTAGGATTCAATTGTGCAATTCCAGTGGAGACTTGGCACCAACTCAAAAAGCCTAATCCAGCGCCGGCCCACATCTGGAAAAACAACATAAAACAGAGGAGAAATAGAGTGAGCAAGGCTGTAGGAGGATGTGTGTTTGCAGCCGCCTAATTATGAAGCAAAAACCATGCAAGCCTTGGGAGGATGTATAACAGCTGTGGGAGGATTCAACAAAAAAGGAGCCGCAACTCAGCAAAGGAAGAAGAGAAGGGAAAGTCGGCTCGAGTGAGACGACTTCAAGAAGAAAGAAGCCGGCTAACAGAAGAAGACAAAGGAAATGGCTTGGCGGCTTAGGAAAGCCGGCTTCAATAAGGAAAAGGAAGAAATCAGCTCGACTATTCGAGGGCTTGGCTTCACGGCTTGGGTAGGCTAGCAGCTTGAAAAAGGAGTTTGTGGCTCGGTGGTTTCGACTCGAAAATGGCTTGGGCTTGGCTTGGTTCTTCGCGGCTTCAGAAAGAAAGAATGCAATGGCTTGAAGTCTTTCGTGGCTTCTTGGCTTCAGGCTTTGACAAGGAACATGGCTTAGATTATTTCAATCAGTGGTTCACAATGAATTTAAGGCAGTGGACTTGATGGAATGTGTCCAGAATTTCAAGAATTCTATTAGGAAATTACTTCTTATGTATTGTAAAGCTTTTAGAAAATCTATAGGCCTATAAATATTGTCTATTCACGTTAGGAAAAGGGGTGCACTACATGGAGACTTAGAAAAATATTTAGAGTGCACCCATGTAATATTTTCTTTGGAGAAATAAATTACTCGAGGAGCATAAATTTTAGAGGAGTTTTCATTGGAAGTTGAAGGGCTTGTCTATGAGTACTTATCTATTTCTTTTGTTTTCTTTTTCTTTGATTAATGATGAAATTAATATTTTAAATGTATTTGAATATTATTTTTAGATTTATGATATTGTATTTTATTTATTTTTTTATCAATTAATTATTATTCTTGGTATTCGATTACTTGATTTTATTTGATAGATTAATGGAATTGAATTTATGTTTAATGGACTTGGAAAACGAAGTTAGATTAAATTTAATATAGTCAATTCTTTATATTTGTTATCTTAACTAGATTGGGAAAGAAGGTTGACAATTAAACCTGAATAATCAAAGATTAGTTAATTTCATCTAAAGTATAGGTTTATTGGCCAATTTCATGTTTATATTGCCTAGAGTATAGGGATATTTATGAGGAAAATGTATTTCTTTGGTTATGTTGGTTTGATTAGAAAATCTGCTAATTTAATTAAGAAATAGTGATTCCATGGATTGAGAAAGAAGTGGTTTCTATTTTTATTCCTTCATGATGCTAAGACAATAATTAGTTGTGATAAGTATTAGATGATTCATGTCATGTTTTTGAGAATAACTATTTAATTACATGTTTTTCTCTCCAAGAGTTATGTATATATTTTGTTTTTGTTTTTGTTTTTATTTTTATTTTTATTTCTTTATCAATTTAGTTGATAGGTTAAACAATGAATGAAAGTAACTAATGACAGTTGTTCATTGAGGATCGACACTCGTTAATTCCATACACTATACTTGCAATGAGTATACTTGCTCATATGTATAATTTGGTAATTAATATTTTAATTAAAACTTAGTTAGGGATGGATTTAAATTTGTATGATTTTTATATACTCAAATTTTACGCATCAAGTTTTTGGGACTGTTGTCGAGGAACAATATCATGAAAGTTTGAAGTTTATTGATTTAGCCATGTAAATATGTAAATGTTGTTTTTCTCTGGTGCCATGTAAATAATTTTCTTGTTGTATTGTATATATTCATTTATTTAAAAAATATATTTTGTGAATAAACCATATATTGTTGAACCATAATAATTATTTTTGTATTTTTATTAATTATTAAATATCTCATATTAATAATACCAACATACTTGTAATTTGTACTTAAAATGTATTGTTGTAATTGTTTTCTTAGTGCTATTGTATTATAATTGTGATCTTTTAACTATCACACATAACAATAAAAATAATATTAATTGTAATAATTCTTAGTGTAGTGTATATATCTATGAATATTTCTCTTGTACATGCATGCATTCTTTTTAGGGGGAAAAAGAAAAAAAGAAGAGATTTTTGGATTTTCTACAAGCCAACCTTGGTTAGGCTTGGCTTGGCTAACAATGGCTTTGGTCAACACCCCGATGGAGCACCACACTTTCAAACCTTCAGGTTTTTCTTTTACATAAGAAAACAACCAACTTCACACGTTCTTCAGCTTTTATCTCCACAACTAAACAAAACCGACATGACCATGTTTGTCTTCAACTAGATTTCTTGTTCTTTTCACTATATATCCATTTCTATTAGCCCTAAGGGCGTTCTCCTATGTATTGACTTATGACAAACATTGATGTGAACTAACTTATGTGATTTATTTGTGATAAGACATGTTTAACCTTAGTTCTTTCAAGACATGCATATAAGATTGTTAAGGAGCTCTTGAGGAAATGGAATTCAAGGTGGTGATTGATCAAGAACACCCTCAACTTAAGAGCTCACAAGATCATGAAATCCTTGAGAAAGAACTTTAGACTAAAAATCATTTTGTTAAGGTATTTTTGTGTAAATTCCTATGTTTTTCTTACCCTATGATTCAGTTTATTTCTACCTTGAAGTACACAAGCAAAAAGTTTTTAAAGTTTTAAATTTCCAGAATTTTGGATTGAGTAGTTTAGATGACTTTGTATCCAAAAGCTTCGTCCAAAACTATGTGAACAATGTCAAATCATTTCTGCTTGAAAAAAGTACCATTTTGGATTCACTTTTTAGATGCACCCTCGTCCGATCCTTGAGTTCAAAACTCTGAAAAATCTGACAGCGTGAAACTAGTCGTTTCTAGCCGTTGGAGCTTTACTTTTTACTTCTATAAAATGTTTCAAAACTCGATTTTAAAGTAAATTTTTGTCCTGTCTTTCTAAGAAACACTTAATCTCTAGAATACAAAAATCTCTTTTTTCAATAGTGTTTCAAAGTGAAATCAAATTGCTTCAAAAGGTAAAAGTTGTTTGTGCTTATTTGTTTGTACATTTGCTCAAAAGTGTGAGCTATCTCTGTTTTATTTCTACAATCCTTTTATGTATCAAGGTTGTGGTGTAAAATCCATTTGGGGTTAGCCTTGATTTGTTGTTGATTGAGAGGTTTTGATAAAACTAAATGTGGTGATTCTCTTATGTAATTGGTGTAGATAGACACCAATGAGTTTGTAATATCCCATATTTTAATCATCGATTGGCCACTACTTATGATAGGATGAGAATTTATATTAATGGCCAGAACAAAAGTTGATCGGTATAATGAGATGAATATTTTGGTATAATAATATCTTGTCGGGACTTGGATGTAATTATTGAATTTGTTCTATCTGTACCCTAAATCTTTGAAAGGCTACTATTATTAACAAAATAAGAATTTGAGGGTACACTGAGAAAAGAAACTAATCAGCGCAATGAAATGCACGTTTTGGTGTGAATTATGCTATCCAGGTTATCAGGTGCATTTTTGTCATTTTGACATCCATCGCGACTTTGACAGCAAATTTGACCAAACTGAGAAGGAATTAAAGAATTTAAGTATTACCAATGGATTCAGTGAAATTTTTGAAATTGAATGGTGAAGTAAAATATTGTTTCATTCTAGACTCGATTTTGGCCATTTATGAGAAAAATTAGAAATGCAGGTAAAACTTGGACGTGTGGTGCTATGTGATTGGTGGATAGGGACATGTGTCACATTATGAGAGGTTATA
Organism: Voacanga thouarsii; assembly: GCA_026120185.1. NCBI lineage: Eukaryota > Viridiplantae > Streptophyta > Magnoliopsida > Gentianales > Apocynaceae > Voacanga > Voacanga thouarsii. Next base: position 418,023 of record JANUWF010001827.1, read on the forward strand.
TGAGATTTCATACAAGATAAAGCTTATCCAATAAGTTTTACAAAATAAAAAAAAATTGGTGGACAAATGAAATTGCGACACGTAGAGGATAGTCCATAATTTGTGATCAAATCGTCACCAATTTGGACCAAGAATGGCGGTTAAGGAGCTGAAAAAATAGCTAGCATAAGGAGTAGGGAGAGAAGAGAGAAAGAAAAGGAAAGAAAAGGTAGAGAAATATAAGAAGAAAAAAGAAAAATGAGAGAGAAAGAAAGATGTGTGTATGTTCTTGGTGTTCTTGGAGCAAAATCAAGCCAAAAGATCCCATATATAAGGTAAAAGTCTATACTTCAAGAATTAAAGTCATAGATCTCATTATGGTGATTATATTGATATAAATTTTAACATGAAAATATGATTTTCATGTCTTGATTTTGGATCAAAGTTAGGGTTTATGAACTTTTGTGTATGAACCTTGTATATGCCAATATAAGTGTCAGCTGCCTAAGGGTTTTTGAATGATATGTTGTGTAAAGAAGAACTAAATAATTATAGTGGCTTAAAGAGTTGTTTCTAGTTGAGGAGATGATGATCAAAGTAGAGTAAAAATGGAATTTACTTGGTTGGGAAAATAGATTATACTAGCCTTTGATTAGAAAAGATGAATTTGTGTTGAATAAGTGTGATTCTTGTGAGCTATTGCAATTAAAAATCATATATTTAAAGATAATTTGACGAAAAATTGAATGAATTAATGGTTCCAAGATGTTAAAGACTAAAGAAGAACTAAAGGAAAGCATGAATAGTAGAATTGAGGAAAAACTATTGGGGCTGTTTTTTCCCTGTATTGTATTACAAGAGCCAGAACTCTAAAAAAGGCTAAAACAAAATTAAAGTTAAGAGTCTTATGGTCATTTTGGTATATCATAGAGCCAAATCGGAGTTGTGGATTGAAAGTTATATGCAAAACAAAATAATATGTCAAGAAGTGAAATTCCAGAAAAATAAGTCCGAAAATGGATGAACTCAAAGATGATTAATTATATGATTTTGGATGAAATAAATAGGAAATATGAAGTTAATCCCTTTCATATGAAGGGATAAAGGATGTGGGAAAATAAAAATGAAAGAATTGATCAAATGACGAAAAAACGACGTGAACAAATGTTGAACGTTTTCCTTAACCATTAGCCTCATTGGCTAAACGTCGGTTAGACGTCGGCTATTTTTTGGCCGAACACGATTTGACCCGAAAATGATGTTTGTTGTAGGTTTATCGGTAAACGGCCAACGAAACGTTGAAAACGGTGGAAACGATAGTTGAACGACCGTAAACGGAAAGAGTTTAGTTAGGACACGAGGTGAGTCCTTTTGATTTCTAAAACCTTTTGAAAGCCAATGTGCTTCACTTTTTTTATAAAATGCTATGTTTTATACTATTTTGGAAATCCCTAAATATGTTTAAGGTTTACCTGAGTAAGAATTATTTTATGCCATTTTGGGTTCGATTGAACATCATAATTAACTTGGAAACCTTACTGGATGATTAAAGCATGACTTTTGTGAATTTAGTCTTTTTTAGATTAAATATTTAGGATTTTCAAAAAATGGTAAATTTTGGAATAGGGCATTCATAAATTGACTGGAATGCTCTTATTAGAATATTTTATAGAAATATGTTTAAAACTTTAAATTTAATCCTCTTTTGGTATTAGAATTCTGGATTTCTTGAAATGAGTTTCGTTTGAAATCGGGTGTTTAGAAAATGATCCAAATGTCCTTATCGGAATGTTTATGAAAAGTTTTGGAATCGGATATATGGTAAATGACCGAAATACCCTTATTGAAACTTTTGTGAATACTTTTTAAATCGAATAATGGTAAAATGACCCGAATACTCTCAAAAAGTTTTTTAGAATTAGGTATGAATAAAATGACCTGAATACCCTTGGAAATGACTTTTCTGATTGAGTACGAGAAAAATAATCTAGATACTCTTGGAAACATGTTTTGATGTATGAACAGAACTCATTATCCTATTTCAACGATTTTGAAAATAATCTCTTGTGATGAGATTGACTTTTAAAAAATGACCTTTTGATCCCTAAAATTGCTTTATTAGTCTGGTGTGCTATGAAATGAATTGATTGGCTTTGTGGAGCCTATGTGAATGATGATCTGACTTGTGAGATAGTAGGATCAAATTCTGAAAAATGTTGTTTTGCCCTAAAAATATTTTAATTTGAAAATTCTGCGGGATCAGATAACCTTCTGACCTGATCATTTAGACGGGGTTGGTATTGTTAATGTTAGTACTCAACAAGGACTTTAATCTTTGTACTAGCCTACGTTAGAGTTAGACGACCTTAGTAACTTGGCCTAGTTCTAGGGATTGTCTTACTCCAAATGGGGTGACAGGACAATGAGATAAGTTATCTTGGCTAGCCGTTTAGCACCTGGCAATTACCGCGTCTATGGGCACTTCTTATTTTAAGTCATTCGCGGGATGTTGAGCGGGGACACTCGGTACGTTTAACTCCTTGCCGCCTCAATGGTGATTGAGGTCAGGATTGGGACTCCTTGCTTATATTGGCAAGTAAAAAATTGTGTGCTGCGGTACACTAGGTATGCTGCGGTATACCTGAGCAGAAGTACGCTATGATGTACTTATTTTGGCGATACACGGTTGAGTACTGGAGGCTGTGGTCTTAGTACAATGATACATAGCACCGAAGGTAAGGATTGCGGGATTTGTATATAGGTCGACCTTCTGTTGGAGAAGTGCCTGTGATTTGAAAAAAATTGGGGCAATAATTTGAAATTGAAATATAATTTTTTTAAAATGATTGAGTTCTGAATAAACTCTTTGTTAAAAAGTTTTGGAATCATTTTCAATGAATAAATGATATGCAATTCCACAAAAGTTTTATGTACTATGTCTCATTGATAAAGCACTAGCACACACGGGACTCATTGGGTGATTTTTCACTTACACGTGTCTTTTATCTTCCCCTTTTTGTAGGATTTGGAGTTGAGCGGACCTATCGATAGAAGATAATACCACAGTGACAGTAGAATAGGTCTGAACGTTTCCCTTTTGGATAATATACATTATTACTGATGTTAAATGGAAATTTTCATGTATGAGATTCTTTGTTATATATATGCATGTAACCATCAGTATGTGTTGTTGTATGGATCTGGACCTTACATACTCTATTGGTTTTTCATTATAAAGACCCCTTGTCTGGGTAATTGGACAGGGCGACACCCGATGTTGATATGCTTCCGCTGTAACCTTTAGTAGGGGTGTTACAAAGTTGGCTGAGTTTAAAGATATTTAATTTAAAATCTTTAAGGGTGAGCTTAAGGTAGTAGATGTAGATCATAATAGATCAAACTACTATAAATCTCGTGTTCATCTCTTTACATTTAAGTTTGATAGATTGTGAACTTCCTTACTTAAATGTTTTCAATAATTCAAAAGGAATCTTTATGATTCTCACCAACCCATCTTTATTTTTGTATTAATTGCACATCTCTTGTCTCATTTTTATTTAGATTATAGTTGGTTCCTTATGATTGCTTAAAAACTCCTTTTTGCATATCCAGCAAATCTCTCGATCTAAAAAATAATAGGAGGACTTCGAAAAACAAAATTTCTTGAAAAGTATTTTAAATTTGCCAAAAATTTTATTCACCCCCAAGGTTTTTTATTTGGTATCAGAGCATTGGTCTACTCTTATTCGGTTAAACAGCCTCGTAGAAAAGATCCTTATGAAAAATATCTCCTTTCTTCCCTATGTTGAAGGATCCTTGACAAACAAACCTCCTTTGTTCACTGGGAGCAATTACACATTCTGAAAAAATCACATGAAGATCTATGTTTGTTCAATTAATTTTGAGCTATGGAATTTAATTGAAAGAGGACTATATCTTCCTTCTAGAAATGTTGAAAATCGAATAGTTCCAAAACAGAGTGATGAATATGATGCCGAAGACAATGCCAAAATGACATTGAATTTTCAAGTTATGAATATTCTATATTATGCCCTTGATGGCACTGAATATAACATAGTAAGTGGCTATGATTCAACCCATGACATGTGAAGATTGCTTAAAGTCACCTATGGGGGGACAAATCAACTAAAGGAGTCTAAGTTGGGACTTTTGATTCATGATTATGAATTTTTCACTATAAAGCCAAATAAGAGTATAACTGATATGTTTACTAGATTCACAAACATTGCAAATGGATTTAAAGTTTATGGGAAAAGCTATTCTCTTAGTGAACAAAATAGAAAAATTTTGGACACCTTGCCAAAGAGCTGACAACCTAAAGCTCTAACTGTAGAGGAATCAAAAAATTTGAAAATCTTATCCACTGAAAAGCTAATTGGATCCCTCCTAACTCATGAAATGAAACTCAAAAGGTTTCAAGAGTTTGATGACCATGACAAAAGTAAAAGAGGAATAGCACTGAAAACTACTGATGAGAACGCTGAAAGTAGCCAAACTGATAGTGATGATGGAACTGAAGTGGATACCGAAGAATTGGCCATGATTGCAAAGAAATTCAGAAGAATGTCCAAAAAGAAAAACTTCAAAAGAGGAAAGAAGTTCGTGAAAAAGAAGGGGCAGACCTCATCCTTCAAGCATCAATGCTATGAATGCAAGAGTACTGAACACTTCATTGCTGACTGCCCAATAGACAAAGAGAAAGAAGGCAAAATGCTCAAGAAAAAAAAGAATGATCTGAAAACAAAGAAGAGAAAATGACTAATAGGAACTTAGGATCAAAATGAATTCAAATTTGAGGAAAATGGAGATTCTAAAAATGAAACCGCTAACATATACTTCATGGTAGTGGAAGATAAGGTAAACTCCTCCTTATCTAACTTTGTAGTTGAATTGCATGATTCTACTTGAGATAATATTGATGATCCAAATGCTTTTCTTGTTGATATATTCCATGACCTAAAAAGATTGTAAAAAAGGAATAAGGAAATGAAGGTGAAAATTGATTTTCTATCAAATGAGAATGACACTCTAACAAGCGAGAACAAAATTTTGCTCGACTCCATATGCTGCTTGAATGTTGAAAAAAAAAATTACTTCTACCTTCGTAAATGGTTCTACCCTTGAGAATAAATATTTGTGTGATAAAGTTTCATCTTTTGAAGTTCTGATCTGTGAGTTTGATAATATGAAAATGAAAGTCGATGATCTCACTACTTATATTGAAAAGTTTATTGATGGCTGAAGCAACCTGAATAAACTTCTTGGAGTTCAAAGGATGGCTGGAAATAGAAATGGCCTTTGCTATGGTAATATGCACAAAATAGGAAAACACAAGTCTTTTTTTGTGAAAGTAAGCTCCTCAAATAGAAATTACACGTGTACTTATTGTGGCAAAAATGGACATAATGCATTTAAGTGTCATATTAGGAAAAACATTAAGTTGGGAATGAAATTTGATTGGAAAATTAAAAGAATTATCCACGAACCCAAGAAGATATGGGTACCAAAAATCACTCTCCCATCTCATGTATAGGTACATTCACTGGAAAAAATGAGTTTCACAAAGTGGTTCTTGGATAGTAGATGCTTAAGACATATGACCGGAAATGCAACCCTATTAGAAGATGTCCAAGCTACAAATGATGGATTCGTTACCTTTGGAGACAAAATGAAAAGAAAGATACTTGGTATAGGTAGCATTGGTAAAAGATTTTCAACCCTTATCAAATAAGTACTATTGATTGATGAGCTGAAATACAACTTACTTAACATTAGTCAATTATGTGACAATGGATGCAGAGTTACTTTTCAGAAAGATTCTTACTCTATTATAGACAACTCAAGTAATAAAATAATTTTTGTTGCTAATCGTGTTGGAAATGTATATGTATTTTGTAACGCCCTGCTACCTATGCCCCATTAGGGCTGGGGATGTCGCCCCGTCTACAGAATAAAGGGTTTTTATAACGAGGACACACAAAATGAAATAAAAGAAATACTTCAAAATTAAACTTATTACAACCTAACAATACATGAACAAATTTAAAAATAAATATCTGCTACTGTCTCTCAAAAGCAATACATAGAAAAAATAACAAAGAGTCTTCAAAGCATAGGCAATAATCTAACTAATGACCTCCATAGCAGGATCGACCTGAAAACATAGTATAAAAGGTGATGAGATAAAAATCTCAGTAAGCCCGTGTGTGCTTTGAGTATTTCAAGTAAAACAGTTTATGTATGCAAATTGTGAAAGTTTCATAAAATAAAGTGCTGGCAAACATTAAATAAATGTCATAAATGAAGAATGGTGTTTTGCTTTCCAAAAGATACATGTGCATAATAAATACAACCATTCCAAAGAGGTAGCTATGGCACCACACGTTAGGTACTATAACAATATAACGATCAGAATGCCACACGTTGAGCATACTAACACAAGGTAAGTATACAGTCTACTGGGTGAGATACTCCTCCATCTCTACACCCAAACTTACCGGTTGTCCACTCTGGAAACACACAATCCACTTTGACTGATCTTGCTAGCTCGGACTGGTATGACTTACTAGACTGGCATCCTATTTGGGAATGACTCACACCTCAGAGGTGGCCACCTACTGAGAGACTTACCCTAACCCTTCAAAGATTAGTCCTAGAAATCTACCCTTATTGAGTACTCAACGTTGTTGTTCCACTTAGAAGAAAATTGATCATATAATGATTTATTTGGAAATAGTAATTAAGGTTTCTAAAATTCTTGCCAAAGTTGGGTTTTAGAAAGAATTTAGTATTTTGTGTAAAATTGCTTGTTTAATTTCAAATGGTTTGCTTGTTTGAAATGGAAAGGAAAAATTGTCCTTAATTGCCTTTACAGAACAAATGTTCATAGGCATTGAGTTTGGCTTGCTACATTAACTTTGGTCTTCAAATGACTCTGTGCAGGAGCTTACCTGATCTTTTACTCTTCTTGAATTTAAAGGTCTTCCAAGGTCAACCTAACCCCGCCTGGGGTAAACACAAGGCATAAGATAACATTCGAACTATATCTGTCTTACATAAATAATTCCTAATTCAACTAGTTACAACCATAACTAACCATGACCATAATGTCCTAGGCATTAATACTAGTTGATAAAGTATTTTATAAAATAAATCCAACTTGATAAGTTAAAATAACTAGGGGTTTTAAAATAAATACTAATAAGTTATAGTTTCAAATAATAAATTGTGAGTATTGTTGCTAATAAACAAACTAGTGTTAAATATTGAAATACTAAGTCCTAAATAATATTAGTAAATGGTAATATTGAAATAGTATTATTATAAGAAATAATAAATTACCCTATAATTTTTAATTAATAATTAATAGATAATAAATAACCAATAAAATTAATAATAAATGAATTATACTTAATTTTTAATCATTAAATAATAATTAAATTTTAATATAAATAATATTCATAGATATAGATAAAAGTTTTAATAAGGTTAATTATTATGATCCACAAGGTAATTTGGTATTAATTAATTCTAATATTTTATTTATTATTATTATTATTTATTTTTTAATAAAAGATTTTATTTATTTAACTAGTAAAAATATTAATATTTTAATTAATATTCTATTCCAAACCTCCCTAGCAATTTTGAATTTCCTAGGGAAAATATAATAGTAATTCTAATTAAAGTAATAAAATTTGTTAATAAAAATAATTTTAGAATTAACAAAGAAAATAATTTTTACCATAATTTCCTATTGCTAGAAGAGATTCATGAACACATTCCCAATCATTAAATAATATGTTAATCCATTCATGAACATATACTTGAATGAACATATATTAACATATGGCCAATTTCCTACTAGGCATAATCACCATCCATGACCTTAATGAAAAATAAGAACATATAAGCCTAATCACCATTGGTGTCATAACATCTATCATGCATCAAAACATTCATAAATCCCTCTAATCATGATGATCATACATTGATTCAAAAGAAAAATCCATAAAGCTTAATCATATATTTCAACCCTCATGCCCTAACTCCATCCCCTTCATCCAAATACATATACTCAACCCCTATTTATATTCAATCTCACTATCAATGTCTAAGAGACATAAATTCAGAAATTTAAAAGGATGATTCAAGAAGAAATACTTGATAGACGATTGCTTGATGAAGGTTTCTTGATTAGTGAAGGTCCACGTGCTTAAGGGCCTTTTGATGTTTGAAAAATAGCCATGGTTGGCCATCATCATTTCGGCCGAGAGAGAGAGAGAGAGAGAGAGAGAGAGAGAGAGACGAAGAGCATTAGAATGGAGTATTAAAAATTGAGTAGAAGAGAAAGAACAATAGGGTTGTTCTTGTTTTACCTTTTGATGTTCTTGAAACTTTCAACAAAAAAATTAGTTTTGATCCTTTCGAAAATTCTGATTTGCGTGATTTTGTGTTATAAAGACCATAAATGAAGATTAGGGATTAAGTATGAGTGATTTGGAGTATTTGAGAGTGATTGGAGATGTTTAGGATATGTTTAGACTTGAAGATGTTAAGTGTGTGTTCTTAGTGTTCTTGAGAGAGTTTGAGGGAAAATGGTTTGAGAATTGCTGGAATTGTTGTTGGCCAAATGGCCTTGTGCAATTAGGAGTTTCAGTTTTATCAAGAAGGAGAGAGAAGTGATTAGTTTTTTTTTTTAAAATTCAAATGGAGGAAAATGAAGAATTGTTTGATGTAGAGGATTAGTTAATGGTGGTTGTACATGGGAGGTCTCTTGCTCTTCAATGGTGTAGGACTGAACAAGCTAGATTTAATGCAAAAAATGGAGAGTATTTAGCTTATAATGCTGGCCAAAAATGGTCTCTAATGGCAGAGAAATTTCTGGTTTAATCACTTGCTACAAGGGTATTTTAATGGAGCAAAAAATCTGGAATTAGTTTGAAGTTCAAATGAGTTTTGGATAGAGTAATCTTAAGAGCTTTTTGAGGTGTGATCATAGAGTCCAAACACTCAAGGTTAGTATGGAGGTCAATGGTGTTAAGCTCATGACTGAACAAGGTCTGATTTTCGGAGGTTTGGGTGGTGATTTTCGACCTTTGCCTTGAGAAACCAAGCTGATTTTTTTTTTTTTTTTAATGTTCAAGAGTACCTAGAATAGTGATGGTTTTTGGTGCAGATTTTTTTGCATTCTTTGGCCCGATTTGCAGCTGTTTTTCTGAGGTGTTTGAAGGTTTTTTAATGGTGGTTTTCCAGCCTTCTTTTTGAAGAAAAATAGAGGAAGTTCCAACTGATTTTATGACCAAAAGGTGGCTTCAATTCCAGCTTCAAAGCAGCGAATTGTTGAAGGGAAAATTTCTGGTTTTGGACAGATTGAGCAGTTCGAAAATTCACTGTTTTCCCAGCCTTCAACCTTATATGAAATGACCATTTTTCTGGCAGCAAATAGGGTAAGAATGTTGCTGAATTTTTTGAAAACCATCTTGAAAAAATTCTAAAAAATTTCCAGATTTTTCTTTTATTAAATCATGAACAAGATGAATGTAGGATTGAAGGTATAGCTATAGTGATTTCTTTTCCTTGAAAATCCATCCTGAGTCTTCTCCTTATTTTCGGTCATTCCCTTCCATTGTTAGGGGATTATCACAGAATTTTTGGGATTAAAAATGGATTAGTGAATTAAGGATAGTTTAAGTTTCAAAAAGGTTAGGACAAGGCTAGAAAAATTAAAGGGGACAAGAATTCCTCTAGAATTCTTTTTAGGACATGATCACATGATCAAGACATTATCTTCATGTCTCCCTTAAGAAAACATTCCTATAATATTTTACATACCAAGTTCCCTAATTGGTCGCCTATTCATAACTTGGTCGAAGCTAAAGGTGGGAGAATTGTCATCTTATGGAATGGTGTAAAGGTGGATGTCCAATTAATCCACTGTATGCCTCAGGCTATTACTGTGTAAATTACTTGTAAGATTACTCATTCTACATACATACTTCTTCACTTTCGTTTATGCTTACAACTCTGTAGTGGCTCGTAGGAAATTATGGGATGATATCCAGTCACTATCGTCTTCTATGTCGAAGGTATGGATCCTTCTTGGGGATTTTAATTCCTATCTGCATGTGGATGATAAACTTGGTGGTTCACCACCCTCTTCATATGAAATTAGGGATTTTGCGACACTATGTGATGAAATTGGATTGGAAGACCTACCCCATGTCGGACCGAGATTCTCTTGGACAAATTTTAGGGTGTGGTCCAAACTTGATAGAGTCATGGGTAATGAGGCATGGTTTCTGTCTTCTATCCAGGCATCAGCGGAATTTTTACCTATTAGCTGCATTTCTGATCATAGTCTTGCTATTTGGTCAGTAGTTGAGAACACTGTGGGAGCTGTTCATCCTTTCAGATTCCTTAATATTTGGACTGACCATGACTCTTTCCAGAATATTGTGCAAAAGGCTTGGGAACAACCATACGTTGGTTTCCACCAGTTCACCCTTTGTCGTCGTTTGAAAATGCTAAAGCGTGACTTGCGGAAGCTAAACCATGCGGAATTCTCTCACCTGTCTGATCGTGTTGAACATGCAAACCAGGCGGTTGTCAATGCCCAACAGCTTCTACTTGCCAACCCTGTGGATCACAACCTTATGGCACATTTCAAGGAGTGTAAACTTTTGGCAATGCGTATCGCGGAGGCAAAAATGAAGTTCTACCAGCAACTTGCTAAGGGAAGGTATGTGGCTCATGCTGATAAAAAGACTTGTTACTTTTTCAATATTTTCAAACGAAACAAAAAGAGGAGCTTCATTGCATCAATTCGGAAGGATGATGGCAACATGACTGACAGCCCAAAAGATCTTACTGATGAATTTGTGCATTATTTTCGGAAGACTCTTGGGACTAAGGTAAACTACCAAGAAATCAATGTGGACTTTGTAAAAGCTGGGCCAATGGTTCCTCATGACATGAAGGTGGATTTGGTTAGGGATGTCAATATACATGATATCAAATTAGCCCTATGGGACATTAGTGATTGTAAAGCCCCTGGCCCAGATGGTTACTCAGCATTATTCTTCAAGAAAGCTTGGGATACGGTTGGCCAGAGTCTTTTTGATGCGGTTTCGGAATTCTTCACTTCTGGGAAAATTCTTAAGCAGATTAATCATTCTATTATCACCCTGGTTCTGAAATTCGATCATGCTGAGAGGGTGTGTGACTATAGACCTATCTCTTGCTGGAACGTGGTCTACAAGATTATTTCTAAGATCCTGGCTGACAGACTTAAATTGGTTGTACCATACCTGGTAGACACTTCCCAATCAGCATTCATTCAGGACAGACTCATGACTGATAACATCTTGATGGTCCAGGAACTTATGCGTATGTACAGTAGAAGAAGAGTGTCTCCTCGATGCATAATTAATGTGGACCTACGAAAGGCTTATGACTTTGTTAATTGGGTTTTTTTACTGGATCTACTTCATGAGCTGGGATTCCCTCCTCTTTTTGTGAACTGGATTGAGTAATGTGTCACGACTACTTTTTTCTCTCTTTCTATCAATGGGAATGTCCATGGTTTCTTTACTGCTGCAAAGGGTGTACGCCAAGGGGACCCGGTATCCCCCCTTGTTTGTTATTTGCCTCGAATATTTCTCATGGGTGGTCAAAGTGCACACACTTGGAACACTTTTTAACTATCATCCCAAGTGTAAAGAGCTTCAGATTACTCACATTGCTTTTGCGGATGACCTTATGCTGTTTGCTAGGGGTGACTGCTCTTCTATCTGCATTCTCCTTGATTACCTTGATGAATTGAAAAGATGTTCGGGTCTTGAAATCAATAAGGACAAGTCCAATATCTATCTTGCTGGGATCAGTTTGAATGAGCAGGAGAATATTTGAGATACTACTGGAATTCCCATTGGGGAATTTCCGTTGCAATACCTTGGCCTACCAATCATGAATGGTAGGATTAGGCTTACTTACTACAAACCATTACTTGATCGCATTAGCTCATACATTGGATGTTGGTTTGCTCGGTCCCTCTCTTATGCTGGCCGCCTCCAACTAATCCAATCCGTTCTCCAAGGTGTTGAGTGTTTCTGGTTATCTATTCTTCCTACGCTATCTGCGATCATCTGTCAGTTGGATAGAATGGCTAGGGATTTCCTGTAGGACTCAAAGAATTCTAGGGTTGCTTGGAAGAATATCTGTCTTCCAAAAAATGAGGACGGACTTGGATTGCGAAACTTGCACACTTGGAATGAAGCGCTACTGGCTAGAATTATTTGGGAAATCCAGGCTGAGAAACAATCATTATGGGTCAAATGGGTGAACCATTTCTATTTGAAGGGCAAATCTGTTTGGGAGTGTGATCATCACAAGGAACTCTCACCCTTGTTTTGTAGGCTGTTAGCAATTAGGGACATGATTATGGAGCGCAAATTGGATATTCAATGTGCGGTTGATCTTCTTCATTCTTGGGCAATGTGCAATAATTCCTTCACTTGTCTTGCGTATGACAATCTTCGATCGAGTGCACGGACTGTGTATTGGGCCAATACCATATGGAAGCAAGGACTGACTCCCAAACACTCATTCATCCTTTGGTTGTGTGCTAAGGGTAGACTAAAGACTAAGGATACACTTGTGTTCAGGATTGATGACTTGTCTTGTCCTCTGTGTAAGGTATATCCGGAAACGACTAATCATCTATTCTTCAGATGTTCAATTTCTGAAACTATTTGGACGGAAGTTAAAAGGTGGCTTCGTCTACCAATCATTTTGAATTCGGCCAAGTCTTGTCTCAAGTGGTATACGAGCGGCAACTGTGGTACCTCGTGGTTCAGTAAGGCTAGATCTACTGCTTTGGCTGCCACTTTCTACTACATCTGATGTGCTTGTAATAAGGCCATTTTTGAGGATGCGGTATGCCTACCGTTGGAGATTATAAAGAAAATTAAAACACATGTGTACACTGTTATTTTTAATTTGTACCCTGATGTTCTGCAAACCTTTGAATCCTGTTTTGACTACCACTAGTTGCCAGTCTCCTTGACTGTAAACTAGTAACCCATGTAAATCCTTTATATATATATATAATATATTTACATTTGCATTAAAAAAAAAAACATTCCTATCTTTAAGGAATGTAAGAAAATAAAAAATTCAAACATGATTAAGATAATTATGAATAAAACTTAAGTAATGGGATTTGAACTCATGACCTTAGAGATTAAATCACAAAGCTCTAACCACTTAACCACACTAACTCTTGTTCTTATTTTCTCACCTAAATATTCTTCTTATCTAAATCTTAAGCCATCTTCCCATTTTAACCTCAAGCTAAATTACTGTTTTACCTTTCCTACCCGACAAGCAAAAATAAGCCATTTAACCTATAAATAATAATTTTAAAGCACAAAAAATCATTCAGAAAGTATATTTTTTATGCAGAATGACATGATATGCATCCCAACCCCCTTACTCTAAAGTTGACTTCAGGTGGAGTTTCACATATTTTATTTTGATGATCTTATGACTTATGATATTAGATGCCTCTCTGTGCATAATAATGATGGCTATCTTTGGCATAAAAGACTAGGCCATGTATTATTTGATTTGCTAAACAAATTATCTTCAAAAGAGCTTGTTAGGAGATTACCCAAAATGAAGTTTGATAAAAGTAGAATTTGTGATGCATGCTAATTTGAAAAACAGATCAAAACATCTTTTAAGCCCAAGAAAATAATTTCCACATCAAAATCCCTTGAATTAATGCATATGGATTTGTTTGGATTGATGAGGACCACTAGCCTTGGTAGTAAGAGATATGCTTATGTTCTAATAGATGATTTCTCAAGATTTACTTGGACTTTATTTCTCAGAAAAAAAGATGAGGCATTTTTTGAATTCTCTAAATTATTCAAGCACGTCCAAAACTCTATTGAATACAAATTGATTTCTAGTAGGAATGACAATGGTAGAGAATTTTGTGACAATGAGTTTTGCGATGAAAATGGTGTTTTTCACAACTTTTCAGCTGCTAAAACTCCTCAACAAAATAGTGTTGTTGAAAGAAAAAATAAAACCTTACAAGAAATGGCTAGATCTATGATTTGTGAAAACTCTCTTGGGTTGAAGCTGTTAATACAGTATGTTATATTGTTAACCGAGTGATATTGAGATATTTTCTAAGAAAAACTCTCTTTGAGCTTATTTTTTTATAAAACTCCATCAATTTCCTATTTTAAAGTATTTGGCTGCAAATGTTTTATTTTTAATACCCGAGATAATCTTGAAAATTTTGATAGCAAACCTGATGAGGCTATATTCCTTGGATACTCTTCTAATAAAAATGTATATAAAGTATACAATAAGAAAGTTATATATGTAGAAGAATCTATACATATTGTCTTTGATAAATCTAACATTTATACATTAAGAAAAGATGATGATGATGTAGAGATTTCAAAAGAAAAAGGTAAAGAACAACTCAAAGCACCATCACTAGACATTCATGCTAAAGAAGAGGAATTAGAATAGCAACAAACTGAACAAAACAAGTAAGAAACTGAAGAGTTCACTAATCAAGGACTACCAAGAGATTGGAAGTACAAAACTGGTAATCCAAAAGAGCAAATTATTGGTAATTCTAACTGTGGAGTCAAAACTAGACGGTATTTTGTAGACAATTTTACTTTACTTTCTAGTATTAAACCTAACTGTATTGATGTGGCATTGCATGATGATTTTTGGATACTAGCTATGCAAGAAGAGCTGAACCAATTTGAGAAAAATCAAGTTTGAAACTCGTTCTTAGACCACTTGATCATCCGGTTATTGGTATCAAGTGGGGTTTCAGAAACAAACTTGGTGAACATGGAGTGGTGATTAGAAATAAAGCTAGGCTTGTTGTCCAAGGATTCAATCAAGAAGAGGGTATTGACTATGACGAGACATTTGCTCCCATTGCTATATTAGAGTTCATAAGAATACTACTTGCTTTGCATTTTTTAAAAATTTCATGCTTTATCAAATGGATATTAACAATACATTTTTGAATGCTTTTATTGAAAAAGAGGTATATATAAAAGAACTTGCGGGTTTTATTTATGAGCACTTTTCAAATCATGATTTCAAACTCTCAGAGGCTCTCTATGGTTTAAAACAAACTCCATGAGCTTGGTATGAAAGGTTTATTCTTACTCTCAAAAGGTTTTTCAAGAGGTTTGGTTGATACTACACTGTTTATTAAGTTAGAAAATTCTAATGATTTTCTCATTGTCTAAATTTATGTTGATGATATCATTTTCGGTACTACTAATAAATCCTTGTGTAAGATGTTTGCTCAAGAGATTCGCTATGAATGAAGCCAAAAAAATCAATACACCTATGAGTACTTCTCTAAAGCTTAACAAAGATAAAAAGGGTAAGAAAGTGGACGAATCAAAATACAGAGGTATGATTAGAAGTTTATTATATCTTACTGCTAGCCGAGTAGATATTATATTTTTAGTTTGTCTTTGTGCTAGATTTCAATCGTGCCTAAAGGAATCTCACCTATGTGCCGTGAAATGCATCCTTAGATATTTAGTTGGAATATATAATTATGGCTTATGGTATCCTCGTACTAATACCTTTGATCTTATAGGCTACACAGATACAAACGATGCAGATTGTAAAGTTGAATGAAAAAAAAGCACTAGAGGGCAGTGTCAATTTCTCGGACACTTTCTAGTGTCATGGCATAGCAAGAAACAGGCTTGTATATCCTTATCCACAACTGGGGCTGAATATATTGCAACTGGAAGCTTTTGCGTGCAAATCTTATGGATAAAAACATATTGCTTGATTTTGATCTCAATTTTGATTGTGTACCTATACTATGTGATAATACAAGTGCAATCAATCTAACAAAAAATCTTGTTCAACATTTTAGGAACAAGCATATTGAGGTTAAGTATTATTTTATTAGAGATCATGTGCTCAAAGGTGATGTTTTTGTCGAATATATCCCTATAAATGAACAACTCGCAGATATATTTATAAAACCCCTGGCTGAAGATAGATTCTTTTTTGTGAGAAAATGATTACGCATCACAAAAATTGCGTGACTAAAATTTTGTTGAGAAAGATCTAACTATTTTTTTTTGCAGGTCCCTAAAGGAACATAATTTCAGAGGGAGATTTTGGCTGCAGCATTTCAAAGAGTAAATGCAAAACTCTCACTTTAAGGAGTTCTTTTTGGATGAAGACTTAATCCAAAATGAAAACCACCTGATGCTTCGTATGTCCTTCGAAAATAACTATTTCCAGATTATTCTTTTTAAAATTCAAAATAATAGCTCTTTCTTCAAGATAGCTTTTGAAATCTCTGATGAAAAACCTATTTCTAATGTACTTGATTGTACTTATCTTCACAACCTCTTAGGAAATCACAAAAAGTTTTTTCAATCTCCTCTCTCCCGGATTCTGAAATCAACCGAGACCTCCATCCTTCTTCTTTCAAAACGTTTCTAAGTTTTCTCTCTAAACAACTAAAAGTCCAAGCCTTTACCCTCTGATTTCAATGGCAAAATCTTCAAAATCGACCAAACCCAAGTCAAAGAAAGCCCGTAAAGTCTCTTCAACAATGAAGAAGAAATCGACTGCAACAGAAAAAGGAAAAGAAGTCACTCCTGAACTCTCAGCCTCTCAGACTGATTCTTCAAAATCATCTCTGGAATAGAAAAGTTCTGAGACCTAGGGACCTTATTTTCTAGACTCTAAAAGTGAATCCGATTTTAATTTTAAGAAACCGAATTGTGATTGTTGGTTATCGCGCAAATCCTGAATTTTTTCTGAAATTTACAAATGTGTTGAATATATTTGAGTCTCTTGGGTGGGGAGATCTGTTATCTATTGATAAAAGGTTATTTACTACTCTCGTATGGGAATTCTATACTAATATGAGAAAAGGCCGATTAGAGGAGACTGGAGAGGGTTTTATGGTCCGGTGGTATATTTCAAGGGCTGGGGGCTAGAATCTTGAGTTTGATCATCGCCTATTGAACAGAATATGCGGAGTTAGAGATGGCAGGATTCAATTTTTTGAACTGAATAAGTTCCTAGAAGGAACTGATCTATTTGATTTGGAGAAGTTTGAAAGAACATTTACTAGCGGGAAGAGCTTTAAGAACTCAAATGATAGGAACACCAAGTGGTTGAATGGACCGAGTAGGATTCTGCACCATATGGTTTCAACCATAGTGGTTCCAAGTTTTGGTCACAAAACCTCTATCAACATTATGCAAATGGTGATTATGTTAGTGCTCTTTGAAAATAAGCCAATCAGTTTTGGGTATCTTGCTGCCAAATAATGATGCAAATAAGGAATACCTCCAGCAAAGCTCTGCCGTATGGAAACTTATTGACTAAAGTGTTCAGACACTTTAGTGTTGATCTGATTTCTGTCACCCTTGCCTCTTCAAAAATGAATGTGTACAATTTTGAGTCATTCGAGAGGATGGGATGTGTGAGAATGGATAGTAAGTAGAAGCTACTTTGAGATGCAGCTGATAATGCCGAAGGCAAGACTGCCCAATCTGCCAGAGCAAAAAGAAAGGTTGAGTTAGAAACTCAAGAAGAATCTTCTAGCAAGGGCAAACGAAAAACTCAAGATACAGGCATCAATCAGAGTATTCTGGAAGCAATCAATTTGTTAGCTATTAAGGTAGACAACCTCAATTCAAAAATTCAGACTCTTGAGAATAGACTAACTGTTATGGAAGAGAAGAATAAAAAGGATGAAACAATGCCTATTACATTAGTACCACCTCAAGAAAAAGTAACTGAAAAACAACCTGCCATTGAAGAAGAAGAAGATGTTGTGAAGAAGAAGCAGGATGAAGAAATGACAGTTACTGAACGAGGAAGGTAGACACCTGTACATCAATAAAAAGTGCATCAGGAATAATCAGCACCCCCTGCCCCTACTGAAATCCCTGTCTCATCTAGGAAAAGGTAGAAGCATGTGGTGGTAAGGATAAAATCCAGTCGCATTGCTGGCCAGTATTCCAAAAAGGGTGCCGGGTCTAAGACAGAGATTGTCTATATTTCCTAAGTGATCATCTTAACGGATTGCTTCCAAGATGCCTTCTACTTACATACTTTTTACTGCATTTCTATTGACAATTACTTTTATAATTTTTGTACTAGTCTTTGAATAATTTACATTATGCATTTCTCTAGCTCTTTATGTTAAATATATTTGCATTCTAATTCCCTTCCTTGATATCTTTATTCTCTACTTCTACTTTTTGATTGATGACAAAGGAGGAGAAAAATATATTGTGGATATTCGCTGATATTATGGATATATGCTGGTATTGTAGGTATATAGACTTGTTGGTGTGTGCTATTGGTGTGTTATGCTGTGATTGCGGATATATGCTGGTATTGTGGGTATATAGACCTGTTAGTGTGTGATGCTCTGAATAGGAATAGATTGTGGACATATACTATGGAAATATACAGACTGTGGACTGTTGTGGGTATATAGCTTGTTCATGACTATCATTGATTGTTGTTAATCCATAGATTGTTGATGATGATTATGAAATTATAAGTGATTGTGTGATTATGTGAATTCTGAATATATACTGGTTGTATAAATGCAAATTAGTTATGGATGTATCTATGTCTGTTTATGATCATAGTTTAAAGATATGGGCATTTTAATGGAGTCTATATTGAGATATTGGTGTTGTTAAGTTCAAAGGAGATTGAAATATGACAATTTAAGTTTTGGCTAACCGAATAATCGATTTTGAAAATGATTATGATATACTCTATGTTAAAAAGTCTTGGATGATGAGGATACTTATATCTATATCTTTGATTGTCTAGAAAAATTTCCTTGAAGACCGAAATATTTTGAGAAAACTAGGTTGGATCAAATTCTTTGAAAATTTATTTTTTTTACCTACACATACACGGGGGAGTTTTGGACTCACATTTCTTTGACCCAAAACTCTTGTCCAAAAATAGGTTCTAAAAAGGCTAATTTCTGTCTAATTTTACTTTATTTTGGATATATGATATGGACATCCAAAACATTAAGTCCAAAAGTTCCTTGGACTCACTTCTCTTAGTTTGGATGCACATTTTGGAAATCTAAAATTTCAAATCCAGTCTTTCTCTCAAAATGCACTTTATGGTTTTACATCCTATATTCATATATGCACATATTAAGGCAGAGCATTTCATCTTATGATTCATATTCTATACCTCCTTGTGTACATATTTATAAATTTTCTTTTAATTATAGCTATTCTCTTGAGGAATAGTCGTATGCTGGAAGGAAGGAAGATAAGGAGATAGGTTGGGCTATAGGCGTATTGAACTATGTTTATGAGTATATGCTTAATTTTTTATCTTAATCTCATAAGTACTCTTCGAGTCCTATAATGAGCGAATGCATTTCAGTGAAAAATATTCTTATCTCTCTCTATCTAATATGTTCATACTGTACATATAATTGTTTTTATATTACAATCCCATCAAGTTTGTCATCACTCAAAAAGGGGGGAGATTATTAACCCAAAAGGCATTCTCCTGTATTTCAACTTATGAAAAATATTGATGAGGACTAACTTATGTGATCTATTCATGATAGGACATGTTTGACCTCAATTTTTTTCAGGCATGCATATAAGATTGCTAAGGAGCTCTTGAGGAAATAGAATTCAATGTGATGATTGATCAAGAATAACCTCAACTTAAGAGCTCACAAGTTCATGAAATCCTTGAGAAAGAACTTTAGACTAGGAATCATTTTATTAAGATCTTTCTGTGTAAATTCTTATGTTTGTCTTACCCTATGATTCAATTTATTTCTACTTTAAAACACACAAGCAAAAAGTTTTCAAAGTTTTATACCTCCAGAATTTTGGATTTAGTAGTTTAGATGACTCTGCATCCAAAAGATTCGTCCAAAACTCTATAAATAGTATCAAATCATTTTTGCCTAAAAAAGTGTCATTTTGGGCTCACTTTTTGAACGCACCCTCGTTTGATACTTGAGTTCAAAACTCTGAAAAATCAACAGTGTGAAATTAGCCATTTCTAGTTGCTGAAGCTTTACTTTTTGCTTCTATAAAAGGTTTCAAAACTCAATTTTCAAACAAATTTTTGTCCTGTCTTTCTAAGAAACACTCTTACTCACTAGAATACAAAAATCTCCATTTTCAATAATGCTTCAATGTGAAATCAAATTGCTTCAAAAGATAAAGATTGTTGGTGCTCATTTATTTGTACATTTGCTCAAAAGTGTGAGCTATCTCTATTTCATTTCTACAATCCATTTATACATCAAGATTGTGGTGTAAAACCCTTTTAGGGTGAGCCTTGATTTGTTTTTGATTGAGAGGTTTTGGTAAAACCAAGTATGGTGATCCTCTTATGTAATTGATATAGATAGACACCATTGAGTTGGCTGAGTTTTAAAAAAATATGGTTTAAAATTCTTAAGTGTGAACTTAAGGTAGTGGATGTTGATTTTGGTAGATCGAACCACTATAAATCTCATGTTCATTCTCTTTGCATTTAAGTTTGACAGAATGCGAACTTTCTTTCTTAAATGTTTTCAATAATTTAAAAGGAATCTTTATGATTCTTACCAACCCATTTTCATCCTTGTATTAATTGCACATCTCTTGTCTTATCTTCATTTAGATAGTAGTTGGTTCCTTATGACTGCTTAAAAACTCCTTTTTGCATATCCAGCAAATCTCTCGGTCTGAAAAATAATAGGACTTTGAAAAACAGAATTTTTTGAAAAGTATTTTAAATTTGCCAAAAACCTTATTCACCCCCTAAGGTTTTTCAGTTTCTTCTCTCCCTATTTTCTCCAGAAGCATTGCTTTCTTGCTTACTTAGTTCTTCTGCATCGAAGGTCTTTTTCTCCGTATATCTTCTTCAATAATTCTTTCCTTCTTTTATTGATTCATCACAAATTCACTTGACGAAGCTCCAAAGGTTAGAGAACTCAGTGGTGCTAAACATTCATTCAAATAACGGTACATAGCTTCCTTTTGAATTTTCTTGACATTCATTGGTATTGCATTTTGAGGAATTATGAACTTTGCTTGAAATGTTCTTGTTAAGTTTATTTGGAACTGCAAATATGCATCAGATAAATGGGCTGTGATTTTGGCGCTACTAATGTTGTTTGCATAATTTGCTAGAATTGTTAATTTTGTGGATACTTTTTGGAGTATCACTGTGATATTCTTCTTGTTATTCTAAAGTGACCTTGTTGGGATTTTAGTTTGATAGTGTACTTGTTGACATTGTGATTTGATATTGTATTTTTGCTCTTTGAATTGGACATTGTCAATAGTATTTTGAGCATTATTTTTCTTGAAAATCAAAATTTTGGAAAAAAGTTTTTAACTGAAAAAGAAAACCATTTGCAAGGTGTGTTTGTTTAAGCCAAAATGCCTAAAACAAAATAATTTTTCAAACCTCACAAATGCACTAAACCATCCTCAACATTTAACCTATCTGCAGAGCTACCTTCTTTTCATCTAAAGAATTTTACTTTTAAAAAATTTGAGGAATGGTATGATGCTAGGGCATTGAATAGAATCATTCTTGAAAAAACAATCAAGCCTTCCTTTATAGGTCTTTGAATATAACTGAGATGTTTGAAGGATTGGTTGGGATATAATTTTAGGCTTGAGAGGTGACTTTTGTCCTACCCTTGTGAAAGAGTTTTTTTTCAAATATTAAAAGCAAAAGAAAAGGACATTTGAAATAAATTGAAACATCTGTAAATGACATATCCGTAATTTTGACTAAGGCTTAATTAGCTACCTTAAATGTTGATGATAGTTGCCCTTAGATAGAAATTGACGACCATAATAAGACGATCTCTTCTGAGCCAACTTGGAGTTTTAATGTTGCTTATTGTCAGTTAGATTTAGAACCAAAAGCATCTACACATGGTTCTTCTTTTCTCCCTAGTAATGATCTTACTTATCAATGGAGGGTTATTTTGTATCCTTGTATTTCAATGTTTTCTCTCGCTTGAGTAGTTTGAATAAAGTTAGAATCATTGATGTTTATATACTCTCTAAAATGCTTAGTGGAGAACCCATTCCTCTTGCCCTTTTATTGCTAACTTCTATGCGCGAGGTGGTAGCTTATGGCTTTGCTACCAAAGCATTTGTTCTTTCCTTGGTGATTTTACAAGTTTTGGGTGCTTTTAATGTTTCTATGGGTAATGAACTTGTGGAACCTACTATGTCTCACAATGTGGTCACTGAACAAGTACTAACTCATTGTGGTTATAAGTTTACTGCTATAACATCTACTTGGTCAAGGCCAAGAGAAGTTCCCCAAACTAGCATTCCTAATCTTCCAGTTGAGCAAGAAGAGGAACCTTACCAACCACAAAGGCATTTTGGGTGATCATCAAGTGTCAGTGATAATATTTTAGCCAACATTCAAACATCTTTAGAGCATTTAAGGGATGAAATGACTGAAATGAGGGTAGACATAGTTGATATGAAGGTAAGACATGATCAAAGGTTTGAAAGGATTGAGCATAGTTAGCAATGCCAAGATGATATTTTGCACAATCTAAAGCTCAATCAAGATATTCAAGAGAATTATTGGTGACATTATTGGGAAAGACAGTGAGGACCTCGTGGTCTAGTTGAAAATCATGGTAGTCTATTTGGTGGTCCCTTTGGAAGATAATTTGAAGGCCCTTTTAGAGACTCTACTTTAGGAGATTCTTAAATGTTTTGATTTTTGATTTTTTGATTTTTTATTTTTAGTCTTCTTTTATTTTGTTTACTTTCAATTCCTTTTTATACTTTTACTGGATGTGTTTGTTTTTCTTTTTGTAGGTTTCTTAACTCCAATGATTTATGACAATAATTCTTTCAACTTTTTGAAGGATGAAATTCACTTTTCTTGGAGCTAATCTATCTTGGGAAGTATTATTTTCTTTTCTCTCTTTACATTTTTGGTCCCTTGGTTATGCTTTATGGTGCTATTTTAGGCTATTGAGGATAATGTCCAATTTAAGTATGAGGGGGGGGATTCAATGCTTTCTCAAATGCATCTTTTTGAAATTTAATGGATTTTCTTAAGACTCTGGGGCAACTCTATGGCAAATTTTTGAAAATTGGCATGAAACTGTTTTGCTTCTAATAAGGTTATGATTTTCTTTTTGACTTTGGATGTGATGTTTTCATTTAAATTGGTTGGATTTTTTTTTATTTGGGTAAAATTGTGTATTAAGTTGAATATATTAAGTCTTGACAATTTAAGTTAATCTTGGTTATATTTTAGTATTTGAATTTTATTTTGCTCTTCTTGTTTAGATATGGATGATGTGATGAAATATGAAAAAAGTTGTTGATTAATTCTTGATTCATGATTTTCTAAATTTATTTAGCTTGAAGTTGTGAATAAGGAATGTAAGAAATAGAGAAAAAAAATTGAGTGGAAAAAAAATCATTGTTTTGAGATATTGAAAAATGATGAAGAAAAAAAATGCCCTTATTTTAATTTGAAATACCTTTTGCTGAAAAATAGGTTAATATGGAGAGAAGTAGCAAATATTATTTAGTGCACGCTTTTAAAGTTATCCCAAAGGCAAGAAAAGAAAGAAAAAAAATGCTGAAAAAATATTAATGACAAAAAGGGGGCCAATACTGTTAGTGAAGAGAAATCCACTTTCTTAAGGCTAATTCCCAAAGTCATATTGAAAAAAATAAGTGTCTCCTTATTTTTTTATTTAAGGTTGTGCAAATTTGATTCTATGAGCTTTGAATTGGTTAAACAACTTGATTTATCCATGTTTTAGCTTGAAGGGTAAAATAATTTTCTTAGTTTAAAGTATAAACTTATTTAACTTAATTTTGAGGGTATTGATATGCTTGATTTAACGCATGAGTTTACAAAGGTTTAGAAAGGTTTTTAAAGAGTTAAATGAATGACAATTTTATATCTAATGTTGGAAAATAAATTATGACTTTGTTACGGATGAATTTGAGAAGAGTTGTGTGATTTGTCTTAAGTACTTTGCTTGGGGACAAGCAAAGATTTAAGTATGGCGAAATGTGATAAAGCCTAAATTTACATATATTTTTCTAGCTATTTAAAGATACTTTGTGATACTTTTAATGTAATAACTAGTCATATTTCTTCCTAGTTAATATTTGGCCTATAGAAATATTTTTCTGTGATTTGATGCAAAAATAGATGAATTTAGAGTTTAATTGTCTAATTCCAGTGGAGACCTAGCACCAGCTCCAAAAGCCTGATCCAGTGCCGGCCCACATCTGGAAAAACAACACAAAACAGAGGAGAAACAGAGTGAGCAAGGCCACAGGAGGATGTGTGTTTGCAGTGGCCTGATTATGAAGCAAAAATAATGCAAGCCTTGGGAGATGTATAACAGCTGTGGGAGGATACAACAAGAAAAGCGTCGCAGCTCAACAAAAGAAGAAGAGAAGGAAAGTTGGCTCGGTTAAGCCGACTTCAAGAAGAGAGAAGGTGGCTCGTAGAAGAAGACAAAGGAAATGGTGCGGTGGCTTGAGCAAGCCTACTTCAATAAGGAAAAGGAAGAAATCAGCTTGACGGTTTAAGGGCTTGGCTCCATGGCTCGGGTAGGCTTGCGGCTTGAAGAAGAAGTATGCGGCTCGGTGGTTTCGGCTCAAAAATGGCTCGAGCTTTGCTTGGTTCTTCGCGGCTTCAGGAAGAAATAGTGAAATGGCTTGAAGTCTTCAGCGGCTTCTTAGCTTCGTGGCTTTAACAAGGAACATAGCTCGGATTATTTCAATCAGTGGCTCATAATGAATTTAAGGCAATGGACTTGATGGAATGTGTGCAGAATTTCAAGAATCCTATTAGGAAATTACTTCTTATGTATTGTAAAGCTTTTAGGAAATCTGTAGGCCTATAAATATTGTCTATTCACGTTAGGAAAAGGAGTGCACTACATGGAGACTTAGAAAAATATTTTGAGTATACCCATGTAATATTTTCTCCGGAGAAATAAATTACTTAAAGTACATTGATTTTAGAGGGGTTTTTATTGGAAGTTGAAGGGCTTGTCTATGAGTACCTATCTCTTTCTTTTATTTTCTTTTTCTTTGATTAATTATAAAATTAATATTTTTATTGTATTTGAACATTATTTTCAAATTCATGATATTGTAATTTATTTAATTTTTTATCAATTGATTATTATTTTTTGTATTTGATTATTTGATTTTATTTGGTAGACTGATGGAATTGGTTTTATGTCTAATGGACTTGGAAAATGAAGTTAGATTAAGTTTAGTTTAGTCAATCCTATATATTTGTTATCTTAATTGGATTGGGAAAGAATGTTGGGAATTGAACTTAAATAATTAAAAATTAGTTAACTTCACCTAGAGTATATGGTTATTGGCTAATTTCATGTTTATATTGCCTAGAGTATAGGGATATTTATAAGGAAGGCGTTTAATTCATTTCTTTGGTTATATTGGTTTGATTAGAAAATCTGCTAATTTAATCAAGAAATAGTGATTTCATGGATAGGGAAAAAAAGTGGTTTCTATTTTTATTCCTTCATGATGGTAAGATAATAATTGGTTGTGATAAATATTAGATGATTCTTGTCATGTTTTTTAGAAGAACTATTTAATTATATGTTTTTCTCTCCAAGAGCTATGTATATCTTTTGTTTTTACTTTTATTTTTATTTTGATTTCTTTATCAATTTAGTTGATAGGCTAAATAATGAATGAAAAGTAACTAATGGTAGTTGTTTCTTGAGGATTGATACTCTTTAATTCCCTACACTATACTTGCGATGAGTATACTTACTCATATGTATAATTTTAGGATTAATGTTTTAATTAAAAATTGGTTAGCGATGGATTTAAATTTGTATGATTTTTATATACTCAAATTTTATGCATCAGCTTCAATTTTAGCACGAGAACATTCCAACTGCGTATGATATTAATATATTATTACGCACCATGTTTACAAGGCAGGAAATTCTTAAAGCAATCATGAACACTAGGATAGTTGAGAAAACATTAGTTCGATAACATATGCTCAAGATGATTGCTCACATTAAGGAAATCGAGGTCGTAGGGGTAACGATAGATCTCGAGAGCTAAATTGACATAGTTCTTGAGACTTTTCTAGATTCATATTCTTAGTTTAAATTAAACTATAACATAAACTTGAGCATGTCTTTGATTGAGTTAATAAAAGAACTTTTGGTTGTTGAGAAAATCATGAAGCATGTGGTAAAGGTTTTGGTTGCTCATTCTATTTCATCTTCTAGAACTAAAGCCCAACCCAGGACGTTCAAAAAGAAAAAGGTCCAGAACAATACAGGAGCCCAGCTTAAGGGGTCTAAACCTGGTCAGTCCAAGCCCAATACGAAGCCCAAGAGCAAATGCTTCAAGTGTGGCAAAAAGAGGTACTTTAAGAAAGATTGTTCGAAATTCTTGTCCAAGTCCTTCTAAGGTATTAGTTTTTATTTAGAATTTATTTTCATGGTTATATCATCATTCAGTGAGATTGTTGATTCTAGAGCCACTGGCGATATTTGTTACTCATTGCAAGGGTTTAATAAAATAAGGATACTTAGTAGAGGAGAGTATAGACTTTGATGGGCAGTAGAGCACAAGTGTGGGCCAAGACAGTGGGAAACTTATAATTCTTATTTAATTATAATAGGATTTTAGTTTTAAAACATATTTTATATGTTTCTAATTTTGATAGGGCTTGAATTTACCTGTATTTTCTTAGTCATTGAGTTGAATTTGTATTATTTTGGAAGATAATGCTATTTAATTCCTCTACTTTTTGATGTTTTAATGATTTTTTAGTTGTAAAAATATTTCTCTTGGAATATGTTTGAAAATTGCAGAAAAATCAGTTGAATTCATGGTGTTCTAGTGTTAAACTAATGCTAGCTTAGACCATTGAACCAGCCACAGCTCAATTCTAGAAAATAGGAGAAATCAGAGCAACAAAAGTGAGCAAGAAACAGAGTTGAACCGACGCTGGCTTGATTAGCTGACCTAGTGCTGGCCCAGTTCTGGTCTAAAGACAGCGAATTTCTTGAGTAATATAGAATTTGGAAATTTCTAAAATATTTCTTTAGTAATAGACTTTTGGACGGGAAAGAACTCCTGTAGATCAATTTTAGCAGTCAAAGAAGTTATTAAAATATGGAAGATCAAGGAAAACATATAGTGAGTTGAGAATTCAAAGATTAAAGGAGCTAAGTGAGGAATTCATCATCCAATGAGCATTATTTTTGGAAGTCTTCAATGGAAGAGAGAAAGGCTTATCTTTGAGTTCTATTTTTTCTTTTCTTTTCTTGAACAATGTTGATTTCAATGTTTAATTGTTGTATTCAGAGGATTATTTGAAGTTTATGACTTTGTACTAAGTTTGGTTATTTCATCAATTATTTTGCCTATTTCTAGTATTGATTACTTAGCTTTTATTTGATAAATTAATTGATTAGTTCTTTCTTCTAATTAACTTGAGAGAGAGGTTAGAAATGGGTTCAATTTAGTCAATTCTATATTTATTATTTTAATTAACTCGAGAGAGAGGTTAAGATTAGAACTTAAATAATCAAGCACTACAAAAAAAGAAGGTAAATACACGTCATTACCTATGGTGGCTAGAAAACCATTATATATAAAGAATATATATGACGATCTAAAACCTGTCGTATCTATTTGATTACATACAATGGTACAACGAAAACCGTCGTATTAAATTAGCAAAAGATGACGATTAGAGCAACAGTCTTATTTGTGAAAAATAAATACGATGGTATCAACTAACCATCATATTAGTTTTGATAGATATGACAATTACTTACCTCTTGTCGTATTTGTCTAAATAAGCCACTACGAATATAGCTTTGAATTAGTGTAGATTAAATATGACAGTCTAAACCAGCATGTTTATTTAGTGAAATACTATGGTTTTATCTGACCGTCATATTTGGTTAGTCAAATACAAAAGTTTTATAAAATCGTTGTTTATTCACAAAATAATACGACGGTTTGACCCATCGTATTAGTTTTAAAGTATGTAAAAATTCTTCAACACCAATCTAAATTGTATCCAATTTATTCAAATTTGATCATAATACTTTTGTTAGTGATGTTAACAAATCTAATGGTTGGAGTTTTAATTTGATATGCTTATATTTATAAATGTATTAGGGTTTTGAGATCTTGTATAGAGATTATACTATATTATGCGGCAAAATAAATCCGATTCCCTTCGAATTTGTTCATAATACTTTTTTTTAGTAATTTTAACAAATCTAATGGTTGGATCATTAATTTGATACCATTTGGTTCGTGAAATGCACTAGAATTTTCTGACTATTGTATAGAGATTATATTGGAAAATGTAATAAAATATATTAAATTATCCCTGATGCGTAAATTTTGGGTGTATAAAAATCATTCAAATTTAAATCCATCCCTAGCCAAATTTTAATTAAAATATTAATATCAAATTAAACATACGAGTAAGTATACTCATTGCAAGTATAGTATATGGAATTAACGAGTATTAATCCTCAAAGAACAACTACCATTAGTTACCTTTCATTTATTGTGTAATCAACCCAATAAAATGATAAGATGATAAAAAAAATAAAGAAAAATATATACAACTTAAGGATGAAACAATATGAAATTTAAACAAATACTTTTGAAAACATGACAATGAATTACTTAGCAAATATCACAATCAATTATAATCTTCGTCTCATGAAGAATTTAAAATAAACCTAATTCATTTGCAATCAATGAAATCACTATCTTCTAACTAAATTAATAAACATATTCTGTCTTAACCAATTCGTCCAAAAGATGCATTAAAATCAATCTTCACATAAACCTCTATATTCTAGGTGATTTAAAGTATAAAATTAGTCAATAAATCTATATTCTAACAATTATCAACTAATCTTTGATTATCCAAGTTCTTGATAATTAACCAAAATTTCAAGCAAGTTCAGAGATAACAAATATGAAATTAATTAAATTGGAATCTTTATCAACCCTTTTTTCAAGAAAGCTAACAACACGAATCAATTAATCAACTTCATAGTAAAAATAAGTAATCAAATTCCAAAACCAATAATTAATTGATCAAAAGACTAAATTAACCCAAAGAATCATGAATCCCAAAATAATGTCAAATTACAATGAAAACATTATTCATATCATCATTCTAGAAAAAGAAAACAAAGGGAAAAGGAACTTATAAACATGCCCTTCTTCTTCTCCTTCAAAACCTTTTTGAATAATAACCCTTGATTGATGAATCTTTTCTTCTTGTGATTGATTGACAGCTTTGATTCTTGAATGCA
The DNA here is from genome assembly GCA_026120185.1 of Voacanga thouarsii. Taxonomy (NCBI): domain Eukaryota; kingdom Viridiplantae; phylum Streptophyta; class Magnoliopsida; order Gentianales; family Apocynaceae; genus Voacanga; species Voacanga thouarsii. Next base: position 447,454 of record JANUWF010001827.1, read on the forward strand.
CACATTTTTCTTGTGTTTTCCTTGTTTAAATAGGCTCCCAAGGCCAAAATTCGTTCTCTAAGAGTTTTGAACCAAGTAGAAGTTGAAAAATGCCAAAACTCTTAAGAAATTACCAAATTCGTGCTTGATTAGAAAAATCCGCCGACATTGGATAGCATAGATCCAGCGCCAGCTATGCTTGGCCGGCCGTGCTTTGGTCGGCCCGGCGTACTCTGTTTTTTGCCCAAAAATTCCTTTGTTTCTAGAATGGGGTTAGCGCTAGCTTTGTGCGACACGGCCGACGCCGTCGTGCACTACTCGATGACGGTTTTTTTTTATCAGATTCTCATTTTTCTGCAATAAAAGGCCAAAATATCTTTCCAAGGTAAAGTTTCAAATATGAAAGAATATGATTAGTTATTGCATCAAATGTATTACAAAATATCTTCAAATAACTAGAAAATTATTGATGAATTTAGCCCCTATCAATCCCTATTTCCAATTAATTTTAAATTGTGTCACAACATCATTCCCAACTTCCATAAGATACTACTTTAAATAATGTAGTGAGATAAATGTATAGATAGTAAGCCAAATTTAATTATATATATATTAAGACCATAATATATATGTACGCAATTTTTATATTTATGAGTACCGTATATATATATATATATATATATATATACTATTTTTATGTGTATATATAATAAAAAATATTATGAGAAAAAATTATATTTAAGAATTAAAACAAATATGATGTTATTAAAATGATGGTTAAACTGTCATAGTTAATCAGACGAAATTAAGAAAAAGAACACTAGTTGACAAATTTCAGACCGTTTCCCCCTTCTCCTTCCCCCATTTCCGACAACTGTAGTTGCCGTCCTCTCGGTGCCCATTCTTCTTGTTTCCTTCTCTTCCTTTGCCCTTCTCCGCCACTGAATTCTTCTCGCCCTCTCCCATTCTGTTTCCCGTTTTCTTCCCCCATTTCTGATCGCCACTGCAACCTCCAAAGCTACTGCCACTATAACCTCTATAGGCGCCACAATTGTTAAGCAGCCAACTCCAGCCCCACTTGCCAGAGCTTTTCTTGATGCCATTGCAGCCGTGACACTTTCTTCTCAAACCTCCATTTTCAAATTCTACATTCAAAACTCGCCACTGCCCCAATAGAAAGTAGCTTCCCCGTGCAGGTTTTCCAATTTTTGGGTAAAGTTCTTTTTTCAGGTTTTTGGTTTTTTTTTTTTTTTTTTTGGGTGCAAAATCTAACTTAGAAAATTGATGAGTTTCTCTTAAATATCTGATTTTGGGATAATTATTTTTGCTTTCTCTGATGGTTTTTTGAATTTCTACTTAATTATGTTGCAGTGATTAGGGTTGTGATTCTAACTTTTTATTTGATCATGGTGATGCTTTGATTAATTTGTAGTCTCATAGTGAAGTGAATCTAACTTTGTCCAAAACGTATAGTCCAATCATAACTTGTATTCTAAACCTAAAAGATAACTCTATCCCCTTATTGTATCACATCTTTTGTAAAATCCTATTTTACCAACTTAATGTCTCATAATTAAAAAAAAAATGTAGTTTTGATTTTACAAGATTTTATACCAATCAAATTTAGTGACGCATGTGTTTGAGGTAAAAAAAAAGAATTGACTCAGCATACTTTATTAGCATCTTTATTTTCAAATTATAGATTGAGAGCTCAATTCACTTCGTGAGAATTTGTTAGATATGCCCTCTTCTTTCTCCTAGATAGTTTATAGTACCAACTTTTTTTAAAATTATAACCTTTACATTATTTTATCACTTTGGGACTCAACAAATCATTTGACTATACTTCAAGTCAACCATTGCAAGAAAAAGGAAAAGAAGCTTATTTCTGTCTTGAATACAAAAAAAAAAAAAAAAACTTGTGTTACAATATTATACTTTTTATCTCGCTTCTAACACTACAATTGTAAATTGCTGCTAAATCAACTGATACACAAAGGGAACTTTTATTCTTGTTCCAAGTGTATAGTAGTTGTGTAGAAATATAAAGTGAGTTTAACTTAAGAAATTTAATGTGTCGTTTTGCTATCTTGCAAAGGTTAGAGATATATTAATTTTTTTCACCATCCAGAAGAGCATTACTAAGGTAATAAAATCTTCCAACAATAAAAAATTTTGCATCTACTAGTTCTTCAATATTATACTTTTTTCATTCTGCATGATTGGATCCCCATGAGTGATGGGTGATCACTCTCCATGGGTAATAGATGATTACTCATAAGTTATTTTTATGCTATATACTATTGATCATTCTATTCTTGTTAGTTGAATTGCATGATTGCACATATTAGGGTGGCCTAGTAATTGGAAAATATTCAATTTATAAGAGAAACTCTATCAAATTTTTTTCAAAAATTTAGAATCTTTTGTGGGAAAGTTGTCTATTTTTTTAAAAATATGTGAATAAAATAACTTTATCTATTTTATATGAATAAAATAACTTGAATTAAAAAAACCTAAATAAAATAATTTTACAAGAGCTGGTCTATATTGTCACTTAGTAATAAAAAATTGTGTCATTTATATTTCCCAAAAAAAAAAGTGTATTTCATTATATTTCCTGTTATCTAAATGTATTTTCTATTACTTTTATAGAAATAAAGGAATGGACCGGTCATGGATTGAGCCAAAAGACCATTTAGGTGAAAAATATCATGAGGGTTTAGATGCCTTTATAGAATTTTCATTGAGAGACAAACCTAATGGAGCAAAAATCTATTATCCTTGTATAAAGTGTCAGAATAGGTATTTTTATAGTACAAACAAAGGTCAAACAACATGGTCAAATGTGGGATTTCATACATTAGTACAAAAAATGAAGTACTCATGGGGATGCATACATATCTTTTCGCAATACAAATAGTAATATTTCTTCATCAGACAACATAAAAGGGGATGATATGGTTGGAATTGTTCAAGATGCTGCTAGCATTAATGAGCATGAGAATACAAGTGAAGTGCCTGAAGATTTGAGAGAGATACTTAAATTGTTAGAAGAGGCGAATGTGGAATAATATCCGGGTTGTACCAAATTTTCTTCTTTGTCATTCATCATGAGATTATTACACTTGAAAGTCCTTAACGGGTAGTTGAATAAGTTAATAGACTCTTTTAGCGAGATGGGCGTGACAATTGCTAGAAATTACTACGAGTCTAGTAAGATAATGAATGTGTTAAGAATGGAATGCAAAGTATATAATGCTTATCCAAACAATTGTATGATATACATAGGGAAAATGATGCAATTAGTCATTGTGAGGTATTCAACGCTCCGACATACAAGAAAGAGTGTAGCACTGTTACATGTAAGCGTGTTAGGTATTTTTTGTTGACACCGAGATTGAAGTGATTATTCATCTTTCGTAAAACTACTTTTCTTATAAGATGGCACGAAAAAGGTCATGCGAAAGATGGAGTTTATAAATACCCAGTTGATTCTAGAGCTTGGAGAAAGTTTAATGAATTGCATCTGGAATTTGCAGGTGATTGTCAAAATGTAAGGCTTGGTTTGGCTTCAGATGGATTTAGTCCATTTTTAAATAGGCATATACCATATAGCACGTGGCCTGTTGTCTTGATACTGTATAATTTGCCACCCTAGCTATGTATAAAGCAACCTTATTTTATATGTCAACTCTTATTGATGGCACCAAGAGTTTAGGGAATAAGATTGATGTTTTTATACAACCATTAATCGAGGAGTTGAAAGACTTGTGCTGTAACGGTGTGATGACATATATGAAGGACCATGGGAAAACTAAATACGCAGTGGAAGATAGCAAATTAAAATTTTTTCAAAGCCAAAGTCTAGGAGTATTGTTAGCTCTAAGGGCATTCTCGTGTTTTAACTTATGACAGACATTAATAAGGACTAACTTATGTGACTTACATGTGATAGGACATGTTTGACCTAGTTCTTTCAAGGTATACATATAAGGTTGCTAAGCAGCTCTTAAGGAAATGGAATCCAAAGTGGTGATTGATCAAGTACATCTTCAACCTAAGAGCTCATAAGATCATGAAAACCTTGAGAAAGAACTTTAGACTAGAAATCGTTTGTTAAGGTGTATTGTGTAAATTTCTATGTTTTCTTTACTTTATGAGTCAATTTATTTCTACCTTGAAGCACACAAGAAAAAAAAAAAAAGATTTCAAAGTATTAAGCCTTTAGAATTTTAAATTGAGTAATTTAAATAACTCTATATCCAAAAGCTTTGTCCAAAACTCTATGAACAATGTCAAATCATTTATGCCTAAAAAAAATGCCATTTTGGACTCACCTTTTGGACGCATCCTCGTCCAATCCTTGAGTCCAAAACTCTAAAAACTTTGACAACAAGAAACTAGCCGTTTCTAGCCATTGGAGTTTTACTTTTTGGTTCTACAAAAGTTTTTAAAATCCAATTTTAAAGTAGATTTTTGTCTTATCTTTCTAAGAAACACTTTTACTCTCTAGCATACAAAAATCTTCCTTTTCATTGGTGCTTCAAAGTGAAATCAAATTGCTTCGAAGAGGTAAAGGTTGTTGGTGCTTATTTGTTTTGCACATTTGCTCAAAAGTGTGAGCTATCTCTATATCATTTCTATAATCCTTTGTGAATATTAAGGTTGTGGTGTAAAACTTATTTGGGGTGAGTCTTAATTTGTTATTGGTTGAGAGGTTTTGGTAAAATCAAGTGTGATGATCCTCTTATGTAATTGGTGTAGATAGACACCATTGAGTTGGTTGAGTTTATGAAAATTTGTTTAAAATCCTTAATTGTGAGCTTAAGGTAGTGAATGTAGATCTTTGAAGATCGAACCACTATAAATCTTGCGTTCATTCTCTTTACATTTAATTTTGACAAGTTGCGGACTTCCTTACTCAAATGTTTTCAATCATTCAAAAGAAATCTTTTTGACTTTCACCAACCCATCTTTATTCTTGTATTAATTGCACATCTCTCATCTTATTTCCAAGTATTTTGGGAACAGACGGGCGGTTGGACCAATCGGACAGTGAACTGGTCCCTCAAACGGTTTGGCTCGATCGTATAAGTCGGGCAGTTCAAAAATCGCGCTGGATAGTGCAAGCCGGATTAGACCGGTCGGTTGGACCATGAACCGGATGGTTCGATTGTAAAACGGGCGGTCTATTCTTTAAAAAAAAAAAGGGCGCAGATCATGTAATTCAATCAAATTTGGAGTCAAATTATGCAATTCAATAAATTTTGAGACTTTTGAGTTAAAATATATATATATATATATATATATATATATATATAATCGTTAACCAACAACACCTCCAAATCAGCAAATCCAATTTCTTTTTTCATTGTAGTTTCCATTTTTCCTTCCCTCCACACAGCCCCAATGTCTCCTACAGGCTTGCAGCGGCTTGCACTGCCTCTACACCGACGTCAAGACTCAAGAGATAAGAGGTATGTTTTGTGACTTTTGTCTGTGAAATTAAAACTAGAAAATTAATGGCTTTGAGCAAAGGCTTCAAGAATCAAGTCAATAGCCGCAAAGGCTTCTGTTGCTGCGTGCGTCTTCTTGAGCTATGAATGGAAATTTGTGCTTGATTTGCTTTTAAGTTCTAACAATTTGAATGGCATAACCGAATGGCTTCTTTAGTCCTTTCTGTTGCTTCTTTTTGTTGCTGTGTCCCCTCTTGTTTCTTCCTTTTTTGCATTCAATTATGTGTTTGTGTGGTGCTATGACTGGCATTTCTTGTTTGAATGAGAAGGAGTGTTACCTAGCTTTTCTTGATTGGCATTTCCCTTTTGCTATGACTGGTATTGCTACCTGTTACTCTCCATAAGAGAGCTATCCCCAACAGTAGTGGTACGACTGGATGAACAATATATGAGCTATCCCTAACAGTAATGAACAATAGATGGCTTTGGATGCTCGGCCAGCAAAGGAAACTGAGAGACTAAGTACCATTTTGGCTAATCAAGTGACATAAGAGAAGCATACTGCACAAGTCTATTACTAGACAAGTTTTGTTAAAGTAAAATGATTTCTTGTAACATGATTAAGTGGTTGACCTTAAGCTAATTCGAAGACAAAAGTAGGAATTTTTGGGCCCCGGCACTACGTGGAATCACATAGTAGTAGGACACCCACAGCAGTAGGAAATGGAATACCAATGGTACTATTTAAAATGTGTGCCAACAAAAAAAAATATGAGAACATTTTTTATAATGAAAAAAGGTTTGGATAAAATAATTTCTTGATATGTATACAATGTTTCAGTTTTTTGCACTTTAAAGGCCTTGTTCCAATATCTGGAGGTTGGTGTAGAATAGGATCATGAGTTTAAAGGCCTTGTTCTTGAGAGCGTCCCCTAAATTTTCAGTAGCAACCTATTCCTTAGCTCTCTTTGCCTCTAGCAAACCTATGAAAGTAGCCTTTGTTCTGTTCAAAGACATCACATTTTCAAAGACGATCCAGTAGAAGTGTAGAACAAAAGATGGATTGACCTGCATTTTTTGCAATTCAAATTCAGAATGGAAGAGATAAGAATACACTGAACCATATATGGGACACAAATAATTCAAACTTGCTTATGATAGATATGTAACTAGACCATTATATAATCTCAAAGAATATTGTGGACTTAGGATTCATAATGCACAATAGGTCTATTTAGAAACTTGGGCTTCTACGAACGATGACTTATATCCTAAAATCATAAATTTTTTGTGCATGCAATCAACCCACTCTTATTTCATTAATTCTTGATTTTTAATGCATTTTTTTGTCCTTGGGACATTGATCTAGATTAGTTTTGTTTCTTTTGCAGGATTGAATTAATGGAAATGAATTCTTCAAAAAGTAATTCAACTCCTCAATCAGCTGCTCCATTAGATAACAGTTCATGTGGGAGCATGTAAGTCTAACATTACTTAGAATCATGTAATTCAAAAGGTTATTGAGGGAAAGAATGTTTTGACTTGTTTGTATTGTGGTTTTATTGGAAAAGGTGGTGGAATATATAGAATGAAACAACATTTAGCTAGAAAAAAAAGGACAAGCTAGTCCTTGCCCACGTGTTCCACATGATGTGAAATTTTAAATGGAAAATTCTCTTAATGACATTGTTAGAAAAAAAAGAGAGACTCAAGAAAATTTTGATTCTGAAAATCCTTATGGACCTAATGTAGCAAACTTTGAAGGTGATGAAGATGTTCAAGAAATACCTCATCCAAATGATACTAGACCTCGTGACCACTTGAAACTTAATGCATCTTAAAAAGGAAAAGGAATGAATTTAGGACAAATAAATGATTATTTTGCACCAAGAACAACTTCTGGCTCTCAACCAACTTTAAAAAGTGTGTTTGCAAATAAAGAGGCGGTACATAGATCACAGATGGAAGTTGCAAAATTTTTCTACGATGCTTGTTTGCCCATTAATGCTGTAAATTCTATCTACTTCCAAAGGATGTTTGATGCTGCATGTGCTATAGGGCCAGGGTTTAAAGTTCCCTCTTATTATCAATTGCGAGTTTCTTTGTTGAATGATGCAAAAAAAAAAAAAAAGTGCGATTATTTGTTGATTCTATAAAAAAAGAGTGGGAAAAACTTGGTTGCACTATAATGGGTGATGGTTGGACTGATAATAGACAAAGGACATTAATTAACTTTCTGGTTTACTGTCCTCATGAAACTGTGTTCTTAAAATCTGTCGATGCCTCTGATGTTGTGAAACATGCACAAACTTTGTTTGAGTTATTTAAAGAAGTTATTGAATGGGTTGGTCCAACTAATATTGTTTATATAGTGACTGACAATAGGGCAAATTATGTGACTGCTGGAAAATTGGTTAATAATGCTTATCCATCAATCAGTTGGTCTCCATGTGCAGCTCATTGCTTGAATCTAGTGTTGCAGGATGTTAGTAAATTAAGTCATGTACAAATTCTTGCTGAGAAGGGTTCTGCAGTTACTAAACTTGTGTATAATCATGGTTTTTGGTTGAGTTTGTTGAGAAAAAGAAAAGATTGGACTGAAATCATTCGTCCAGGTGCTACTAGGTTTGCTACCACTTTTGTTTCTCTTAATATTATCTATCAGCATATGCATGACTTGAGGGATTTGGAGACTTGTAAGGAGTTTTGTGATTTTAAGCTTTATATAAAAAATAAAACAAAGGAAGTGGTTGCAATCATTTTGATAACAAGTTTTGGAATGATTGCCATGTTAATGTTAAAGTATTTAAGCCTTTGATGCGTTTGTTGCGTATTGTGGATAGTGATAAAAAGCTATCTTTAGGTTATGTATATGATGGCATGCATAGGGCACGTAAGGCAATCAAAATGCTATTCAATCAAAGGAAAAGGTATTACAAGGTGTATATTGATATCATTAAAAGAAGATGGGATATGCATTTGAAGAAAAGTATACATTATGTTGTATATTAGTTGAACCCTACCTTTCAATATGATCGAGAAAGCTTTTGTAATAAACCTTTTGTCATGGATGGTCTTACTGAGGTTGTTACTAAAAAGACTAAGGAGGGTTGGAGTAAAATACTACAAAAAAGTATTCCATTTAGAGACCAATTAAATAATTTTGGTTTTGATACTGCAAAAGAGACATACAAAACTTTTCCACCTGATAATTTTATTTCTTTCACTTTTATTTTTTATGTTAGTTATTAAATTGTTATTATATCATTTTATTTCATTATTGTTAATTCAATTATTAAATTTATTTCTTTTTAATAGATGAGTGGTGGAAAATGTTTGGTTATGGAGCACCAAATTTAAGGAAGTTGGCAATTCGTATTTTAGGGTAAACAAGTAGTTCATCTGGATGTGAAAGAAATTAGAGTGTGTTTGAAAGGATACACACTAAAAAGAGAAATAGATTGGAATATCAAAGACTTAGTGACCTTGTCTTTGTTCATTACAACTTGAAGTTGAAAAATAGGTAAATTTTTTTTTTGAAAATATTGGTTATTCTTTTGAATGTTTGTTTGATACAAGTATAACATATAACTTATGATATGATAATAGGTTGTTGTCTAAGGAGAAGAGTTTTGATCCAATTGATTATGAAAGTATAGATACTACTGACTATTGGATTCTTGAGGATGTGGAGGATGAGCCTTCAAGTAACATTGTTGAAGAAGTAGAGCAAATATTGTATGAAAAGCTTGAGGAACCAATGTTACAAAGGCAACGTCGTCGTGGAAGAGAAGGTTAGTCTTTCTTTTTTTTTTTAATATTGATCAAAATTACTTATAATATACTAGTATTATATTTTTTACTCTTATATATCTACTTAAATTGTTTGTAGATGACAATGATGGTGATGATTTTGTGGTGGAAGATATTGGTGATGGCATTGATCTTTCAAGGATGGATCAATTTGCATGTGAGTCACAACTATTTGATATTGATGTTGGAGTTGCAAGCACAAGTGGGGCATCCAACAACGAGGATTTTGATCATGAAAGTTGGCCCAGAGGAATTTGAAGATTTGTACCTTTAAGTAATAACTTAATATGGATTTGAAATTGTGTGTTTGTAATAAATTAAGAATGGCTACTACTTTTAATTTTATTGTATGTTAGATTGTTAGTTATAAACTAAGAATGACTATTTTTAATCATATATTTGAATGTTTATGTCTTTATACACTTAAATTATACTACATTATTGATTAATTTTATTTTTAAATAAATATATTTTTAATTTTTAAATTATAATATTACTAGTTCAATTACTGTTCAATTACGGTCCAATTACGGTTGGACTATTAAACCGTGAACCAATAAATTTTTCGATTCAATGACCGGTCCAGTTCTGAAAACATTGCTCATTTCATTCAGATCGTAGCTAGTTCCTTGAGACTACTCAAAAACTCTTCTTTGTATAATTAGCAAACTTCCCGATCTGAAAATCAAAAGAAAGATTTAAAAAATAAATTTTTGAAAAGTGTTTTAAATTTGCCAAAAGTCTTATTCACCCCTCTTCTAAGGATTTTCAAGTATTTACATCTATGGTGTTTTATTTAAACAACCAGAGTTGGATTCGAGTTCGATGGAGCTTCCTAGATTGGAACGTCTACTTGTTCTGCAGGAACATCGGTTAACCGTCGGCTCCTTGGCATCAAAGACTTACGACGCTTTCTAACTCTTGACTTTCCAGAGTATTTTCTAATCTCTATGGACCTCTATCGATGAAAGTAGAATTAGAGAGAAAAAATCGAAAGAAAAATGGAAGCGCTAAACATTAAAGGAAAACGAAGGAAATAGCAAAGGGAAAAAAAACGATAGCCTTGGTTTGCTTAAGGAAGAAAAACGGAAGCTATTTTTCCTTTTGTGAAAATTGGTTAACCCTGACAAAGCTTACGCAATCCCTTTTTATTTATTAACAGCTTCCTTTTTCTTCACAAAACCATCAAGCCGCCACTTCCTATTTTCCTTTTTATTTCCTTATTTCCTTTTTGTAAATGGTGACTACTATCAAACATTGATGGGCATGCTTTCTTAATTAGTCCAATGACTAATTAAATGGCTCTATTATTAATTAATTAATCCACTTAGATCCAATATAAAATTATTCAAGATAATTAATTAATAAACTAATTAATTAAATTAGTTTTTTATTAATTAATTTATTTATTTGGGTCCAATATAAAATTATTCAATATAATTAATTAATTAAATAATTAATTAAATTAGCTCAATTAATGATTCTAATCCAAATAAATAATTAATTGAACTCCTAAAATAATTCCTCCAATAATAAATTCACCCAATAATCTCATATAGTAAATAGATTTACTAAAGTTATTTGAATTACTATGGGGACCAAAATACATTATTCTTAGCTACTAAAATGATCAAAATACCCATGTTAATAAATAGCAGTATGTTGATCATTTTAAATATTCTATTTATCACCATATAGAAATATTGATCCCGAGAATAATATTACAAGTGCATTGGCTTTGATCTACAGGTGTAATGACGAAAATATCCCTCTACGTAACACCTGTCATTGAGATAGGAAAAATGTACTAACACATTTCTCAATGATATCTACCATCCTTTGATAGCTAGTCCGATAATCCATTACTTCTAGTATGTATCCATTTATCACAGGAAGTTACCTAAAAGTGTATATACTTAGTCACGTTTTCCAAGACTTTAGATTATTAGATAATCTCAGACAATCACAAGAGAGTGATTTTTTCATGTAATGAAGCATAGAAACTCTACTGTATAAGTCTATCCTAATTAACTAGAGTCATACATCCAACGTACAAGGTTATTAGCCTTGCAATAAGACTTCACCTAATATACATCAAAGTGTACAAGTCTAGCTTTACTATACCACCAATTTATACTCAAATCTTAGGGTACTCATCTACGCAGTAGCTGTAATAAATCAATTTTTATTTAATTTAGTACTTTTATAAAAATTATTATCACGTGGTCCATTTCTATGTATTCCAAATACACTTACACTATTAGTGTGAGCGGACTACTTACTGGTTAAAGGTAAACCATTTTTCATTTCGAAATCATAGTGTAATGATATAAACCTTGATGAAGTATCCAACTCCATCAATCAATCAAGAACAATTTTTTGCTTATGTATTAGTAGTCCATAATCTACACTTTACTGTGAAAACACGATCCAGTCACGTAGATTGCTTACTAACACACTTAGACCTTAATGTGCAATATACCTAAACAAACAACCATTAATGAAAAAAACTTTTATTAATTTCTAAAATATAGATACACATAGGCCATTTTGGATATACATTTCAACATTCTCCCACTTATACTAAATAAATTATGATAGTCTATATGTGTTAACCCCTATGACATCTAAGTGTCTTCGAAATACATTCTTTGCCAAAAAATTGATAAATGGGTCAGCCAGATTGTTTGTAGAGAAAATTTGCTCAACAACTATCTCCTATTTCTGGATGAACTCTCGGATCAAGTGATACTTCGTCTCAAAGTTCTTGCCTTTTTGGTGGTTTTTTTGGCTTCTTACATTGTGACACAGCTCCGGTATTATCACAATATATAGTAATGGGCCTATCTATTTGTTGCATAACTCCAAGTTCTGTGAGGAACTTTCTGAGCCAAACCGCTTCTTTACAAGCTTTTGAAACTACCACATACTCAACTTTCATAGTAGAATAGTAATACAAGATTGCTTTACACTCCTTCATGAAATAACCCTTCCAGACAAAGTGAAAACATAACTACTAGTGGATTTTCTTTCGTTTTTATCTGCCTAAAAGTCTGAGTCTATATAACCAGTAGGAACTAAGTCATCAACCCTGTACATAAGCATATAATTCCTCGTTCTTTTTAAGTACATGAGAATATACTATAAAGCTTGCCAATATTCTTTTCTAGGATTTGACTGATACCTGCTAACCATATCTACTACAAAATAGATATCCGACCTAGTACAAAGCATTACATACATGAGATTTCTTACTGTCGAGGCATAGAGAATCCTACTTATCATTTCCTTTTCTTTCTGTGTTATAGGATACTGTTTGGAAGATAAGGTCAATCTATGTCTAAAGGGCATATATGATTGCCACTTTACACTAATCTATGCTAAATTGGCCAATATCTTATCAATGTAAGTAGATTGGGGAAAACATAACATTCTTTGCTTCCTATCTCTAAGAAACTTTGTTCTAAGAATGTAGTTAGCTTCTCTCATATCTTTTTTGCTAAATTGACTTGATAGCCAAACTTTTATAGATGATAATGTCCCTACATCATTCTCAATGAGTAAAATGTCATCTATATAAAGTACCATTAAAGATACGTTGTTACCATCTGTCTTCCTATTCATGCATTTTCTATACATGCATGCATCCACGTTTTGTATGAAACTATAAGATTTTACAGCCTTATCAAAAAGTATGTTCTATGCTCATGATACTTGCTTAAATCTATAAAATTAGTCTTCTTAAGCTTACAGACCATATGCTTATGGCCTTTCATAACAACGCCTTCAGGTTGGGTCATGTAGATGTTTTTGCTAGTATAGCCATTAAGAAAGGCTGTCTTAACATTTATTTGTCATATCTCATAGTCATAATGACATGCAATAACTAAGAGAATATGTATGGATTTAAGCATGGCAACAGGTAAAAATGTATCATCATAATCGATCTCTTCTTTCTGAGTATAATCTTTTGTAACCAACTTTACTTTAAAAGTTTCCACATTTCTATTCACACATCTTTTTCTCTTGTATACCCACTTGCATCTTATAGGTTTAATCCCTTCAAGTGAAGTGACAATATCCCAAACTTGATTGAGATACACAGACTCAATCTCAGCATTCATTACTACTTACTATTTATTTGCATCAACATCAATAGTGGCCTCATTGTATCTAGTGGGATCTTATTTTTTATAGTTGGAGACTACCTTAAATGCTTCTCCAATCCATCTTTTAGGAATCCTAGAAATCCATCTACTAGACGTGGTTCATTTTATATAGAAACATCTAGCTGTATCTTTTTAGACTCCTCAATTGGGGTACTTGAAGTTGAAGTATCAATCAACTTCTCTTCTAAATCTACCTTACTCGAAACCTTAGTGGATACAGTTTGTTCATCCTCCAAGTACCCAACATGAGTCCTAATAAGTAGTTTTTACTCTTGGGGATGATAAAAGTATCCACTCCGTGTTCATTTTGGATACCCTACGAAGTAGCACAATTATAATCTTGGGTCTATCTTACTTTATTTAGTCAGTCCAAATGCATTTTAAGATGATTCATACTAGGCTTTCGTCCAATCCACATCTTATAGGGTGTATTGGGCATTGACTTAGAAGGTACCAAATTCAGAATATATGCTACTGTTTCTAGAATACATCCCAAAAAAAAAAAAAAGGAAGAGTTGCATAAATCATCATGATTCTGACCATTTCTATCAGCATTCTATTTCTTCTCTTAGCTACTCAATTCTGTTAGGGAGTCTCAAGTGCAGTAACTGAGATACAATACCCTGATGTACTAGGTAATCCTTAAATTCACCAAGGAGATATTCTCCACCACGATCCGATCTTAGCTTTTTAATTAGTTTACTTGTTTGACGTTTCACCTCAGTTTTAAACTTCTTGAATTTATTAAAAGAGTCAGACTTGTACCTCATAAAATAAACATAACCAAAATGAGTGTGATCATTTGTAAATGTAATGAAGTATTCATAACCTCCTCTAATAGATGAAGACATAGGGCCACAAATATCAGTATAAACTAACTTTAATATTTTCTTATCCCTTTTCACCTTTTGAGTAAAGGATTTTTTGGTCATTTTACCTTTAAGATAAGATTCATACTGAGGCCATTTCTCCAATTCCAACAAGTCCAAAGACCTATTTTGGATTAACCTCTAAATCAGATTATGATTTATATGTCCTAATCTCAAGTGCCATAAATAAGAGTTATTTGATGTGGTCTTTCTCTTCTTATTTTTAGATTTCGTTTGATTATTGTTTATTTGACAATTAATAGGATTAATATACAAATATTCCCATATATTTTTAGAATAAATAATATTTTCATTTCTACTAATTGAAATACCAGAATAGACAGAAATATAATATCATTGATTAATTAATCTTGAAATTGAAATCAAATTCTGTTTAAAGTTAAAAGCATATAAAATATCTTTTAAAAGTAAAATCCTATTACATTCAAATAATAGCTCCAAGTCTCCCCCTACTTCAACCCACACTTGTACTCCATTATCTACTCTTAGTCCAAACTCTCCTCTACTAAGTCGCATTATCCTACTACCTGTAAGGAGTTACAGATATAGTCAGTAGCTCCGAAATCAATAATCTAAGTGGATGATGACCTAATCAACAAAACAAACTCTAAGTATAGAGCAATACTTGAAGAGGATTGGGCTAAGAAGTTCGGACAATCCTTCTTGAAGTGCCCTTTCTTGCCACACTTGAAGCACTTGCCCTTGTGCTTGTCACTGGGCTTGGACGGACCAGGCTTGGATTCTTTTGGCTGGGCCCCTATATTGTTGTGAGCTTTCTTCTTCTTGAACTTCATGGGCTTAGGCCCAATTCTAGAAGATGAACCAAAACAAGCAACCAAAATCTTTGGCCTAGGCTTCATAATTTTCTCAACAGCTTGAAGTTTTTTCATCAACTCAGTTAAAAACATATTCAACTTGTTCATGTTATAGTTTTACTTGAACTAAGAATATGAATTTGGTAGAGTCTCAAGAACCATATCAATTTAGCTCTCAACATCGATTGTTTCCCCTAGACCTTGGTCTCCTAGAAGTGAGTAATCATCTTGAGCATATACTCGCAAATTGATGCCCCCCAGCCATCCTAGTGTTTATGATTACTCTAAGAGCTTCCTGCCTTACGGGTCAGCTTTTGTTAGCAACATGGTACACAACGAAATATTGATGTCATATGCAATAGGCATGTTTTCGTACTTAGACTAGAGAATATTGGACGTGGAAGCCAACATATAGCATCGAGTCATTGCATCAGCTTTCTTTCATACCTTCTCAGCCTCATGATCCAAGTCCGTGGAATCTTCTCCAATTTCAGGAGAGTGGTCGATCAGAACATACTTGTACTCCTCCGTAGTGAGTACTATATTCAAATTCCTTTTCCAATCCACGTAGTTAGGTCCAATTAACTTATTCTCCTTAAGAATAATGGACAAAGGATTAAAACCAGACATTTCTATTGATTGGGAAAAAAAAACTTAATTTAGAGAAGTGTTTTTTTAAAAATATATAGAAATGCATATTTAAAACATCATATTATTTCCATAATATGGTTAACCTATTAAAATTATTATAAAAAATATGAAAATTTTGGCTCTTAGAAAAATTGAAAGTTTCATAGGAAGGTTAACAATTTTTTAATTAAGTGTATAACTATCACAAATTGGACTTCTCTAATAGGTAATGATCCAATAATAGTTCCATTAATAGAATAGTCACTACTCTCACCACCTACGGATAATCCAGCATTAATGCCTCCAACGATAGGTTGGCCAATACTGACACTTATCGTAAGCTTTAATTATAATTTTCCGTTAGTTTTAGATTCTCATGAAAATCCATCCTGTAGGGGGTCATGCTTAGAATGATGCAAGGAAATCCACAATCTTTAACAGGAATCCGTGATAGAAACTGTGAGGTCGTTGGAACTCCCACTTAATCTTTTGAGAAAAATAGGTTTTTAGAAAAAAACATTTCTTCAAAAATTAATTGGTTTTTTATTAACTTTAGTAAAAACTCAAAATTTCAACTATTATTTTCTATGTCAATGATAATATCCTTTAATAAAATAAACTATGAATTTTTTATTTTACTACTTAAATTAAAAATATTTTCTAGAAAATAAATTTAAAATACTTACATTCAAAATTATTCTCCATGTTAAGGATGAAACTCTTTGGAAGAATAAATCATGAATTTATTTTAAATTGCTTAGTTTCGTTTTTAAAACGTTTTTCTTAATTATTTTTTTCTAGAGAAAAATTAATTTCTCAAAAACCTTTGTACATTTGATCACAAAATTAAATATAATAGACATGCTCCAAAAATAAAATTTTTACATACTATTTTTAACATTTAATTCTTATGTGATTAAATAATGAATTAAACATTATAATAATAATAAAATTAAAATAATTTTGTTTAATCCTAAAGTGGTTTTTCCTTCACTAACTATTTTCATACAAAATTACTTACATGCATAAATAAACCATTGTAAGAAAATAATCTTGTATGATATGGGTCCTAAAAGAAAAGAAATTACAAGAAAAATAGAATAAGAAAAAATTTCAAAAAAAAAAAAAACGAAGCTGGAAGCCCATAACCCGAACCAGCAACCCACGACCCACATGCTTGAACCAGCACAAAACCGATCCCTTCGTCACACAAGCTGCCCGCAGATCGTCACCATCCAGTTGTGGCTTCACAATGCACCAAGAAAGGAACCCGATCGCAGGACGGCTTCAAACCAAATAACCGGTCATCCAGCCACGGCTCGTGGGTTATCAAACCCACCATTCAGCCACAGCTGGAGGACTAGCTAGCCACAACTGGGTCCTCTGTACGTCTCCATTTTTCTCCATTTTATGCAATTATCTATTCCTTCTTTAGGTTTTCTTCAGGGATTTAGTGTGTTGATCTAGGCACCAATTTTTGTACAAGAATTCTTAAATAAATTGAAATACAATTTCAAACACTTATACCTTTCAAAATGAGTTGTGCACAATTTCTACAAAAAGCGATTAAAATTAAATTACAAGTGCCTACGCCTCCACATGCGATTCGTACACAAAATTTACCCATATAAAAAAATCACGAGGGATCCATATAATCACAGAGATAATATTTTTAATTAATAAATGAACCACCTTTTCCGGTTATTAAAATTAAGCATGATCCTAGATTTAACTTGGCTCTGATACCACTTGAAGAACTGAAGGAAAATTAAATACGCAACAAATGACAACAAACTAATTTTTTTTTTCGAGCCAAAGTCTAGGAGTACTTACTTCTAAGGTATTTTATTTGAATAACCGAAGTTGGATTCAGGTTCGACGACGCTTTCTGGATGGGATGTCTACTTGTTCCACAGAACACTAGCTAACCGCCGGCTCATTCGCATCAAATACTTACCACATTTTCTAGCTCCTACCTTTCAGAGTATTCTCTAACGTCTATAGGGAGAAAAGATCGAAAGAAAAATGAAAGAGCTAAACGTTAAAGAAAAACGAAGGAAATGACAAAGGAAAAAAAAAAAAAGGCAGCCCTGGTTTGCTTTAGGAAGAAAAATAGAAGCTATTTTTCCATTTGTGAAAATCGATCAACCTTGACAAAGCTTACACAATCCCTTTTTATTTATTAACAGCTTCCTTTTTCTTCACAAAACTATCAAGCTGCCACTTCCTATTTTTCTTTTTATTTCCTTATTTCCTTTTTGCACATGGTGGCTACCATCAAACCCTGATGGGTCATGCTTTCTTAATTAATCCAATGACTAATTAAATAACTCTCTTATTAATTAATTAGTTCACTTGGGTCCAATATAAAATTACTAAAGATAATTAATTAATTAATTAAATTGGCCTAATTATTTTCTAACCAAAATAATTAATTAATTGGTCTCCTAGAATAATTTCTCCAATAATAAGAGGGCTATTTAATAAGGTTATTTGAGCTGCTCTGGGGACCAAAAGCCATATTATTCTTAACTACTAAAATAACCAAAATACATATGCTAACAAGTAGTGATATTTTAGTCATTTTAAATATTTCATTTATCACTATATGAAAATATTGACCCCGAAAATAATATTGCAAATGCAATGTCTTCGACCTACAAGTGTAATAACAAAAATACCTATCTACGTAACACCCGTTATTGAAATAAGAAAAATGCATTAATACATTTCTCAATGACATCTATCATCCTATAATAGCTAGTCTGATAATCCATAACTTCTAATATATATTTAATTATCACAGGAAGCTACTTAAAAGTGTACATATTTAGTCATGTTTCTCAGGACCCTGGATTATTAGATTATTCCGGGCAATCACAATGGAGTGATTTCTTCACATAATGAAGTATAGAAATTCTATTGTATAAGTCCGTCTTAATTAATTAAAGTTATACACCCAACGTACAAGGTTATTGGCCTTGTGATAAGACCTTACCTAATATACATCAAAGTGTACAAGTCCAGCTTTACTGGACCACCAACTTGTACTTATGTCTTAGAGCACTCATCCACGCAGTAGCTACAATAAACTAATTTTTATTCAATTTAGTACTTTTATAAAGATTATTATCGTGTAATCTAGTTCATTCCAAAAAAGCTTACACTATTGGTGTTTGTAAACTATTCACTGGTTAAAGGTAAATCATTCCCTATTTAAAAATCATAATGTAATGATCTAAACCTTGATGAAGTGCCCAGCTCCATCAATTGACCAAGAATAATTTTTTATTTATGTGTTAATAGCCCATAATCTACACCTTACTATGAAAGCACGACCCAATTACGCAGATTACTTACTACCACACTTAGATTTTAATGTGCAATATATATAAATAAACAACCATTAATGAATGAAATTTTTATTAATTTCTAAAATACAGATACATATAGGTCATTTTGGGTATACATTCCAACAATATGATACTAAAACAAAAGGGATGTTCCATTTGCGTGCAGCTGTTATGTAGACCATAAGTGATTTCGTAGCTTATGCTAATCTATTTGGCTATAGTGTTTATACCAAGAGGGCGTGCCCGATATGCAATGTTAACTGCTTGTCTTACCGCTTGCCTAATGGCGGTAGATATTACTTTTTACATTACCAAAGATTTTTTGATCCATTACATAAGCTCCATAAGGATAAAGTCTCTTTCTATGGAAGAATGGAAACACAACATTCACCAATAAAGTGCACGGGGACCGAAATATTGACACAACTTGTGGGTTGTTTAATAGAATATGAAATAGATGGTCTAGAAATCATAATCCAACATAGCTATGGAAGAAAGTTTGGTACAAATTCGTATAATTGGAAGAAGAAAAGTATATATTAGGAGTTGCCATATTAGGAGAGCAATTTGATGAGGCACAATCTTGACCTGATACACATAAAAAAAAAAAAAAAATTTACAGACAATTTGTTATATACAATATTGGATGATAGTAGTTCTTCAAAAGATAACTTGAAAGTTCGTTAGGACTTGCAAGTAATAAATATTAGAAAATCTCTACATCTTATTAGGCTTCCAAACTTGGATATAGTTTTCCACCAGCTTCATACACAATGAGCAAGTTTGAAATTGAAATTTCTTTGACAATTTTGAAAGAATTAAGATTTCCGGATGGCTATTGTTCTAAAATTTCTTTATGGGTAAACATGAGGAGAAAGACTTTGGGAGGTCTAAAGAGTCATGATTCTCACATCTTACTTCAACAATTAATCATATTAGTTGTCTACACAACTCTACCAAGAAATGTTGTCCAATTATTGATTAAGATTACTTCATGTTTTAGATAGTTGTGCTCAAAATTTAACAAAGAGAGGTATCTTGAGTATCTTCAAGACCGATTTACAGTTACATTGTGTCTTTTTGAGAAGACATTTATCCCAAATTTCTTTGATATAATGAAATATTTACCAATACATTTGGTAGAGGATGCATTGTTAGCTGGCTCAATACAATGTCGATGGATGTTTCCAATTGAAATGTATTTGAAAACTCTCAAGTATTACATACGTAATCATGCTCAGCCGTAAGTTTTAATTAGATTTATGTTTCAAACTTTTTTGCATGTTTGAATGTAAATTAATTTTTATAAAATTATTAATGTCGTGTTTCTTCTTTGTGCTTTCTAGATGGTCAACAAACGGGTTTGGCGTGCATCAATGCATGATGTTATAGCAACCTCGAGGTTAAGGGCTAGTTCATCACATGTGTTAGATTTGTAGATATTAGAGATAGTTTCCTGGACTATTTAGAGTGAGTACAGGTCCAGTCAAGAGGCAGCTACAGCTAGTCCTGGTGCATGTCTTGTACCATAGAATCTGCTGCTACATCTGGTGCAAGTTCTAGTAGCACAAGACCTACTTTCTCAAGTCCTAGCGCCTCAAATTTGTGCTAGTTTAATTTTATGTATTACAAATATCATATTTATATTAAGTTTTTATCTTTATTGTTAATGAAATCATACTTGCCTTTTATTATATTTTATATTAATTTTTTAATTGTTATTTTTAACATGTCATTATTTGATAACTATCTACATCATTATTTGTAGGTTCTATATCCAGAGGAGGTCAGAGGGTGGAAAGTTACCCCCCAAGTAGGCTGAGACAAGTTTTAGACAGTACGAGGTTCGAGTTTACCAGCATGAAGAGCTTATAGGATTGGATGTTTCTCGCTTCAATTCCATAGTTGGTTATTTTGTACGAATGGGCGACAAACTCCCTCTAAATTATAGGGATTGACATTCTGTACCTTAAAGAATGAAGGATTCTGTGGGAGAAGAAATACAAGTAAATAAGTTTCTTGCTAACTTTAACTAAGTTTCTTGTTAAGTTTTTTTTTTAATTACTTATTAGTTTAACACGTGCAAGGAGAACACCA
Organism: Voacanga thouarsii; assembly: GCA_026120185.1. Taxonomy (NCBI): domain Eukaryota; kingdom Viridiplantae; phylum Streptophyta; class Magnoliopsida; order Gentianales; family Apocynaceae; genus Voacanga; species Voacanga thouarsii. The sequence goes on from JANUWF010001827.1 coordinate 468,659, forward strand.
CAATTCCATCGGAAGGACGTAGTGTAATAATAAATATGCTTTGCACAACTTGGAAAGCTTAGAAGTCCAAGCTTCAGCATAGATGCTATATTTCTTTCCAGCATAGAACGAAGCCTATTGATTGTGGGGATAAGGGATTGATGAACATCAGTAGAGGATGTTCGTTGATTATTGGCATTTGGAGGATGTGCAAGTCATATTATGTCATAATTAACTCTATTAAACTTTTTATATTATAAAGATGTTTACATATATAAGATGTTTATGTTATGTTTCTGTTACATATTAACTATTTTAAACATTTACAGGCAGAGGTTGAGCAGAATAGGTAGAATCGACCACATATTACATATCCATAGCCACAGGGAGGATGACATATTCTGTTATTAGGTATTTAGATTATCTTATACACCATTATTTTTCCTTTATTTATAGATTGTCAAAAAATTTGCTTTATAAATATTATTCAATTAATCGTTGTTCATGCTTGCAGATTGACTCACAAGGCTAGCCAACATCAGAGTAGATATGTTTCTTACAACTCGAAGGCAGTATGGTTGACAGGTTAATGGTTTGACTATTGATATGATTGTAAATAATTTTTTATGTTTTACTTTGCTAAATTGTTAAAATATAACAAAATGAATAGATTAACTTTGATATTAACTTGATATATATATATATATATATATATATATATATTCTTTCTTAATTTTGTAGGACTGATTAAAGACAAAGTGGCAGGCACTTCATGAGTTTGAGTGCACCAGAAGACGAAGGACTAGATCTTTCAACGCTTATTTGGTCCTAATTCAAAGGGTCCTATTAGATATAAAGGGAAGGAACCAACACCAAGTTCAGTCAGACAGTTCTCCAAATATTTTAGAGATGTTGATGAGGCTATTAGAGCCCAAGTAGAAGCACACGTGCATGCTATGCGAGCTGAGATGGAGGTACATGTGCACACTGAGGTTGAGGAATGCTTGCAGCATGAGAAAGACACATGTGAGTCATGTTTATCACAACTTCAGGCCATCATGGAAGCCCTATCTTGCAGAGTTGATATTGGTGCATTTGCCGCAGCTCCTATACCTCTATATAGTGCATTGACAACATCTCCTAGTATTAGTTCTACACCTCGATATCATGGACAATTCGATGCTGATGCTGATCTAAGCCTTTATATATTTCATAACGTTCTTAATTTATATGAATAGCACTCGTGATTAATACATTCTTGTTTATGTATTTGTAGTAGTACTTGTGATGGATACTTTTTTATGCTTTGATGATTAGGATATTGTCTTTATGATTTGATTAATATTGAATTAGTTGAGAAGATTTAAATGAGTTGATATATTTATGGTTTCATTGTGTTTAAATTTTGTTTTGCTTGGATTTAAATTGCAGGAGGAAAAGGCTCGAATTGCTCAAATATTGAAAAAAAAGACCTCTTACGATGGTCAAGAACAGTCATAATTTAGTAAATAAATACGACCAGTTAGGCGCCTTATTAAGTAAACAAACTGACTAATACTTTCGACTGTTGTAATTCACCAAACATACTATGACAGTCGTGACTGTCGTTGTTGTAGAAACATAAACGATGGTTAGACACTATCGCTTCTATGGAATATATAAACAACAGTCCTGAACTGTCGCATTTGTTTAATAGTATACGACGGTTGGAACCGTCATTTTTGGTCAAAGAATACAATGGTTTTTTGTGTACATACAATAGCTTTGTCCACCTCTATTTTCTTATTTTCGGGATGTACTAATACGATGCTTTGTTCTGGCCATCGTAAATAACCATTGTTTTTAATAAATACGACAGTGTGACATCTATTGTATTATAATAATGATGGACGTATTAACAATAGTCCCTTAGCCATCACTGAACCGTCGTAAATGACAAGATGACACTTTTCTTATATAAACGATGGCTTTATGGCTGTCATTTTTAAGCCCTTTTTTAGTAGTGAAGATTGGTGGATGTTAGTTGATTTCATATTTTAATGTTACCTAGAGATAGGGATGTTTGTTAAGGGATTGTTTTTCATGCATCTTTTTGGTTGTTTTGGTGAGGTAGAGATATCCACTAAATTGCCTAAGAGATGATGAATCCATAACTCGAGAAAGAGTAAAATTTACTTTATAATTCTTTCATGATGCTAGAATGGTAATGGATTGTGATAATTTCCAACTTAACCATCATTATATCTTTGAGCAATTCTATCTAAATATATGTCTTGCTATCCTCGCTTGTGTCTTTATATATATCTTACTTGAGTTTTGATCACTTAGTTTAATTAGGTTAAACAATGAATAAAAAGTGATTAAGGGCACTTTTTCCTTGAGGATAATACCCGGTAATTCCTTATACTATATTTTGCAATGAGTATACTTATTCTATGTGTGTAGTTTTGGGGTTGGTGTTTTAATTAAAACTTGATTGGGAATGCATTTGAATAATGAATGATTTTTTATACCTAATTTTGAGCACATCAAGTTTTAAATAGAATTTGATTTCAATTTCAAGATTGATTAATCAAGAATATTCTCTTTTCTTTCCATTATGGTATTTTAATAATTAGAAATGGAAATGTTATTTATTCTGAAAACATGCATAGCAATCTCTTTTATGGTAATCTTATAAGTTGCCAAATAAATAATACTCAAACCGAATCTAACAATAAAAAAAAATGTCACATCAAATGACTGGTATTTATGACACTTGATATTGGGGTATATAAATCTTAATTGTGTTAGCCCTAAGGACATTCTTCTGTGTTTTAACTTATGATAAATATTGACAAGGACTAACTTGTGTGACTTACATGTGATAAAACATGTTTAACCTCAATTCTTCCAAAGGCATGCACATGAGACTGCCAAACAATTCTTGAGCAATGAAATCCAAATAAGTATATCTTCAACTCAAGAGCTTGCAAAATCATGAAGTCCTTGTGAAAGAATCTTAGACTAGGAATCATTTGTTAAGGTATAATGTGTAAATTCCTATGTCCCCTTTACCTTATGATTCAATTTATTTCTACCTTGAAGCATGCAAATAAAATGATTTCAAAGAGTAAGCTTTCAGATGTTTGGATTGAGTAGTTCAAATGGACTCTGCATCCAAAAGCTTCGTCCAAAACTCTGTAATAGTATCAAAATGTTTCTACCTAAAAAATATCATTTTGGACTCACCTTTTGAACGCATTTTCTTCCAATCATTACGTCCAAAACTCTGGAAATTTGACAGTGAAAAACTAGTCGTCCCTATCCTACTTTTTGCTCCTATATAGGCTTTCAAAACTCGATTTTGAAGTAAATTCTTGTACTATCTTTCTTAGAAACACTCTTACACTTTAGAATACCAAAATCTCCCTTTTCATTTGTGCTGCAAAAGTAAAATTAAATTGTTTAAAAGGTAAAAGGTGCTGGTACTTATCTTTTCACAATCTACTCAAACTTGTGAACTATTTCTGTAAACTTTCTTTCATTCTATCTTGCATCAAGTTTGAGGAGGTAAAACCTAGTTGGGGTGAGCCTTGATTGTTGTGATTAAAAAGATTGGGTGTAAAACTACGGTTGGTGATCCTCTTGTATAAGATTGGTGTCACCTACCACTATTAAGTTGGGAAAAATATTTTTAGTTGTGTGAAAATCCTTAAATAAGAACTTAAAGTACTAGATGTAGATCTTTGAGGATCGAATCACTATAAATCCCTGAGTTTTACTTTACGCCTTGCTTGCTTAAATTTCTTCACTAATCCTTTCATCTTAAATGCTCTATTCCTTTTTGCTAAAAATAAGTAAGTCATTTATGATCTTCTTATTCTAATTTGAAACTGTCTTTTAAGATCTCATCTACCCATCTTCATTTCATAACATTTCGTCCTGATTTAAAAGCCTTTTGGATGCATTCTTGAGATTGCGAAACCTTCTTGATGCCATGAAGTATTTCTTTCATTCAGTTCGGAAGGTTTTTTTTTTTTTTGGAACAAAATTTTTTAATCAACTATTGTTTGCCAAAAACCTTATTCAACCCCTCTAAGATTTTTCAATTGGTATCAGAGTATCGGTCTACTCTATTTTTTTGTCTAACAACTGTGTAGAAAAGATCCTTACGGCAAACACATCTGTTCTTCCTTATGTTGAAGGATCTTCAACAAATCGACCTTCTTTATTTAATGAAAGCAACTATACATTCTGAAAAAACAGAATGAAGATTTATGTCTACTCAACTTTGAGTTGTAGAATCTAATTGAAAATGGACCATTTGTTCCGTCAAAGTTCGTTGAAGGTAGAAAAGTACCTAAACAAGTGATAAATATGATAATGAGGACATTTAAAAAATGGCTCTGAATTTTCAGGCAATGAATAATTATGATGAGCTCTTGATGCTAATAAATATAACCGGGTTAGGGGTTGTAATTCAACTCATAAAATGTGGAGACTACTTGAGGTCACCCATGAGTGGGCCAATCAAGTGAAAGAATTGAAACTTGGACTCCTTATTCGAGATTATGAATTGTTCTCTATGAAGCCAAGCGAAAATATAACCGACTTGTTTACTCGGTTCACAAACATTATGAATAGTCTAAAAGTATATGGGAAAATATATTCCCTTGGAGAACAAAACAAAAAATTACTTGATGCTCTACTAAAGAGCACTACAAAAAAACCAGCAAATACGACAACATCAATTACGACGGCCACAAACCGTCGTAATTGAAGACCTTTAACGACGGTTTTCAAATTTAGTCAGTAGTTTTAGTAATGATTTTAATAAATTTAACGGTTGGTTCTTAATTTGATATATACTTATATTTGTAAATACACTATTTTTTAGTATTTTTATTACTACTTTATAAGTATTACTAAAAAAATGTGATAAAATAAAATAAATGACTTTCAAATTTGGTATAATTAAATTAACTTGTTTTAACTTTATAAATATATCTAGCTAATACTTAGATCATTAATCTTGTAAATAAATTTTAGTTTGCATCTTATGAATTCAATTTTCTTATATTTGTATTAAAGATCGAGTTTGAATTTCATTTTGTTAGTTAATTATTCTATGGTATCTTTTGTGTGTGTGTGTGTGTGTGTGTGTATGTGAGCAAGCACGCACGCGCGCGTGCGTGCGTGTGTATACTTTTATACATTATAACATATGCTTATTAATTAGTAAGTATTAGATTAATATGTTCCTTCCATGCATCGTCGACAAATAAATGTCCTAATTTTCTTTTTAATTTGTCCAAAAATAACTGCCCATTTTAAAAATAAGTAGATTGTATTTAATTATAATTAATATTATTTCTAATTTTACCCTTATCACAATTTTATAAGGAAGCAATGGACATTTTAATCATTTTTTATATAATTTCACAGTTTATTAAAATACGTAATTTTTACAATTAAATCAGTTATTGGTGAACGGATAGAGTACATAATATGAAAAATTTTAATTACAAATATGCATGCGTGTGCGTATATCTTTTTGTAGTATATATAATATCATTAAAATTGCAGAATTAAAGTTAATGTAATTTTGTGTCATGTTAGTGTGTGTGTGTGTGTGTGTGTGTGTATAAATTAAAAAATAATTAATTTTTTAATTTTTTTATATCGCATTAAATACGACGATTATTGAATAACGGTCGTATTAGTGCAAATTAATATGACGGTTATTGAGTAACCGTCGTATTAGGGCAAATTAATATGGCAGTTATTGAATAACCGTCGTATTAAATTAACCGAATACGACGGTTATTACAACCGTCGTATGTAACCGATTCCTATGAAGTGAAGATCCACATCCGCACTGTCTGCTTTCCTTGGTTTCTCTCTTCTTCGTTGAGCTCGTCGGTGCCACGCGGTTCTCTTCGGTCAGCTCATCTTCTCCGGCAGTCTTCTTCTCCAGCAGGTCGTCTTCTCTGGCAGAACAGCTGTCTTCTTCTCCGGGTTGTCTCCGCCTCCGCCTCCACATCTCAACCATACCACATCTGAAGATACTAGGTATTATAACATCTTTTTGCTTGATTTGATCCCCATTTATTAATTACATCAAGATATTGTGGCTTTTTAGGATTAATCAAATACATATTTGCAAATGATTTTTGGGACCTATAAATATAGACTTCCTCAATATTAAAAATACAGAAAAGCTGAAATTAAATACTGGGGTATTTGAGATGTAAGCATAGAATTGAAGAGAGAAGAGCAGCCATCTCTTGAATTAGAAGCTCGCGACTTTGTTGAATTCGAAGGTGGTAATATAATATAATATCATTTGTAGAAAGAAACTTCAACTATATATGTTGAAGAAATATTTTACAGGCCTGTAAACCAAAAGGCTCTCTGTGGTTCTAAAAATTTGAACATAAATAGATTGTTCCAGATTAATTAATTTATTGTACTAATGGCCCCATAGAAATTATAACTCCTAATTGAGTGCTTCAACTTTTGTCATTGCTGTTTAGACGATTTTTTTTTTTTTTTTTGGGAGGAAAATAAGAAATTCATTCATAGAGTCATTTCTCTTTAAACAATTTTGAATTTCTGAAATGATGAGCACTATAAAAATTCAAGAAAATGAAAATTTAAAATTTTAATTTGATTAACCTTCATTAAGGCAAAAGGTCAAATTTAAAACATTATTTTAAATTTAAAAAAAAACATAAAGGAACTATTAAGAAAAAGTTGAATACCAAATGAAGGAAGCCACATTCCTCAGCCTTTGATGAGTTAATATGAAAAGGGAAGAGGAAACCATAGCTGCATGATGTGAGAGTTTTGTATTTTCACTAGGCCAAGTACCTATTTATGTGTGGTGGCTGTTTAGTTTTGTTCCTCAATAATGTTATCACTTTGCCGACTTCTACTTTCTCCCCAAAAGCATCCACATGAATTGGAATCTTCTTTCCTTACGTCGCAATTTGGATGTATTAAGTTTTTCGTGTCTTTTTTTTATATTAAAAAAAATATAAAACCCATTTGAGTGAGTAGTCACCCTTTGAGAGTTGAGAATTAGTTCTCAAAAGGAAATACTCCTCTATTTCATTGGTATTGATTGTACCTACCATCTATTTGATTAAATTCTTGAATGAAACACATTTTATTGAATACCATCATATCTCAAACTTGATCATTTCTGGTATTGGAGACTGAGGTTTTGAATATTGTTGAATATCGTTGAAATTATCAAAAGCATTTTGTTGGTGTTTTGAATATCGTTGAATGGTGAATTGTTGAAACAAAAATACAACTTAATTATGTGTTTTGGAAGAGGACCTAGTTGGATGAGCGAAGGTTTACTTGAAAATTTGTTATAAACATGATTGGTTGAATTGCATAATTGCGCATTTTGAGGTGGCATAGTACTTGGAAAATATTCATTTTATAGGGAAAACTCTGTTAAAATTTTTTCTCTCTTGATTAGTTAAATCTTTTATTTTCTCTCTTTTAAAAACTCTCAAGATATCTTGACCTATCCATTCATTATTGAATATGTTTATCATAATGAAACTTGTAGATCGACTGAAAATATGGATAAATGAATATGAAGATAAACCGATCGTGGATTGACTTACAAGACCATTTAGGTGATGAATATAGTAAAGATTTGGATGCCTTTGTAGAATTTGCGCTAAGAGACAAACCTAATGAATTCAAAATCTATTGTCCTTGTATGAAGTGCCAGAATAGGTATCTTAATAGTACAATAGATGTCAAACAGCATTGCCAAATGTAGGGTTTCATGAGTTGGTACAAAAAGTGGAGTGTTCATGGGGAAACATATTTATCTTCTCACAATACACCTAACAACATCCTTTCAACTGAAAACGATCATGGGGATGATATGGTTGGGATGCTTCAAGATATTGGTGACATTAGTGACTTCAATAATGCAACTGAAGAGCCTGATGATTTGAGAGAGATACAAGAATTGTTGGGAGAGGCTAATGTAGAATTGTATCCAGGTTGTACTAAATTTTCTTCACTTTCATTCATTATGAGATTATTACATTTGAAAGTCCTGAATGGGTGGTCGAACAAGTCAGTTGATATGCTACTTGAGCTTCTAACGGATGCTTTTAGTGAGATGGGAGAGAAAATTGCCAAGAATTACTACGAGGCTAGTAAGATAACGAACGTGTTAGGAATGGAATGCAAAGTCTGGGATGCTTGTCCAAATAATTGCATAATATACAGTGGGGAAAATGAGGCCGCACAACTTTATGAGGTATGCAATGCTCCGAGGTACAAGAAAGATACGGTAGTACAGTTGCATGCAAGCGTGTTAGGTATTTTCCGTTGACTCTAAGATTGAAGCGATTATTCATGTCTCGCAAAACTGTATCCCTTATGAGGTGGCATCAGGAATGTCGTGTGAAAGATGGAGTCTACAGACACCCAACTGATTCTAAGGCTTGGAGAAAGTTTGATGAGTTGCATTTGGAATTTGCAAGTGACTGTCGAAATGTTAGACTTGGATTGGCTTCGAATAGATTTAGTCCGTTTTCAAATATGCACATACCACATAGTACTTGGCCTATTATTTTAATACCATACAATTTGCCACCCTGGCTATGCATGAAGCAACCTTATTTTATTCTGTCAACTCTCATCGATGGCCCGAAGAGTCCAGAAAACAAAATTGACGTATTTTTACAACCATTGATCGAGGAGTTGAAACAATTGTGGCTTGACGGTGTGCTTACTTATGATGTTGAGGCAAAAGAGATGTTTCGTTTGCGTGCAGCTATTATGTGGACCATAAGTGATTTTTCAGCGTATGGTAATCTCTCTGGCTATAGTGTTCATAACCAGCGAGTTTGTCCAATATACAGTATCAACTGTTTGTCTTACCGTTTGCCTAATGGCGGTAAATATTACTTCTTATATCATCGTAGATTTCTTCAATTATCACATAAGCTCCGTAGGGACAAAGTTTCTTTCTATGGTGGAATGGAATTATGACAAGCACCAAAAAGGTGTACGGGAATAGAAATTTTGACATATCTTCAGGGTTGTTTGACAAAATATGCAATAGATGATATAAGAATTAGAATGCAGACTGACTACGAACGGAAGTTTGGCATAAATTCTTATAATTGGAAGAAGAAGAGTAATTTTTAGGAGTTGCCATATTGGTAGAGTAATTTGATGAGGCACAACTTGGACTCGATGCATATTGAGAAAAATTTTACAGATAATCTGTTGTTTACAATACTAGGTGATAGTACTTCTTCAAAAGATAACTTCAAAGCTCGTCAAGACCTGCAGGTAATGAATATTAAAAAGTCTTTACATCCAATTTTAAAACCGTCTGGAACTGGATACAGTTTGCTACTAGCTCCTTATACAATGAGTCAGTCGGAAGTTGATGCTTTTTTTACAGTATTGAAGGAATTGAGAGTTCCCGATGGCTATTGTTCTAATATTTCTCGATGGGTAAACATGAGGAGAAAGATTTTGGGAGGTTTGAAGAGTCATGATTCTCACATTTTACTACAGCAATTAATCCCGTTAGCAGCCCGTACAACTTTGCCCAAGAATGTAGTGCAACTTTTGATTGAGATTGCTTCATATTTTAGGCAGTTGTGTTCTAAAGTCAACAAAGAGAAGCATCACGAGCATCTTCAAGACCGTTTCACAGTTACATTCTGTCTTCTTGAAAAGACATTCATCCCTTAGTTTTTTTTGATATAATGGAACATTTACCGATACATTTGGCTGATGCATTATTAGCTGGTCCAGTTCAATGTCGATGGATGTTTCCAGTTGAAAGATACTTGAAAACTCTCAAGTGTTATGTGCGCAATCATGCTGGACTTGAAGGTTCGAGAGTCAATGGATATTTAATGGAAGAATGTGTGACATTCGTGTCAAGATATTTAGATGATGTTGAGAGCAAAGAGAATAAGCCTCCAAGATATGTTGATGATGACAACCCGATGGGCAAACCAGGTAGAAAAGGGATTGATGTAATATTTGATCGTTTAGCATTGATATAAGCACATCGATGGGTTTTATCCAACTCTGACATCCTTAAACCTTATAGAGAGTCAGTTTTCCTTTGAATCATTATCTTTCATTTTTTTATGCTTCTTTTATTATAACTTCTAAATTTTCACGTGTGGTCTGTTTGCAGTCTTCACATGTCTGTCATAAATAGAAAGCATCCAAGATCTCGGGTACATGACAAACAATGTATTCATTCTCTAACGTTTCACAGTTGGCTCAGTTATTATGTAAGCAAAAAACACAGACAATATGGCAAGTTTTCCGGCGTCATGTTTAAAGCTGATAATACGAGTTATTCCAGTCCAAGAGATATGAATCCCGTAGTAGTTGGTGTCAATTACTATGGAGTGCTTACTGATATTATAAGGATCCGATATAGTAGTGAACTAAAATTTTGTTATTCAAATGTGATTGGGTTGATGTTCATTGAGGTGTTAGAGTTGACGAACTAAAGTTTACTTTGGTAAATCTGGACCGTTTGTTGTACTGGGAAAATAAAAAAAAATGGATGAGCCATTCATACTAGCAAACCAAGCAGAACAAGTATGGTCTTCTCGCTGTCCTAAAGAAAGAGATTGGCATGTGGTAATGCCACTTATAAAAAGAAATAACTATGATGTGTATTCAAGGGACCATGATCTAGAAACTTTTCCTGCATAGCAATTAGATTCTCGTCCTGTTTCGCGCGAAGTAGATGTCGTATGGGTTAGAGATGGGATTTCTGGGGAGGAAGTAGATTTAGATGGAAGAAGAATACAACCTACAATTTAAATGTACTTAAATCACTTAATCATTTACTAAATGTGCTACAGCTATTAAAATCTTTTACTCAATGTTAAATCTTTTTGTTTTGCAGACGGTAAACAAGCGTTCTCGACGTGGATCGATGCAGGATGCCATAGCTGCCTCACGATCAGGCGCTAGTTCCTCACGGTGTACAGAGACACTAACTCCAGCATACAAGGTTGGACAGAAATCACATACAAGTGTCCGCACAGGTTCCACGGATCAGGAATTTAATCATGCGACAACTATACCTACTTTTGATGTAGGTCCCACTGGCACAAGACCTTCTTCCTCAAACCTTAGTGCCTCAGGTATGCTAAGTTAATATGAAGTAATTTTTTTTTCTTTCTTCACTATATTTCAATTAATAAGTTTGTTGATATTTTATAGGTTCCACAGCGAGAAGTTCTCGCGGGAGTGGAAAGTTACCTTCCGGATGGGGTGAGCCAGAGTTTTGAAAGTACGATGTTGGTGTTAACCAACACGGAGGGCTTGTTGGGTTAAATGCATCTCGCTATAGTTCAGTGGTAGGCTATTTTGCACACATGAGCAGTAGGTTCCCTCTGAATTACAGGGATTGACATTCCATACCTCAGAGACTTAAAGACGAAGTTTGGCAAGAAATACATGTAACTAATTTTATTCTAACATAGCCAAGAGTGTTTTCTTCAAAAATTAACATTTTGTTTATTTAATTATTTGTTAAAATTCGTACAAGAACAATACCATGATACCACCAGAAGGACGTAGTGTAACAATGAAGATGATATGCGCAGCGTGGAAGGATTTTAAGTCGAAGTTAAAACAAAAATACTACGTTCCTTTCCAACAAAGTACAGAGCCTATTGGTTGTCAAGATAAACGGGTTGACGAAAATCAATGGAGGATGTTAGTTGATTATTGGCGTTTGGAGAATGCACAGGTCGTACCATAGAAGTTGACTATTTTTATGTCTCAGAACTTGTTTAATTTTTTTATATGTTAAGCATTATAATTAATCATAGATGGAGGTCAAGCGGAATAGACAAAATCGATCGCATTTGGCATATCCACCGGTCACAGGAAGAATGCCACATTCTGTTATACAGGATCAGGTATTCAGTTTATGTTATACACTATTCAGATGAAATTTATCTACTTTGCTTAAATTTCTGACACGTCTTTACAGATGGCTTCGCAAGGCCAACCGACATCACAATATGATATGTTCCTTGTGACATAAAGGTGGCACGGTCGGCAGGCTGATGGTTTGACTGCAGAGATGATTGTAAGTTATATTCAAATGCTAATTTTTCTAAGTTATTAAAATATGATAACGATATTACATTAACCTAATATAAATTTGATATAATGTTTCTTTATTTTGTATGACCGATTAGAGACAGAGTGGTAGGCATTGCTTGAGTCTGAGCGCACAGAGGAAGCGAAGGATTATATATTTCGGCGATTGTTCGGTCCAGAAATAAGAGGTCGTGTTAGGTGTAAAGGAAAGGGTCTAACACCAATGTCAGTCGGTCAATCATCAAGTTCGGCATCAAATGTTGAGGAGATCATCAGAATTGAGGTTGAGGCACGTATGCAAGTATGCAAGATACTATGCAGGCTGATATGCGAGTCGAGATGCAGCGTGAGTGAGAGGCTTACAAGTCACGTATAGCTGCGCTTTAGACTACCATGGAAGCATTATCGCGCAGATTAGATGCAGGCGCATTTGATGTAGTGCTTATACCTCCATCTAGTGCTTCTACGGCATCTCCTAGTGTTGGTTTCACTTCTCTACCTGTTAGATCGGGTGATCCTAACGAGCCTATCCGTCATGATGAATGACATTTTAATTTTTTACTTATTTGTATTTGTACTACTGCTTCTATTAGATTTATTGATATTTTCCATTTCTCACATATGTAGTACTATCTTTTTTTTTTTTTTTGTACTTAGAAGATTATATTTATGATTTCTCTATTGAGGATATTGTTTTTGAGTTGTTTGGCAATAAGGAGATTGTTTTTATTATATTTGGTGTTGAATGAGTTATTTTATTGGATTTGGCTTTAAATTATACGTGTACAGGATCTGGTACAAATAAAAACTAATTTACAAACCAAATAAGGCATAATACGACGGCTGCAGCCGTCGTATTTACTTTGGGGCAATCAAATACGAAGGCTGGAGGAGCCAATTGGAGGAGCCGTCGTATTTGATACCAAATACGATGGCCACGTAGCCGTCGTATTTGATTCAAACAAATTGGAACAAATACGATGGTCAAGTAGCCATCACATTTGGCAAGCAAAAGCGACGGTTTGCCTAAACTGTGGCCGAAAACTATCGTTGCAAGCAAAAACGACCCTCGTGTCAAGCCATCGTATTTGACCGTCGTATTAGGCTAATACGACGATTTTGTAGCCGTTGCCGAAAAAAAGTGACGGGATCAATTACAACGGCTATGAAACTGTCGTTTAGCCTTCGTATTTAGCTAATACGATGGCTAACCCATCAAATAAGACGGCTATTCAGCGTCGTATTTGCTCTGTAATTTAGTAGTGTCGAGTTGGCAGCCAAAAAATTTGGCTATAGAAGAATCTAAAGATCTGAATAACTTACCAATTGAAGAGCTAATTGGCTCCCTCTTGACTCATAAAATGAAACTTAAGAGGTTTCAAGAATATGATATGATGAGAAAGCAAACGGGGAACTGCTTTAAAAGTAGTTAATGAAGAATCTAACAGTAATTAGACTGAATATGATGATGACACTGATTTAGACATAGAAGAATTGGTTATGGTAGCCAGAAAAATTAGAAAAATGTTTAGAAAGGAACATTTCAAAAAGGGTAAGAAACCTGTGAAAAGGAAATGACAGACTTCCTCTTTCAAACCTCAATACTTTGAAGGTAAAAGCACGGAACATTTCATTGCTGATTGTCCAGTGACCAAAGAAAAGAAGGCCAAGTAATTTAGAAAGAAAAAGAAAGACATAAAGTTGAAGAAAGGAAAATGATTAATTAGAACTTAGGATCAAGTAGAATCTAAAATTGAAGAAAGTTGCGACTTAAAAAATGAAAAAGCCAACATATACTTCATGGCTATGGAGGATACGGCAAAACCTACATCTATAGATTTAACAACTAATCTGCATGTTTTTTATTGTGAAAAGCATAATGATCCCAGTGAATTACTTTTTGATATATTTCATGAACTAGAGAAATTGTCTAGAAGAAACAACGAAATGAAGATGAAAATTGATTTCTTATTAAATGAGAATACAAAGTTGTTAAATGAAAACGAAGTCTCACTTGAGTCATATATGCGCTCGGACATTGAACAAAATGTTATCATCACCTCATTACATCATATGTCTTTAGAAAATAAATGCTTGTGTGATAAAATTTGTTCCCTTGAAACTATAGTCAGTAATTTTGATGATATGAAAAGTAAAGTCGATGATCTTACCTTATGCATTGAAAAGTTTACAAATGGCAAAAATAATTTGAAAAAAATTACTTGAGGCATATCACACTGCTGAAAACCAAAATGGTCTAGGCTATAGACATGATATAAAATTGAAAGTCACAAATTTTACTTTGTAAGTGTTGTTGCATCATACATAACACATAACTGTTGCACGTATTGTGAAAAATTAGGATACAAAGCATCTAAATGTTATATTAGGAATAAGGTGTAATTCGGTATGAAAACTGTTTGGAGAGTAAAAGCTACTATCACTTACTCCTATGGACCCAAGAAGATATAAGTACCAAAAGTCACTATTCCATCTTGTGTATAGGAATATTTGCTGGACAAAAAGAGCTCCACAAAATAGCTTTTGGATAGTGGATGCTCAAGACATTTGACATGAAATGCTAAACTGTTGGAAAATATTCAAGTTACAAGTAATGTATTTGTCACTTTTGGAGACAAAAAGAAAGAAAAAATACTTGGAATAGGTAATATTGGTAAGAAAGCTTTAACTATCATCAAGCATATGCTATTAATTGATGAATTAAAGTATAATCTTCTTAGTATCAGCCAACTATATGATAATGGATGCAAGGTTATATTTGAAAAAGATTCTTGCATCATCATGGATAGTTCCAACAATACGACTATTCTTGTTGCTAATCGTGTTAGAAATGTTTATATTCTCTATTTGGATGATCTTGTAGCACATGATATTAGATGCCTCTCTGTAAATGATGATAATAGCTATCTTTGGAATAGAAGGCTAGGTCATGTATCAATTAATTTGCTAAATAAATTATCTTCAAAAGAACTTGTTAGAGGACTAACCAAAATGAGATTTGATAGAAATCGGGTGCGTGATACTTGCCAATTTGGAAAACAAACCAAAACCTCTTTTAAGTCCAAGAAAACGATTTGAACATCAAAACCTCTTGAGCTCATACACATGGACTTATTTGGACCAATGAGGACTATTAGTCTTGGTGGTAGAGGTATGCTTATATAATTGTGGATAATTTCTCAAGATTCACTTGGACCTTATATCTTGCTCAAAATGATGAAGCCTTTTCTGAATTTTCAAAATTACTCAAACGTATTCAAAACATCCTTGGTTGCAAATTAATCTCAATTAGAAGCAACAATGGTAGAGAATTTCACAATCATGATTTCACACAATTTCAGCTGCCAAAACTCCTCAACAAAATGGTGTGGTTGAGAGAAAAAATAGAACATTGCAAGAAATTGCTAAATCAATGCTATATGAAAACTCCTTTCCAAAATATTTTTGGGCTAAGGCTGTGAATACAGCCTACTATATTGTCAAGAGAGTTATGCTAAGACCGTTCCTAAGAAAAACTCCTTTTGAACTAATATTTGACAAAGTTCCATCCATTTCATATTTCAAAGTTTTTGGATGCAAATGTTTTGTCCTCAATATTCGCAATAATCTTAGAAAATATGATAGCAAATCTGACGAGACTATATTTCTTGGATATTCTTTCAACAAAAAGGCATATAACGTATATAATAAGAGAACTCTATGTATGAAAGAATCCGTACATATTATATTTGATGAATCGAATATATATTTTGCTAGAAATAATGATGATGATATAGGTGTCTCAAAAGAAAAGGGCAGTGAACAACATATTGCTCCTCCACTCGATATTCATGCCAAATAAGAGGAACTAGAGGAACAACAAGCTGAAGAAAATAATCAAAGAACTAAAGAACTCACAAATCAAGATCTGCCAAGAAATTAGAAGCACAAAACTATCCATCCAAAAGAGCAGATCATTGGTAATCCTAGCTGTGGAGTCAAAACGAGATGGTATTTTGTTGAAAATTTTACTCTACTATCTAGTATTGAACCAAATTGCATTGATGCAGCTTTACATGATAAATTTTAGATTATGGATATACAAGAAGAGCTTAATCAATTCGAAAGGAATCAAATTTAGAAGTTTGTCCCTAGACCACTTGACCATCTCGTAATTGCCACCTAATGAGTATTTAGAAACAAACTTGATGAATATGGTAGTATTATCATAAATAAAACTAGATTAGTTGTCCAAGGATTCAATCAAGAAGAGGATATCGAATATGATAAAACCTTTGCTCCTACTATTCGATTAGAACCAATAAAAATGTTACTTGCATTTGCTTCTTTTAAAGGGTTTTATACTCTACCAAATGGCTATCAAGAGTGTTTTCTTAAATAGTTTTATTGAAGAAGAAGTATATATGAAACAATCTCCTGGTTTCACTCATGAACATTTTTCAAATCATGTTTTCAAACTTTTAAAAGCCCTTATGGTTTAAAACAAGCTCCAAGAGCATGATATGAAACACTAAATGGTTTTCTACTCTTAAAAGGCTTTTCAAGAGCCTTAGTTGATACCATATTATTTATCAAGTCTGAAAAATCTAATAATATCCTAATTGTATAAATATATATTGATAATATTATTTTTAGAGTTACTAATAATTCTTTATGCAAGAAATTTGCCAAGACAATCCAGGAAGAATTTGAAATAAGCATGATGGGAGAACTTAACTTTTTTCTTGATCTTCAAATTAAACAAACCAAATATGGAATCTTCTTAAATCAAGTCAAGTATGCCAAGGAACTGCTCAAAATGTTTTGTATGAACGAAGCAAAATAAATATATACACTTATGAGCACTTCATTAAAGTTTGATAAAGATAAAAAAGGTAAGAAAATAGATGAATCAAAATACAGAGATATGATCGGAAATCTCCTCTATCTTACCATTAGCAGGCCTGATATTATGTTCTCAGTATGTTTTTGTACTAGATTTTAATCATGTCCAAAAAATCTCATCTATGTACTGTAAAACGAATCCTTAAATACCTAATTAGAACTCATGATTATAGCTTGTGGTATTCTTGAACTAATTCTTTTGATCGTATAGGATATACGGATGCCAACTACGCCGGTTGGAAGGTTGAAAGAAAAAGTATCAGTGGTCATTGTTAATTTCTTGGACATTCTCTTATCTCGTGATATAGCAAAAAGCAAGCTTATGTCTCTCTTTCAATAATCGAAGTAGAGTACATAGCAGCTGGTAGTTGCTCCGCGCAAATTCTATGGATGAAAAACACCTTGCTCGATTTTGGTTTAAATTTTAATTGTGTGCCTATCTTATGTGATAATACTAGTGCTATTAATTTAACCAAAAATTTTATTCAGTATTCTACAACTAAGCATATTGAAATTAAGCATCATTTAATTAGAGATCATGTACTTAAGAATGATGTGTGTGTTGAATACATTCGAACTAATGAACAGTTTGTAGACATCTTTACGAAACCTCTAGCCAAAGATAGATTTATTTATCTAAGAAAAGGTTTAGGAATTACTAAAACTATGTATTTGCCAAGGATTGGTTTATTCATTCTTGCAGAACTACTGAAGATATACCTTTCGGACAGAAATTTTGGATGTAATATCTAAGAAACATGAATCTAAAATCCCATCAACTACACGTCCTACATTTTGCTTTTTGGACGGACTAATTTGGACTCAGTCCAAATCCAAAATAGCAGGAGCCCAAAATTCATGAAGAGCCCATTTTCATTCGAAAGAAAGAGAACATAAGTCCATAAATCACTTTTTAAAATTTTCAAATGTCCGCACTTTTTCAAAAAAAAAATGACCCTATCTCTGGTGAAAAGTCTTTGATAAAAAGTACTTGATTGTACTTATCCACTCTAAAACCTAAGAAATCACAAAAAAATGCTATCATTTTCTCTCTCCTAGAAATCTAAAACTGTCATTATTCTCTCTACTTCTCTCACAATTGTAACTTTATCTTCTCCCAACTGAAACGAAAATCTTTCATCTTCTTCTCACTCTTGCCATGACGAAAGTGTCAAAATTTGACAAAAGAACCACACAAAAGACCAAGATGGGCAAGAAAAGCAAAGCAGCAGTTAAGACAAAAGCCTAAATCCTTGTGGTATTTTTACCCTATACGGATTCACAACTAGGGCAACGCACCGCACAACTGGGCACCAAGTAGAAAGAAAAGAAAATCGCTGAAGAAGCCTCTTGATCCTTCTCATTCACAGAACATATTGTACTAGAAAGCTCTGAAATCTAGGTACCGCACTTTCTTGATAAAAAAAATGCGAGTCTGATTTTAATGATTGGTTGTCTAGATATAGGATTGTGGTCACGGGATATTGGGTTGATACTGAAGGATTTTTGAATTTCTCCGACATTCTGATTATGTTAGAAAATCTTAGTTGGGGAGCCTTGTTATCAATAATTGAGAAACTATACACTCCTCTAGTTTGGAAATGTTATGCAAATCTAAAAAGGGAAGGTTAGAGGAGACGGGGGGAGGTTTTATGGTGCAATAGTATAGCACTAGAGTAGGATCAGTGAATATGGAATTCGACTATCAGTTGTTAAATCGAATTTTTGAAGTGAGAGATTGAGAGATTCAATTTTTTGAAATGGACAAATTCCCTAAAGGATCAAACCTTTTTTACTTAGGAAGATTTGAGGAGAGATTTACTGGTGGAAAGAGTTTTAAGAACTCAAGTGATAGAAATTCAAAATAGTTAAATGGTGCTGGAAGGATTTTGCACCATATAGTGTCAACTATAGTTGCTCTAAGTTTTGGGCACGAGACATCAGTAAGTATCATGCAAATGATACTGATATTGGCCCTATCTGGAGGTCGACAGATCAATTTTAGCTTTTTGGTAATTAAGTTGATGATGCAGTTAAAAAATACATCTCACAAGGCATTTCCATATGGCAATCTATTAACCAAAGTCTTCAGGCATTTCAATGTAGATCTAAATACTTGTGCGTCTGGTCAGCTTAAGACAAATGTGTATAAACATGGAGTCTTTTGAAAAAATGGGTGTTGTTTAAGTGAATAAGGAATGGGTCTTACTTAAAGATGTATCGGATGAAGAAAAAGAAAAGCTATTAAAAATCAAAAGTGAAGGAAAAAGAACTACACTTGCTACCCAAGTGGGGATGAAACAGAAGTCTGAGATAGGAGAAAAATCCTCAAACAAGAGGAAGGAGAAATGGAGAAAAGTAGTCTGACTCAAGGTATCCTAAATGCTTTGAACAGCTTAGCTGAAAAGTTTGATAGCTTTCGGGCAGAGGTCACTGGAATTACAAAGTTTAGGAACTAGATTGAGAAATATGAAAGAAAAGACCACTGAGGGAGTCTATGATGAATAAGCTCCTCCTGAAGAACAAATGAGTAGAAAAGAAACTGCCTCTCCTAAAAATAAAGACACATATGGTAAACAAACTGAGCAAGAAGCACAACCAGAGCAAGAAAATGAATTAGAGAAAGAAGAAGAAAGTAAGAAGGAGAATGAAGTCCCCACCTCTGCTACCCCTATTGCAGTACATGCTCCCAATCCAACCAAAGTCGAAAGTTCATCTGGTAAATAGCAGAAGCATGTGGTAGTAAAAAGAAAGTCCAACCAAATTGTTGGACAATATTCAAAAAGGGGTGTCGAGACTAAGTCTGCAACAATCCACATTTTCTGACTGGCCAATCCTGTGTGCTACTTACAGCTTTCCTATGCTTGAAAAATTTTTATTGCTTTTCTATTAACAAACAATTTTATGATTTTTGCATTTCTACTTGAATAATTTATTTCTGCACTTATATCCTGCTGATCCTCTGACTATATATATTTATTCTTTTGATCGTCGTTTGCCCATATGCATTCTTTTTCTATTTGAACTCTTTATTCTATATTTCTTGCATTTTGATTGATGACAAATGGGGAGAAATGGTATTAAACCTAAATGGTGGTGGATGGTGGTTTGTGATTTATGAGTGGATTGTATTGTGCTTTGTGAACTTTGAATTGTAGTATGAATTGTGAACAGAAGTATGAATGCTGGTAGATTGTGAATTGTTGAATTGTGGTGTGAATTGTGATTAATGACAAATTGTATTGAAAATGGTGGATTGGGAACTATAATGTGAGTTATATGTTATGGATTTATAGACTGTTTAGGACTGTTTGTGGTTTGAGAATGTGGACTGTAAAAAATTGGGTGACTTAGTAGAGACTATGTTGAGATATCATTACAATTACGGAATAAAGAGTTTAAAATTTGAGTGTGAGTTTATTGTGCATTCCAATTTTTTTTACTTGGCTTAATAATTTGTTTTTTACTATGGTTGTGATATGTACTTCGTTAAATATTCAGATAATGAGGATATCTATGCTTATAAAACTATTGGCATTAAACCTGAATGGTTGTGGATGGTGGATTTTGATATGTGAATGGATTGTATTGTGCTTTGTGAACTTTGAATTGTGGTATGAATTGTGAACTAAAGTATGAATGGTGATGGATTGTGAATTGTTGAATTGTGGTGTGAATTGTGATTAATGACGGATTGTATTGAAAATGGTGAATTGAGAACTATGATGTAAAATTATATGTTATGGATTTACAGATTGTTTAGGACTGTTTGTGGTTTGAGAATGCAGAATGTAAAGAATTGGGTAACTTATTGGAGACTATGTTGAGATATCATTACTATTATGGAATAAGGAGTTTAAAATTTGGGTTTGAGTTTGTTATGAATTTCAATTTTTTTTTAACTTTAGCTTAATAATTTGTTTTTTTCTATAGTTTTGATTTGCACTTTGTGAAATATTCGGATAATTAGGATTTTTATACTTAGAAAAACTGTGCAATTTTTTTTTGTTTTGCACAGAAAAATTCCTTGTGTTGAAATACCTTGAGAAAACTGGGTTGTGTTGAAAATCTCTGAGCTATCTTTGTGAAAATTCTTCTTTATCCTACAGAGGGAGTTTTGGACCTACATTTCTTTAATCCAAAATATCAGTCTAAAAATAACTTTTTAAAAGGCTAGCTTCTATCTCATTTTACCCTATTTTGGATACAAGTTGTGGAAGTCCAAAATCTTGAAATTCAGTCTTATTTTCAAATGTACTTC
The DNA here is from genome assembly GCA_026120185.1 of Voacanga thouarsii. Taxonomy (NCBI): domain Eukaryota; kingdom Viridiplantae; phylum Streptophyta; class Magnoliopsida; order Gentianales; family Apocynaceae; genus Voacanga; species Voacanga thouarsii. The sequence goes on from JANUWF010001827.1 coordinate 489,936, forward strand.
ATAGCTCTTTATCTACTGTTCATATATGCACATACATAGGGAGAGTGTTACATTTTATGATTTACCTTCTACGCTTCTTTATGTACATAACTATATATATTTTTTATTACCTTCATCCGGCTATTTCCTTATGAAATAGTCCTTTAATAGAATGAAGGAGGATAAGGAGGTTAGTTGGGCCATAAACTCATTGAGCCATATTTTTTAGTACATGCTTAAATTTTCTTATCTTAATCTCATAAGCACTCTTTTAAATCCCATAATGAGAGAATGCTTTTCTGTTAAAAATATTCTTGTTTTTCTTGATCTAAAATGTCCATATTGTACATATCATTACTTTTTATATCACAATCCCATCAAATTTGTCATCACTAAAAAATGAAGAGATTGTTAGCCCTAAGAGTATTCTCCTATGTTTTGACTTATGACAAATATTGATAAGGACTAACTTATGTAACTTATATGTAAAAAGACATGTTTGACCTTAGTTCTTCCAAAGGAATGCAAATAAGACAGCTAAGCAACTCTTGAGTAATGAAATCCAAATCAAGTATATCTTTAATTCAAGAGCTTGCAAAATTATGAAGTCCTTATGAAAGAACTTTAGATTATGAATTGTTTGTTAAGGTATAATGTGTAAATTCCTATATCTCCTTTATCTTATGATTCAATTTATTTCTACCTTGAAGCATACAAATAAAATGATTTCAAAGAGTAAGCTTTCAGATGTTGGGATTAAGTAGTTCGGATAGACACTGCATTCAAAAGCTTCGTCCAAAACTCTGTAACAGTGTCAAAGTATTTCTGCCTAAAAAGTGCCATTTTGGACTCACTTTTTAGACGCGCTTTCTTCCAATCATTGAGTCCAAAACTTTGGAAAATCTAATAGTGAAAAACTAGTCGTTACTAGCCATTGCTATCATACTTTTTGCTCCTATATAAGCTTTCAAAACTCGATTTTGAAGTAGATTTTTATGCTATCTTTCTCAGAAACACTCTTACACTTTATAATATAAAATTCTCTCTTTTCATTTGTGCTTCAAAAGTAAAATTAAACTATTTAAAAGGTAAAAGGTGTTGGTACTCATCTGTTTGCAATCTGCTCAAACTTGTGAGCTATTTCTATAAACTTTCCTTTGTTCTATCTTGTATTAAGGTTGAGAAGGCAAAACCTAGTTAGGGGTGAGCTTTGATTGTTGTGATTAAAGAGGTTGGGTGTAAAATCAAGATTAGTGATCCTCTTGTGTAAGATTGGTGTCACCTACCACCATTAAGTTGGGAAAAAGGTTTTTAGTGAGTTGTATTGAAATCCTTAAGTAAGAACTTAAGGTAGTGGATGTAGATCTTTGAGAATCGAACCACTATAAATTCCTAAACTTTACTTTATGCCTTACTTGCTTAAAATTTCTTCACTGGTCCTTTCATCTTAAATGCTCTATTCTTTTTTGCTAAAAATCAGTGAGTCATATATGATCTTCTTATTCTGATTTGAAACTGTCTTTTAAAATCTCAACTACCCATCTTCATTTCATAACATTTCGTGCTAATTTAATAGCCTTCCGGCTGCATTCTTGAAATCGCAAAACCTTCTTGAAACCACGAAGCATTTATTTCATTCAATTCAGATTTTTTTTTTTTTTTTTGGGAACAAAATTTTGAATCAAGTATTGTTTGCCAAAAACCTTATTTACCCTTCCCCTTCCCCTCTAAGGTTTTTCAAATTGGATTCAGAAGTTAATCTAAAATGGTCCTTTAAGCTCATTGATATTGGAGGAATGACTTCAGTGTGATTCTTATCTTATAGGTAAAATGACAAGAAGGTCCTTTACTCAAAAGGAAAAAAGAGTAAAAGAAAAACTTAAGTTAGTTCATATTGATGTTTATGGTCCTATGTCTACACATGCTAGGGAAGGATATGAATAGTTCATCACATTCACGAATGATTGTACATATTTGGTTTCGTTTGCTTGATGAGGTACACGTTTGGCTATTTTGATAAATTTAAAGAGTATAAGGTTGAAGTGGAGTATAAAAAGTAAACTAATCAAGAAGTTAAGATAGGATTATGACAGAGATTATCTCTTTAGTAAATTCAAGGACTACATTGTACATCAGTGTATAATATTTCAACTAACTACATTTGGGACTGTCTAGCACAATGGAGCAATTAAGAGAAGAAATATAAATTTGATAGAAATGGTCAAGAGCATGATAAGTTATAAAACTCTTCCTACTTCTTTTTGGGGATATGTTTTGAAAATAATAGCATATATTCTGAACTTGGTACATTCAAATCAGTACCTAAGATACCTTATAAGATGTGGACTAAAATTAAGCTTAGTCTAAATCATCTTAAGCTATTGGGTTATGTAACTTATATGCTAACTAAAGGAAGTAAACTAGAGCCAAGATCATAATTATGCTACTTTTCGAGTATCCAAAAGGAATATGAGTGGATGCTTTTATCATCTTCAAAAGTAAAAAGAACTTGTAAATACTCATACTAGACACTTGAAGGATGAACAAAGTGTATCTATTAAGATTTTTAGTAAGGTGGAATTAGAAGAGAAATTGACAGATACTTCAACTTCTAATACCTCAATTGAGGATCCTAAAAAGGCACAACTAGATATTCCTATATAAATCGAGCCACGTCGTAGTGAAAGAATATCTAAGGTTCCAGAAAGATGGATTGGAAAAGCCTTTGAGGTAGTCTTTGATTATCAAGAACAAGATCCCACTACATATAACGAGACTATTACTGATGTTTATGCAAAAAAATGGCAAGTGACAATAAATGTTGAGATTGAATCTATGTATCTCAATCATGTTGGAAATCTTGTCACTATACCTGAAGGAATTAAACACATTAGGTGTAAGTAGGTATAAAAGAGAAAGAGAGGTGTAGATAAAAAGGTGAAAACGTATAAAGTAAGGTTAGTTTACAAAAAGTTATACTCAAAAAGAAGGTATCGATTATGAGGAGACTTCTTCACTGATCGCTATGCCTAAGTCCATCAACATACTCTTAGCCATGCATGTCACTATAATTACGATGTATGACAAATGGATGTCAAGATAACTTTATTTGATGGATCCAGCTTGAAGGCTTTATTGCAAAAGACTAAGAACATATGGAATGAAAACTTAAGAAATCCATTTAAAGACTTAAACAAGCATCACGAGCATAAAACATATATTTTGATGAAAATGTAAAGTTTTATAATTTCATACAAAACGTGAATGAATCATGTATGTATAAGAAGACATATGGGAATAATGTGTCGTTTATAATACTTTATGTGGATGATATTCTACTCATTGGGAATGATATAAGGATATTGTTATTTATAAAAGTTTGACTATCAAGTCAATTTAGCATTAAAAGATATGGGAGAAGCTAATTACATTCTTGGTATAAGGCTTTTTAAATAGGAAGTAAAGAATGTTAAGTTTATTCCAATCTATTTATATTGACAAGATATTGGTTACGTTTAGTATAAATCAGTACAAGGGGGCTATCATACCCTTTAGGTATGGATTGACCTTGTGTTCTAAGCACTATCCTTAGACATAGGAAGAAAATGATAAAATGAGTAGGATTTTCTAATAGACTCAAGTTCCATTTCAGATTCCAGATCTAGACTCTTACTAAGTCGAATTGTAATTTTTTTTTCCTGAAAAGATTTTCTAAAGTAAGAAGAAGTTTTAATTTAAAAAAAAAAACTTGTAGAGTTAAAAAATATTTTATGAATAAATGATAATTTTTCAGAATAATAAATTATTTGCATTGGAAATTTTTTTAAAAAATAAAACATTTTCACTTTTTACATCTTAAAAATCGATCCGGTGCACATTCGGGGTACTAGGTGTCCAAATCAGTAAAATTTTTGGTTTACTATCCAAAAGTATACTATTTTTATTTTGATTTTTTTTCCCCTTCCAACGGTGTACCTTTTTTTGAGAAATTAAAAATAATATTATTAACTTCAATCACAAATTTTGGGGTACTTGTTATCAGAAGGCAATAAAATTTCAACAAACTAATATTTTTGTTTTTTCAACTGCCAAAAGAAACTAAAATCAGTAGTCATGAAACTCTGCGCACATAATTCTTTTTTTAGCGAAGTTGACTATTGAATTAGTAGAAAATTTTGGCTATTAATCTATTCTTTTCTTAAATGTATCAAAATAATGAAGATAACGTGACTCCATACGAAATACTAATCTTTATCGGTAAAACAAATAACGAAATGAAAAATTACATCGTCTTACATTATTTTGTTTTAGTTTTCAAAATAATTATTCAAAATGTCAATTTTTAATTTTCCTACCAAATGAAGATTAGAAATTGACCCCATAAACCTACAAAATTTATTTATCTTATAATTTTTTTCCTTAATTTCTCTTCAAAATAATAATTTGGGCGTGTTTTCAAATTTGAAACACCCTCGTTATCACCCATAATCGCTACACCAAGACACCTTGTCAATATGCCATAATGTACGGTAGAATATGATGCTATCTCATTAATTTTTGTATCAAAATTTAAGATGATTAAATACTAATTTCGTTTTAAAATAATTAGAACTTTTATAAACTTTTTAGTTTTAAGTTATTTGTCATTTTAAATAAAAATGTATCTATTTTCCTTTTATTAATTATATCTTTATCATTTATTTTTCATTAAATTATACGTAAATTGATTTTTAGATTTTAAAATGACTTTACAATTTCTAATGAGGATAATTTAATCTTTTTATCTAAAAACTTAATAGATAGTAATAGATTGTTTTTAATTAGTGTGATTTGTGTAATAATAATAATTATTTTAAAATAAAGAGAGTAATAAAGAATGTGCTGCTTGATATGCTGTAGGTAGAATTGCTTTTAACTTGTGTTAGTTTTTTAAGATATATTTTGATCTAATGTGCCCAGTAATTAATTTGGGTTGCAATGATTTTGTCTCCCATCAATTCAGAACCACAACTTTGAGCATGGGGACTAGGGCTGAATAATTTGTGCTTAGGATTGCTCCTAATTTAATGGATAAAGTCTATAAAATTATATATACAAACTAAAAAATATTTTATGGAAAAAAGATAAAATTTACATGGGATCAAGAAAGCAAAATGAACCACCTTCAATCTAATAAAATTTTACCTATTAAATTTAAAATCTTGATCGTTAAATGATTGGTTAAATTATACAGTCTTTATCGGAAAATGTATAATAAATATTAAGGCAGTGTCATACTCCAACCTATAAATATATCTTGTTGGTGGACCATTTGTTCCGATGATTATTGGAAATGCTGCAAATTCTTGTACAAGTCATTTTGCTCGTTATCTATACCTCTTCTACATGTACATGCCATCCTTACACAGGGTCATGTTAATCTTCTCTATGTCGTTTAGGTTTTATTGGATGTCCCGAAGGATCCTCTTTTGCTCTCTGATCTATACATGTCAAGAACTTTGCAACAAAGGCGTCTCCTGTGAAGATGAAGATAGAAAATCATCTTTTGATTCTACCTGCTCGTCAGTTTCTTTGAACTTTGCCCACAGTACTCCATAAAAACCTGTTATAACTATGATTGATCCAATAATGCTGCAAGAAACATCATACCGTGTGTATTAGATACTGTTGAAAAATCATATTGGATTTCTTTGTAAGCATTGAGTCAGTGAGGAGAAATGTTTTCTTACGTTCCAATGTAAAGAGTTTCACCAAGGAAGATGACACCCATGATTGCAGCAATAGCAATTCCCAGGGGCTTGAACATGGCTACAAATACAGGGCCCTTTTTGTGTATGCACCATATTTCCACCAAATATGCTATCACATTTCCAACCAAAGCCTGTGATGAAAAGTAACTATTTCAAATTACTTCCAATATCGTGTTACTTTCTCTCATCTAGTCGAATCACGTATAGAACGGTTGAAATATGTTTACCAACAAAAATATGGCTATATAAGAGTGGTTTAAATGCAGCATTTTTTTCCTTTATTAATATGCTAGAAAGGAAAACATAATTAAATTCAAGCGTCGGACACTAACAGCGTAGATAACTGTGAGAAGCTCAATATCTGGCCTTAATGTCCAAGCATTTGGTTGATATATCTCTGCAACAAACGAGATTGCGGCAGATTGAATTGTTCCAAACAAGAAATAGCAAGCCACAATGGTTATCTCTGCCGGGTACTCCTTAACCATTGGTCCCTTGAAAGTATATAGAGTTTGATTAGCTTAATTCTCTCAAAAAAATACACATTTATCAACTTGACTTTTTCAATATTACCTGACCAATGATATATAATGCAATGCACAAAGAAGCAGTAGCACAAAAGAGGCCTCCGATGACCCAATTTCTTCCTGTTGCCAATAGTGTAGGAAAAAGGTTGGGTGACTGAAGAAAGCTTCCCAACAAGGATTTATACCCAGAAGAGCCAATTGGAAAGCCCTTGTAAAGTGTTACTGTTAATGCTCCTGAAACCGACACCAAGGTTCCTATAATCTTGATCTGACTTCTCGTGCTTCTCAAATTAAAATTTTCCATCCTATCAAGAAAAGGCATAATAGAAGCAACTTTGTTACAAGGTTGATATCAGTGACACTATATCACAAGAACTCTTGTTTTGAGGTAATACACTACATGTCGATTAAGTTTCAAGACTTACATGCATGTTACTATCACTATTATAACTAAGTATTATGCAACCATGTTCAAATTATTATTATGCCTCGTTCAGTTTGAATAGAAGAATTCTCCTAACTCACTAATTTTCTGTAACAGAAGAACTCAGGGCATATGAGAAGAAGATAGGGTTGCCACCTCAATACAACAGCAAGCAAAAATGTGAAAGCTGGAATTAAGTTTTTCATGGAAGAAAAAAGGGTTGGAGAGCCGTAATCTATTCCAGCATATTCACAGTTGTGATTAATTGTCATTCTGCAATACACAAACAATAACCCAAAATTTCAGAAAAAACCAAGGGGAAAACAGAAAAGAATGTGGACCCTTATGGATTAAAAGGTAGCATAGCTTTTGGAATTCAATTTAAGTGCGTACCCAAGCAAGCTGAAGAAGAAAAACTTGCCAAGAAGTGAGAAGGTCAGAGGGGGGATTTTCTTTCTGCAAATACAATAAGAACAACAAACCAATTAAAACTCGTGTTCAGATCCCTGCTCCCCAACAGTAAGTTGCATCATAAGCAGAAATTCAGAAACACAATCAAAATTGCTAGGTAATGTACCCGTGGATTATGAAAGAAAGAGGGAAGAGGATGAGAGTAGAAAGAACACTTGCGTAGAAAATGAAGGCATAGCGGTTCATTCCTTTGGCCATGGCTGCTTTACTCATTGTGGTTAAGCCAACAAGAAGAACTTCCAATGTCACCATGGCTACATATGGCAAAGCTTTTGCTAACCAAGAAGTCAACCCCATCGCCATTTCTCACTGCGTTTCCGTGTTTCTTCTGCCGTGGCCACTTCTTCTGGTTGAAGATGAAAATTTTGCAAATTTTCAACGTCCCAAAACACAATTTGACCACACTATAAAGCAATGAAGCAGAGTTAAGAAAGAGTGTGTTCCCAGAGCGAATCTGTAACCAATAATCCGAAATGTTTCATGATGGAAAATGTACTATAAAAAATAATTGATTCCAACTCTGATGTTACTGATTTTAGTTGTTTCTTTCAATAATTTTGTTCTTTGAAGCAGGAAGATTCGGTGGAATGGAGCCCAACATAGAAATCTTTGTTTTTGAGGAAGAAAAGTTCTATGTTTCGTACATTTGTGGTGATTAATTACGCATGCTTGGCTCTTGTTCCCGTCCCTGCTATGAGGGGAAATAATTATGTCAAAGTGCCTGATTGGATGGCCATTTGCACATGTCAAAGGACATGACTGTTTATAGGTGAAACGTTGATTTTATGTCTCCTTGACAACTAAAATTATAATCATCGATGATTTTATGATTGAAACGTTGATATTCATTATTGAATTGAATTGAAAAATCAAACTAAATCGATTTTAATTTTAATTTTTAGTTTTATTTAAATAAAATTTGTTTTAATATTATTTTAAAATTTATATAAAAATTCGGTTTAATTTTTAATTTTTTAAATTAAAAATAAAAAATCTAATTATATTTTTTTAAAATATATATATAATTAATATTAAAATATGGTTATTTATTTATTTATATAAATTATGATTTTTTTAAAAAAAAAATTCAGTTCGATTTTATAAAAAATTTCGATTCAATTCGATTTTGTCTAAAATAATACCATTGTTAATTGAGTGTGAGATCTCCATCTTTACAAATTGTATTCGTAACTATAATTTTCTACTAAAATATGTGGCCTAAACTTTTAAAATATTTAGACTTTAGTTTATATTATATTTTTTATATTAAATTTGAATTGTAATTTATGCTGAACTGTAATTATTTGGATTTAAATTTATATTGGGTTAATAAATTTATTAAATGAAGCATTCAAATTCAATGCAGAACTAAACCGAACAGAGTTTAATCAAAATTATTTTTGTTCGGTTATATTTGTTTATTTTAAATTTCGATTTGCTTTGATTCTAATTAAAAAAATTAAAAATTAAAAATCGAATAAAAAATCGAATGCCCAGTGCTAATCACATCTAACTTTTTCAGTCCTAATATTTTTCTGATTTGAAAAAAAAAAATTGTTACGCTTTGAATTTTAATAATGGTGAATTTCAATCATAAGTTTGTAATTATTAACTTTTAATATTAGACATAGTTTTTTATTTAAATTTCAAGAGTACCATCACCCCCATAAACCATATTTTTACAATCTATTATTGGGTATTGTATTTACCTCAGCAAATAATACCATCAATGATTTTCAATCATATAAATATTCTTCACTTTTTAAAATTAATTTTGTCTGCTATAAATTATTATTAAAAAAGCTCAAATAAAAGTGATTAGTCAAGTAGTAATTTAAATTAGTGTTATGTGTATTTTTTATATTTTATAACTTAAAATCGCGTCTACATAATAATTACTAAATATATAAATTATCTTGACCGTTAAAATTAATTTTTAAAGTTGACTTCTAAATACAAAAATAATTGTAATTTTTCTTAATCAAATTACTAAAAGCATGACTGGTAAAATTACATTTGACATCAAACTAGTCCAGAAACTAGATATTTAGGACTGTATAAATTATATTTTAAATATAAAACGTTATAAAAGTCGCTATAAAAGTTATAAACTTATGTACATTACTTAAAAAATTATATAAAAATAATACCAAACCTAAAAATACTTTAAAATATTCCAATCAGAAAAAGAAATTAATTATGCAATTTGATCAAGTTGTCACGCTGGCTTCAAAACCCCTTTAAATGTTTCTTGCATTCTAACAGGGAAAGCGGATTGCCAGTTGCCTTTTCCATCACCACCCCCCCCCCCCACCTTTTTTTTTTTTCTCCTTTTAATCCCTTTCCTTTTTGGGGCCAATCTCTACATCATCACATAATTTAGGGCCGTACAATTCAAAAAATATATACTTTCAATTTTTTGGGCAATTATTTCAACTTTAAACTTGACCTGATTTCAAAATGGAGTTTTTGAAAATGAGCTTAACATAAAAATGTAAATTTTGGACCAAGTCTAGTTTAATCTTTTATTTTGTCCATTATATATATATATATATATATATATATATATATATATATATATATATATATATATATTCTCTTTATATTTTGAAAAAGTATATGTGGATTGAAATTAGAAGTGTTTCTTAACCAATTGAGTTATATCTCCTACATTATGTATATGTAGTCTAGATGAAGAAAATTCACCTAAATCCTATATAAAATACTGTTTATACACTATAAATTAAATTTTTTTATTTACAAAGTACAACAAACAATAAATGTTGTACAAGTTTTCAATACAATAATTTATGAACTATAGGATAACCAAAGACAGAACTAAAAACTTAAGGTTGGGGAGGTGGTAAATTATACGAAAAGGGATAATATTATAATTTTAAAAATATTTTTGGAAAGAAAAATAAAAATTTAATTTTGTATGTTAATTTTAAAATTTTAAAAAAATTTGGGGGCGGGCGTCAACACCTACCCTACAAAATACTTTTAATCTTTTTCCAAATAATAATGTGCAAGAAAAAGAAATAACATGCTTGTATATAATTCTATGTACTTACTCATCAATTTAGAGGTTAAAAGATTAAAGATTGTAAGCAAACAATTTAGATTTGGGAAAATCAGTCAAGGTAATAATAAAACTAAGAGAAATTTAGGAGAGAGAATTTAGAAAGTTAAGAGAGATTAGTTTAGGGGTGAAAGGTATTAATAGGGAATTAAAGAGATAAAGAAAAATTAAAAAATTGGTGTACGTTTTTTTGGCAAATAAAAAAAATAATACTTAAGGTTTAATATTTTTTATTTTTCTTTCCAAAAATATTTTTAAAATTATAATATTATCTCTTTTCGTATAATTTACCACCTCCCAACCTTAAGTTTTTAGTTCTGTCTTTGGTTATCCTATAGTTCATAAATTATTGTATTGAAAACTTGTACAACATGTATTGTTTGTTGTGCTTAATTGATGAGACTAGAGTCGGTGTAAATATTAAATTGGAGTTATGGCGGCAGACATTGGAATCTAAGGGTTTCAGAATTAGTAGGAGTAAAACAGAGTATATGGGATGCAAGTTTAGTGGTAGCAGAAACATAGCCCAGAGTGTAACTTTGGAAGGTAGAGATATACCGTTAGCTGATTGTTTTCGCTATCTAGGATCTATTATTCAGAAAGACGGAGAGCTCGATAGCGACGTTGCACATCGAGTTAAGGCGAGTTGGTTGAAATGGAGGAGTGCGATTGGTATTCTTTGTGATCGTAATGTACCGTTGAATTTAAAGGGAAAGTTTTACAAGGCAGTCGTACGACCTGCTTTGTTATATGGTACGGAATGTTGGGCAGCTAAAATGTGTCATATTCAAAAAATGAAAGTAGCTAAGATGCGTATGTTACGGTGGATGTGTGGATATACTAGGAAGGATAGAGTTAGAAATGAGATCATTAGGGAAAAGGTGAGTATGGCATCTATTGAGGAAAAGATAGAAAGTCGTCTGCGTTGGTTTGGACACGTTCAGAGAAGACCGAGGGATGCTCCTGTTAGGGCGATAGAGAGAGTGAGGCAGGATATGTTAGACAGAGGTAGAGGTAGAGGTAGGCCTAAAATGACATTGATAGAGGTAATTAAGAGAGATATGTCTTTGTTAAATTTGGATGAAAGTATGACGTTCGATAGAAGAAAGTGGCGAGAGAGGATTCATGTGAATGACCACACGTTGTCTGACGTTGGTTCATGTAGCCGACCCCAAGTTACTTGAGATTAAGGCTTAGTTTGTTGTATTATCTTCAATCACAAATTCTGGTATACTTGTTATCAAGAGGCAATAATGTTGGATCAATTAATTAATGGATATAATTATTGACTCCAATAATTGCGATTAGACTAAGAGTGCAGTTACGTTCTTTTAGTGGAGTGGAACGTAATCAATAAATTGACAAAATAATTTATTGGAACTTAGTCTAATTGTATCTGGTTAGGTCCCTTCAGTGGCTCCTAATTATGGGACAATAATAAATTATAATTTATTTATAATTTATTAATGAAAATTACAGGAAATAAAAAATCGTATTTTAGATGGAATAGGATAAGTGGAAATAGTTGTATTCAACTATACTTTTCTTATTCTATCAGGATTTGTATTATGAGATAGAGTCCAATATACATATGGGATATAACTCTATTTCAGAGATACGTGAAAAAACATCGTTGTTGTTCTCTGAGTTTTTCTCTCAGTTTTTGTGTGAGTCCACCCTCAACAAAGAGAGAAACAAAATATGATTAGCAATTTTCTGGTCCAAGGAGATTACATTGAAGAAGATTTGGGGGTTTGGAGCATTACCAGAAGGCTAAAGACTTAAAGAATCATATTGGTGAAGACGATATCTACAAAGGTATGGTTCATTTCACGTATTCTCGAGATTTAATATGGTTAACACATAAACATATTGATCCTATTAACTAACAATTGGTATTAGAGCCTGGTTTAGATATGTGTTTATGTGTTAAGATTAAATCTTTTATGCATATATTTAGTTGAACGGTATAGGAATAATGCATTTATATTCATGGTGAATGATTTGATTAATTCTGTTCAAAATAATTTTATGGCCATAGTTTTTGATTTGGTGAATATGTATAAGTATTATCGAGTCTTGTAACAAAAAGGGTAGATTACGTCTCCATGTTTCCCCTTTGATTTTTCTTTTAGTTTATTTTATTTTATTTTTATGTTATTAAAAAAAATGTACTGGAGCTCGGCGAAGAACAGCAAAAAGAAGAAAATTGTAATTGGGCATGAAGCCTTGCGGATGAGTTGCAGTTGGCAAAAGAAATAAAAAGCATGGCGGACGAAGTGATTGCTGGAAGACGAATTGCGGCTGGTGGATTGTCAGCCCAGTGGCCCAGATAGAGATTGGAACAGCCAGCATCTCGGGCTGGTCCAAGAGCCCGCATATGGCTGCCTAGGCCCAGTGGCTCCAGCCCAACACTGTTTGGGCCGAGAAGTTGGTTTGGCACAGCGCTGGATGCTGGGCTGGCCTGGCAATTGCTGGGTTGACCCATTTGGGTCAACAGATCCAGCATGCTTCTCTTTAATTAAAAAAAAAAAAAAAAAAACAAGGGGAGGAAATGGTTGAGGTGGGATTTGATCCCAAGACCTCCAACTTAGTCAGTGCAACATCCTAGCCACTACACCACTGCAAAACATGTGACTTAAGGTTGCTGTAACAGAATTATATTGCAGAAGATTGAAGGTTGGCTATTTTGTTAGCCAATTAGATTTTCAATTGTAATTTTGCAATTTTATTTTTGAGTCTAGATTAGCCATAAAATTATTTTTATTTTTATTTTATAGTTTTTACTATTTAATTTAGTTGAATTATATATCATTCATGTTAACATGCCATATAGTTTGCATTAACACCGCTTTATGTACTATTTAGTTATGCATAAATAAATTAATATTTTTATTAATTAATTAAAAAAATTAAGTGTGAAATGGTTAATTTTGATTAACCTTTGGCCTCCCCTATAAACCCATTGGTAAAATTAACGTTTGCTTCGTGCCATTTTAAATGGTCTCCATATAGGAAGGCTACGTTTTATTAGTTATTAGATTGGGCATCAAAGCTTTAATTATTATTATTATTATTATTTAAGTTTAATTCATTCATAATTACCCTATCGGTGATATGATTGGATTGGAAACTTTATATTAAAAAAATAATAATAAATTTTGAATATAGGGATTACACTTAAATCAAAGACATTATAAGGACTTCCTATAGAATATCCAAATAATGTCTACGATGGCCAAAATATTAATATTACTAAAACTAATATTGCATTTAGATACAAGATATATTATTTTAGTGGGATGATCTAGGCCTAACTATAAGTTATATTGTTATCTCCTATAGAGGTGCATATTACTTTGGGGTTTTAGATTGTGGATATTGACTTAACTATAAGTTACATTATTATCTCCTATAGAGGTACATGTTACTATAGAGTTTTAGGTTGTCATTTTTTATAGTAATTTATATTACTACTTAAAATATTATCATATTGATCATGCATCATACCATGTTATATTGATCATGCATCATGATATGATAAATGGCTCATATGTTTTATTTTATTTAATTTCAGAAAAATGACTTCCAACACTTTATCCCAAATTTTAACAAAGAACCAACTGGTTGGAGAAAATTTTATTGATTGGAAAAGGAACCTCATAATTGTACTTACTGCTAAGAAACTCAAATACGTGCTAACTGAACTGTGTCCTGTTAAGCCTACTGAACAGTCCACACGCGAACAAAATGAGGCTTATGATAAGTGGTTGAGTTCTGATGAGATGGCTCGTTGCTACATTTTGGGATCTATCTCAAATGTATTGCAGTAGAAACATGAGAACATAACAACTGCTACCGACATCATGAGAAGCCTCCAACAAATGTTTGAGCATAAGGGACGTCAGGCCCGTCAAGCAGCAATGAGGCGCATAATGAATATGCGTATGAAACCTGGAACGCTTGTGAGAGATCATATGTTAGAATTGATCGCTCAGTTTAACGTGGTAGAGGTCTTAGGGGCTGAAATTAAGCTTGAGACTCAGGTTGACATGGCTCTAGAAACTCTCCCAGAGATGTTTTCACAGTTCAAAATTAATTATAACATGAACAAGATGGATATGTCTCTTACAGAGTTAATGAAGGAGCTTGAGAGCGCCGAGGCTTCCCTAAAAGTGGGAAGTGGCAATGCTCTTGTTCTATCTCATGCTGGATCTTCCTCTTCCAAGCCTAAGGGCAAAGGAGGAAATAAGAGGAAGTATAATAAAGGGCCTAAGCAGCAAGTTAAGAAAGCAAGAGTGGATGAAAAGCCTAAAAGCAAATGTTTCCACTGCACGCAAAAGGGATATTGAAAGTCACAGTGCCCAGATTACTTAGCTAAATGTAAGCAAGGTACTGATGAGTTATCCTACATTGAAACTTGTTTAGTGGTTGATTCTACAAATACTTGGATAGTAGATTCTGGAGCCACTAACCATGTTTGCAATTCATTGCAAGGGTTCCAAGTAACCAGACATCTCAATGAAGGAGAGCATACTCTAAGAGTTGGCACAGGATCAGTGATATCTGCAAGAGTTGTTGGAGATGTTTGTCTTTATTTTGATAATAAAGACTTGGTTTTGAGAGATTGTTATTATGTTCCCGACATTTATCAAAATTTGATTTTGGTTTCTTTGTTATTCAAACAAAAATATTCTGTTAAATTTTATAAATTTTCAGTAGAGATATTTTTGAATAACTCTTTGATATGTCGTGAAAATTTAAATAATGATCTGTATATATTGAAACCTACCAACAGTTCATTATATCATACTGAAACTAATAAACGTATTAAATTATCTCCTACTAATGAGACTCTCCTATGGCATCTTAGACTTGGTCATATTAATCTAAATAGGATTCAAAGACTTGTAAAAGAAGGTCTTTTAAGTGACTTAAAGGTGGAACCTCTTCAAGTTTGTGAATCTTGTTTGGAAGGTAAAATGACCAAAAGATCATTTCCTTCCAAAGGAAATAGAGCAAAGGAAATCTTAGAATTAGTGCACTCTGACGTTTGTGGACCAATTAGTGTCCAAGCTAGAGGTGGGTATGAGTATTTCATTACTTTTACGGATGATTACTCAAGATATGGCTATGTTTACCTAATGACTCATAAGTCTGATGCCTTAGAAAAATTCAAAGAATTTAAGGCTGAGACTGAGAAGCAATTAGGAAAGAACATTAAGACACTTCGATCAGATCGAGATGGAGAATATCTATCCCATGACTTTAGATCATATTTGTCAGAAAATGGGATTTTATCCCAACTAAGTGCACCTGGCACTCCTCAACAAAATGGAGTGGCAGAAAGGAGAAACAGGACCTTGTTAGACATGGTCAGAACAATGTTAGGCTTTTCTACACTCAGTACATCCTTTTGGGAGTATGCTATACAAACTGCGACATATATATTGAATATGGTTCCATCAAAGTCTGTCCCTAAGACTCCATTGGAATTATGGAATGGGCGGAAGTTTAATTTGACACACATCCGAATTTGGGGTTGTCCTGCATATGTGCTAAAGGGAAAGATGGATAAGATGGAATCACGATCAAATTTATGTTTGTTTGTTGGGTATCCAAAAGGAACAAGGGGATACTACTTCTATAGTCCTCAAGATAAGAAAATATTTGTAAGTACAAATGCAATTTTCTTAGAGGACAAGTACATAGAAGAACGAGGATCTAAAAGTAGGGTTATTTTGGAAGAAACCAAGGGAGATAATCTCAAGCAAGTGGTTACTGAAACCCATACTCAAGATTCACGTGGAGAATTCGTATCTATGTTGCTTAACATGCCAGATTCCAGTGGGAGAGAAATAGATGTTACACCTTCTATACCTACTGGCTCTTCGGCACATAGAGTGGAAGAACCTCCTACCCCTATTCAAAATCCAATCGTTGAGGAATCAGCAGATCTAGTTCCAGTCAACGAGGAGGAGGAAAGCTAATCATCCAGGAACCTCCACAGATTAGACGAAGTGGGAGAGTCATTCGACGTCCCTCTAGATACTTACTCTATGGAGAAGCTTTTCAAGCAATCTCTTTTGAGGAAGAAGAGGATCCCGCCACGTATAAAGAAGCTATAGAGGACATAGACGCAGACCATTGGAAGAGTGCAATGGATTCGGAAATGAATTCCATGTACACTAACTCCGTCTGGGAACTTGTGGACCTGCCTAATGGGGTAAAACCTATTGGGTGCAAATGGGTCTACAAAAGAAAGAGAGGAGTAGACGGGAAAGTGAAAATTTTCAAAGTTAGATTTGTTGCTAAGGGTTATACCCAACGAGAAGGTATTGATTATGAGGAAACCTTCTCGCATGTGGCCATGCTAAAGTCTATAAGAATCCTCTTATCCATTGCAGCTCACTTCGATTATGAAGTATGGCAAATGGACGTCAAGACAGCTTTCTTGACGAATGTATCTACATGGTACATCCAGATGGTTTTATCCAAGAATGTCAAGAACAAAAAGTTTGTAAGCTGAATATGTCCATATATGGGCTTAAACAAGCGTTTAAATCTTGAAATATCAGATTTGATCAAGCCATTAAAACTTATGGTTTTGATCAGCATCCTGATGAACCTTGTGTCTATAAGAAAATTATAGATGGTAAGGTGATTTTTCTTATACTGTATGTTGATGACATCCTTCTCATTGGAAATGATGTAAGAACATTAACATTGGTGAAAAGTTGGTTGGGTAAACAGTTTGATATGAAGGACTTGGGAGAAGCAAGATATGTTTTGGGTATTCAGATCATTCGGGATAGAAAGAACAAATAGATAGCTTTGTCCCAAGCTTCATATATTGACAAAATACTGACGAGATTTTCTATGCAAAATTCCAAGAAATGTCAATTTCCTTTCAGACATGGAATTCAGTTATCTCAGAAGCATGGTCCTAAAACTCCTAATGAGATTGAGTACATGAAACGAGTTCCTTATGCATCAGCTGTAGGAAGTCTTATGTATGCTATGCTTTGTACTCGCCCAGACATGTGTCATGCTGTTGGGATGGTCAGTAGATATCAGTCAAACCCAGGACCAGAACATTGGACAGCAGTCAAGCATATATTCAAGTATCTTCGCAAAACTCGAGGATATATGCTAGTTTACTCTGCTCCAGAGTTGGTACCTATAGGTTAAACTGATTCTGATTTTCAAGCTGATAGAGATCTTCGCATGTCCACCTCATGCTCTGTTTTCACCTTAGGTGGTGGTGCAGTTGTGTGGAGAAGTATCAGACAATCTTATATTGCTGACTCTACAATCGAAGCTGAATATGTTGCAGCTTGTGAAACAGCTAAAGAGGCAGTATGGTTGAAGAAGTTCTTGATAGAACTTGGAGTGGTTTCTTCTGCATCTCAAGCCATTAATTTATATTGTGACAACAGTGGTGCAGTGGCAAATGCAAAAGAACCACGCAGCCATCAACGTGATAAACACATTGAACGTAAATATCACCTACTTAGGGAAATCGTTCAACGTGGAGATGTAGAAGTGTGCAAGATTTCTTCTGCTGAAAATCTTGCTGATCCTTTTACTAAATGTTTACCTGTAATTGGTTTTGGAAGTCATATAGAAAGTATGGGTATTTCTGACATGTTCCATTTACTCGAGGACAAGTGAGAGGATTTTTATTAGATATGCCCATCGAGTAAATATAATATTTGTATTTTTAAAATTAAATAAAGTATGTCTTTATATATTTATATGTATGAATTTTGTATGAGCCTGTTTTGTCCACGAATTATTTAGATATTATAAATCAAGTGTTTATTTGTTAAACATAGAAAGATTTGATTTATAATTTAATTCGAAATAAATTATCCGCGATCTAAAATAAATTTGGGCAATTTATTTTGGAAGATCGTCTTAATTTTATTGAAGTCTGTCTTTGACTTTGGTAATAAAATTAAGGATATATTTTGATATATTGGATGGACCATCAATATTTATTTGTGGAATAGACCATACAAATAAAATATTAAAAGATTGTCGTACATAATACCTTAATCCTGAGCTAATAATTATTTATATTTACTAACTTGAAGTTCTTTGAATTGTCAAAGAGTGAGATTAACTAGATAATCAATATCTCGGCATCTTGGGAATTAAAGTGAAATAAATATGAAATAATTATTATGCAATATGGAATCCGTCACCTTTAATAGGCAAGATCATTTCCTCATGAGTTCTTCTAAGGAACAGTTAAATCTGAGCTTAGTAATTCAATAGTGTCTATTGAATTTAATTTGTAAGTGTGACATGGTCACATAGTACTGTCAAATTGAAGATGAGAATTGAGGATTTGAATGAGGGGCACTGTGGTCATACTGCCTCATTCAAAGTATTATATTGATCGACGGGGGTAATTTGTTGGATCGATCGATTAATAGATATAATTATTGACTCCAGTAATTGCGATTAGACTAAGAGTGCAGTTACGTTCTTTTAACGGAGTGGAACGTAATTAATAAATTATTTTTATTGACAAAATAATTTATTAAAACTTAGTCTAATTGTATCCGGTCAGGTCCCTTCAGTGGCTCCTAATTATGGGACAATAATAAATTATAATTTGTTTATAATTTATTAATAAAAATTGCAGGAAATAAAAAATCGTATTTTAGATGGAATAGGATAACTGGAAATAGTTGTATTCAACTATACTTTTCTTTTTCTATCAGGATTTGTATTATGAGATAGAGTCCAATATACATATGGAATATAACTCTATTTCAAAGATACGTGAAAAAACATCGTTGTTGTTCTCTGAGTTTTTCTCTCAATTTTTGTGTGAGTCCACCCTCAATAAAGAGAGAAACAAAATATGATTAACAATTTTTTGGTCCAAGGAGATTATATTGAAGAAGATTTGGGGGTTTGGAGTATTATCAAAAGGCCAAAGACTTCAAGAATCATATTGGTGAAGGCGATATCTACAAATGTATAGTTCGTTTCACGTATTCTCGAGATTTAATCTGGTTGACACATAAGTATATCGATCCTATTAACTAACAAATAAAATTTTAACAAACTAATTTTTTTACTGTGAAAAGAAACTAAAATCAATAGTCATGAGACTTTGTGCACATATCTTTTTCTTTTTTTTTTAAACGCAGTTAATTAATTTTTTGAATACAAATAATATGATAATTTAGTAGAATATGTTGGCTATTCAATTTTATTCTTTGCTTGAATGTATAAAAAGAATAAAGATAATGCGACTCATACAAAAATGCCCATCTCTATTGATTTTGGGAAAATTAAATAACCACATGAAAATTGCAGATTTTTACGTCATTTTTGTTTAGTTTGCAAAATGAGTATTCAAGATGCCAAACTTTATTTTTCCGAACAAATGAAGATAAGAAATTGATCCCATAAACTTAATGAAATTTATTTGTCTTATAATTTTTTTAAATACTTTAAAATCAAAATTTAGGCATGTTTTGAACTTGAAAAATTAGTCGATTCAATTCATTTACTTTTATGTTTTGGAGATTTATGTCCATTTTCTTTTTTCTATTTTAACTTTTTTAGTTTCCTAACTATTATTTTTGTGTGATTTTGATCCTTTTTTTAGAGTTCTATTAGTCAAACCATTATTTGACTAATGAAACCCAAATAAAAGGACTAAAATGGCACACAAATAATAGTTAAAAGACCAAACAAGTTTAAAAAAAAAAAAGAACTTAAACCTTCAAAATATAAAAATTAAGGGATTGAATCAGTTAATTGTTTTTAGATAATAAAACAAATAAAAAATTTGCTCCAAATTTTAAAAGATTTCAGATGGATTTAAGATGAATTTTTGAATTCTTATTTTTAAAAATAATAAAATAATAAAAGTATTCATTTTAAATCTATCCCAAATTTAATTAAAATTCGGAACAAATACGGAATAAATTCTTAAAAATATGTTATTTAATAAAAATTAACAATAAATTAATAAAAAAATCCGTTCCAACTCCATTCCAAATTTGGGATGGATTTGACATGCAAAATTCTTATAGAAGAATCCATTCCAAGTTAAACACGGTTAGTTAATAAAAATTTCAAAAAGAAATTAATAAAGGAATTATTTCCAACTTTGAGTGGAATTGGAGATAGAATCTTTAGGAAATTTTATTATTTACTGAAAATTTTAAAAAATAATAATAAAAGACACTAATGCAAATATATCTCAAATTTAGAAGAATTTTAGAACAGAATCTTAAGAAAAAATTATTATTTAACAAAAATTAAAAAATTAATAATTTAATCAAGGAATACTTCTAAAATTTAATTAATTTGCATTGTTGATGTTCTAATTTTACTTTTAATTGATATAATAGAATGGCTAGTATAATCATTTTATTAATAATTTTTTTTAAGTCTTTAATACGATACAAGTTAAATGAATGAATATATCATTAATTTAATAGTCAAATATTTGAAATTAAGCAAAATGTAATATTATTTGAACACTTGATAAAATGACAAATTAAATTCGGTGTGATTAAAATTTAATATATTTAATTTTTTAACTTTTTGTAGAAAATTTAACAATTAAATTATTAATTGTGAAACTTATATATGCTTTACAAATATGCTTAGAAAATTAGTCGATTCAGTGATTTAACTTTTATTTTTTATGGTTTTGATCATTTTTTTTTTACTTTTTAATTTTGATACTTTTTTTAGGATTTGTTAGTCAAATTAAAAGAGATATAAACCTCCAAAACATAAAAAGTAATGAATTGAATCGATTAATTTTTCTATGAACTTTGAGGCACGTCTTTGTCTACCCTTAATCATTACATAAAGATACCGATAAACATATAATATTATCTCATTAAGAATAATTAATTTTTGGATCAGAATTTGAAATGATTTATTAGTAAGACAAGATTTAATCTTGACTATTAAATGGCGAATCAAATTGTACAGCCCTTATCCTTGAGTGTGTAAGAAATATGAAGGCAGTGTATTACTCCAACTAACTAATACATCTTGTTGCAAATTCTGGTACAAGTTATTTTGCTATTGTACATACCATCCTTGCACAGGACATGCTAATATTCTCCATAGATCCTCTCCTGCTCTGAGATCTATACACGTCTGGAACTCTGCAACAAAGGCGTCTCCTGTGAAGAGGGAGGTAGAGAATCATCTTTTGATTCTGCCTGCTCTTCAGTCTCTTTGGACTTTGCCCACATAACTCCATAAAAGCCTGTTATAACTATGATTGATCCTACAATGCTGCAAGAAACATTATATAGTGTCTCTCAGATACAGTTTAAAAATCATATTGAATTTCTTCGTAAGCATTGAGTCAGTGAAGAGAAATGTTTCCTTACGTTCCAAGGTAAAGAGTTTCACCAAGGAAGATGACACCCATGATTGCAGCAATAGCAATTCCCAGGGGCTTGAACATGGCTACAAATACAGGGCCCTTCTTGTGTATCCACCATATATCCACTAAAAATGTTATCACACTTCCAACTAAAGCCTGTGATGAAAGGTAACTATGACAAAATCACTTCCAATATGGTACTTAATTTCTCTCATCTACTTGAATCATGTATAGAACGGTTGAAATTCTTTTCCAACACAAAGATGACTATATACAAGAGTGGTTTAAATGCATTTTTTTTTTCAACTTTATTAATATGCTAGAAAGGAAAACGTTAGAGTTGTTTGTCAAAGTTATTGTTAGACAAATCTCTTCAACGTGGTTTGTTGTCAAATCCTGAAGTCGTGCCGGTTATGGAATTATCTGGTTTGGCAATGTTTGACGCCGAACAAATTCGAATTGGGATAAGAAAGGGATTCCAGTATATCCAGAAAATATCTGGCTTGATGATCTCGTGAAGATCTTGTTGAAAGGGATTAGAATCCGAGTAATTGTGGAGCTGCGAATGGTTTACGAATTCTACTGATAATACTGCACCAGCAGTCTCCTAATTCAACTAGAAAACAGTCGCTCTATTCACAAGTAAAAATAGTCAGCCAAGAAGCTACAAAAGACGGGCAGAACGATTCAAAAAGTTTTTTTGAAGTGCTAGTCAAGTGATAGAGTGAAGAACTCATGCTTATACTTTGAGAGGCTGTGATGCACACACCTTTGATGAAGATTGCATCAGTGATTCAAGTTTATAGATTCTATATTCTCTATCTTCCATAGAGGACTTGATCATTCTTCTTAAAAAGTGATTCAAGTTTATAGATTCTATATTCACTATCTTCCACAGAGGACTTGATCATTCTTCTTAAAATCAAGTACTTTTTTGGTAAGAAGGTTACCAATTGGGCAAAATATGTCAACATGATTTTAATTTTAGAATATTTGAGACACCTAAAAAAAATAGTCATTTTGTCAATTGAAATTATCAAGAACGCAAAAGAATTCATCACATGGTTTCAACATAGACATGTCTTATTGGTATTTTTATCTGTTCATAAGTGCCAAAAATATGAACAAAAAAAAAAAAAAAAAAAGCC
The DNA here is from genome assembly GCA_026120185.1 of Voacanga thouarsii. Lineage (NCBI taxonomy): Eukaryota > Viridiplantae > Streptophyta > Magnoliopsida > Gentianales > Apocynaceae > Voacanga > Voacanga thouarsii. Next base: position 512,703 of record JANUWF010001827.1, read on the forward strand.
TATTGCGATTTGTGTCTCTCAACCCTCATTTCCTTTCAATTTTGCTATCCATTGAGAACTAAATTTGGGGTTTTTTTTTGGATATTAATCACAAATTGAAATCCTTTGTTTCCCCTCTCATCTTTTATGTCTGAATTTTGTTTATTAAAGGGTAAAATATGTAATTTTTGTTTGTATGATTAATTTGAAAATGTGCAAACGAGTAATCTCAATATTATTAGACGGTAACTTTTATTGTTGGAAATGTTATTTTTTAGGTGTTTTAAATATTCGAATCTTGTATTATACTTGACTTTTATTATTGGAAATGTTATTTTTTTAAGTGTTTTAAATATTTGAGGGTGGTTGGCATATTTTGTTTTTATTAATTTGCCGTGTTTGTTAATCATTTATTTTACAGCATGCCAAATTAACATTATTGCAATAACTCAGAAAACATAAATCAAATTCAAGCATAAGATACTAACCGAGCAGATAACTGTGAGTAGCTCAATGTCTGGCCTTATTGTCCAAGCATTTGGCTGATATATTTCTGCAACAAAAGAGACTGCAGCCGATTGAATTGTTCCAAACAAGAAATAGCAAGCCACAATGGTAATCTCTGCCGGGTACTCCTTAACTATTGGTCCCTTGAAACCACATAGAGTTTGATTAGCTTAATTCTCTCAAAAAAACACATATTTATCAGTTTGACTTTTCCAATTTTACCTGACCAATAATATATAATGCACTGAACAAAGAAGAAGTAGCACAAAAGAGGCCACCAATGACCCAATTGCTTCCTGTTGCCGATAGTGTAGGAAAAAGGTTTGGTGATTGACGAAAGCTTCCCAAGGGGGATTTATCCCTATAAGAGCCAATTGGAAAGCCCTTGTAAAGTGTTACTGTTAATGCTCCGGAAATTGACACCAAGGTTCCTATAATCTTGATATGACTTCTTGTGCTTCTCAAATTCAAAATTTCCATCCTATCAAGAAAAGGCAGAATAGAAGCAACTTTGTTACAAAGTTGATATCAGTGACCCCATATCCCAAGAACTGTTGTTCTGAGGTCATATACTACATAGCCATAGGGAATAAGTTTTAAGACTAAACCAAATGCAATGCATGTTACTATCACTGTTATAACCAAGTATTATTCAACCATGTTCAAATTAGTATTATGCCTCGTTCAGTTTGATTAGAAGAATTCTCCGACTTCACTTATTTTCTGTAACACAAGAACTCAGGGCATATGAGAAGAAGATAGGATGCCACCTCAATACCACAGCAAGCAAAAATGTGAAAGCTGGAATTAAGTTCCTTATGGAAGATAAAAGTGTTGGAGAGCCGTAATCAATTCCAGCATATGCGCAGTTCTGATGAATTGTAATTCTGCAATACACAAACAACAACCCAAAATTTCGGAAACAATTGGGACCCTTATGGATTAAAAGGTAGCAAAGCTCTTGGAATTCAATTCAAGTGCATACCCAATCAAGCTGAAGAAGAAAAACTTGCCAAGGAGAGAGAAGGTCAGAGGGGGTATTTTCTTTCTGCAAATACAATCAAGAACAGGAAACCACTTTAAACGGCGTTCAGATCCCTCCTCCTCAACAGTAATTTAAAGCATCATAAGCAGAAATTCTGAAACACAATCAAAATCGCTAGGTAATGTACCTGTGGACGATGAAAGCAAGAGGGAAGAGGATGAGAGTAGAAAGAACATTTGCGTAGAAAATAAAGGCATAGCGGTTCATTCCTTTGGACATGGCTGCTTTACTCATTGTGGTTAAGCCAACAAGAAGAAATTCCAACGTCACCATAGCTACATATGGCAAAGCTTTGGCTAACCAAGAAGTCAACACCGTCGCCATTTCCCACTGTGTCGGTGTTTCTTCTGCTGTGGCTACTTCTTCTGGTTGATGATGACCTCCTCCAATGACATCAGAAATTTTGCAAATTTTCATCGTCCCAGAACATCATTTGTCCACACTATAAAGCTATGCAGCAGAATTAAGAAATAATTTGTTCCTGGATTGGCTCTGTAACCAATAATCTGAAATGTTTCATGATGGAGAAGGTATTATATATAAACAGTAATTGATTCCAACTCTGATGTTTCACAGTTTTCAACAGGTTTTAGTTGTTTCTTTCTACAATTTTTATGCTTCGAAACACGTAGATTCGTTGGAGTGGAGCCCAACATAGGAATCTTTGTTTTGAGGAAGAAAAATTGATGTTTCATACATTATTGTGATTAATGTTTGGGCCGTGTTCAGTTTCCTTCTTCCAATGTTGTTTTTGATTTTGTAGCCCCTTCTAGTTTTTAGTTTTCTTCCGTCATTTTCCTTCACTACTGAAGAGTAGTTGCATGCATTAATAATTATTAGGTTTGACGTCTATTAGGCATTGACAGAATTAGGAAGGGCGAGTTTTTAAAAAATATTTTAATTTATCTTATAAAAAAAATTAAGAATTTTTTTAAAAAAAAATTTATAGTTTACTTTCTTTAAATATTTTTTATAAATTATAATATTATTTTTTAATATATTATTTCGTATAATTTTTCTCTAATTTCAAGTTGTTGTTTTCTTTTTAAGAGAAATAAATAGTAAGTGTCAAATCGACCATTTGCACATTTCAAATGATATGACTTTGTAATTGAAACGTTAATTTTACGTCTCTTTGACAACTAATATCACAATTACATCTATCTTTTTCAATCATAATATTTTCCGAATTTGAAAAAGTTGTTATGCTTTAAATTTTGATAATTGTTATAAAATTTAAATAGTGTTAGGATAAAATCTACATACTACACACTAAGAAAATTCTAACTATTTTTTGTACAAAATTTTTTTTCAAACTTCTCCCTGTTATAAAATTAGGGTAGTGTTAGAATAAAATCTACACACTACACATTAAGAAAATTCTAACTATTCTTTGCACAAGAATTTCTCTTCAAACTTCTCTCTTTCTTTCTCTCACAATTCTTTATCTAATCTTTCTTTCACTAATCTTTCTTTCACAAAATGATGGTGTATTACAAGCTTAGAGAATAGCTCTATTTATAGAGCTCTAATTAGTGGATTACATCATGGCATACATCATCTTCCACTAATCTTAATTAGTGGTGTCTCCACTAAATGGTGGACATCCATAAAAATCTTCTATAATAATTCACATAAATCCATAATTAGTGGAGCCTCCACTAATTAATAAAGATTCCAATAATTCATAACACTCCCCCTTGGATGTCCATCCATTACATAAAGAATATGTCTCGTTAAAACCTTACTAGATAAAAACCCAGTGGAAAAAAAAATTTAGTGAAGAAAAAAGAGTACACTATTCTATATGTCTGTTTATTACTCCGCCTGATGAGATGATTCCTTTAAATCTTTAAACCGACGCATACCGATTTTATATCTCAACTTTTCAAATGTTGCAGTCGGTAAAGTCTTCGTGAAAATATCTGCGAGGTTATCACATGACCGAATTTGTAGCACATCAATTTCACCTTTCTTCTGGAGTTCATGAGTAAAGAAGAATTTTGGTGAAATATGTTTTGTCCGATCTCCTTTAATATATCCTCCTCGTAATTGAGCTATGCAAGCTGCATTGTCTTCATAAAGAGGAGTTGGAATACCTTTGATTGATGACAATCCACAACTTTCTCGGATATAATGAATCATGGATCTTAGCCATACACATTCTCGACTTGCTTCATGAATGGCTATAATTTCAAGCATGATTTGAAGAAGTAGGCTGCTATAGATTGTTTCGTAGAACGCCATGATATAGCGAGTATTTCCACATGTAAATAGATAGCCCGTTTGAGAACGTGCTTTATGTGGATCGGATAAATAACCAACATCTGCATAACCTATCAATGTTGGACTGGTTTTATTTGAATAAAATAATCCGAGATCAATTGTACCTTGGAGATATCGAAGGACTTGTTTAATTCCATTCCAATGTCGTCGTGTTGGTGAAGAACTAAATCTTGCTAATAAATTGACAGCAAAATCAATATCGAGTCGTGTATTATTAGCAAGATACATCAATGCACCAATTGCACTTGAGATATGGTACTTCAGGACCAAGGAGTTCTTCATCATTTTCTTGAGGTCGGAAAGGATCTTTATCCACATTTAATGATCGGACGATCATTGGAATACTCAATGGATGTGCTTTGTCCATGTAAAATCTTTTTAGCACTTTTGTCTGTATATGTTAATTGATGAATAAATGTTCCACTCTCCGGATGTTCAATTTGTAAACCAAGGCAAAATTTGGTTTTACCAAAATCCTTGATTTCGAATTCTCTTTTTAAATAATTAATTGTTTCTTGGAGCTCTTCGAGAGTTCCAATAAGATTAATATCATCAACATATATAGCTAATATCACAAATTTAGAACTAGATTTCTTAATAAAAACACATGGACATACCTGGTCATTTTTAAATCCCGCTTTCAATAAATATTCACTAAGACGTGTGAACCACATGCGCCGCATTGCTTCGAGGCCATATAATAATTTATGCAACTTGATGGAGTAATTTTCACGAGGATAATGTTTATATGCTTGAGGCATATGAAATCCTTCGAGGATTTTCATGTAAACATCATTTTCTAAATTTCCATACAAGTAAGCGAGTGACAACATCTAATAGGCGCATATCTATCTTTTCATGTACTGCCAAACTGATAAGATATCGGAGTGTAATAGCATCAACAATAGGAGAATAAGTTTCATCATAGTCAATACCTGATCTTTGTGAAAAACCTTGGGCTACTAATCGCGCTTTATATCGAACTATTTCACTCTTTTCATTGCGCTTTCGCACAAATATCCATTTGTAACCAACAAGTTTTACACCTTCTGGTGTTCGGACTGCAGGTCCGAAGACTTTACGTTTTGTCGGTGCATTTAACTCCGATTGAATCGCATCTTTCCATTGCAGCCAATCTTTTCTATGCCGACATTCATCAACCGATATTGGTTCGGGATCATCATTATCTCGTGTAACATCAAGAGATATATTGTATGCAAATATATTATCAATAACGAGTTTCTATCCGATTCCAACTTCTACCGGAAGTGGTATAATTGATAGAAATTTCAGTGTTACTTTCATCAACTTACGGTTCTTTGTCATCAGTTCTCTCTTGGTCTTTATCATTCTTTTCTTCAATATGATCTTCGGATCATTTAATCCTCTTTTCTTTCGAGGATTTTTATCTTTAGAGCCAAGAGGTCGGCCACGCTTACGGCGTGTTTTTGACTCAGCGACTATAGGTATAATATTTTGTTCTGCTGGAACTTCAATTCGAATAGGAGCATTTATAGTTGGAATATGCGATTTTGTAACTCTTCCGGAGTCAACAAAAGCGTCCGGCATTTGATTTGCAATGCTTTGCAAATGAATTATCTTTTGAACTTCAAGTTCACATGCGCTTGTGCGCGGATCAAGATAATTTAATGATGTTGTCCAAGCAAGATCCTTTTTATGCTTGTTTTGGTTCTCCCCCTAATTTAGGGAATAATGATTCATCAAAATGACAATCAGCAAATCTTGTTGTGAATACATCTCCTGTCGGGGGTTCAACATACCCGATAATAGAGGGAGAATCATATCCAACGTATATCCCCTTTCTTCTTTGAGGACCCATCTTTGTACGTTGGTTTGGTGCAATTGGAATATATACAGCACACCCAAAAATTCTTAAATGAGCAATATTTGGTTCTGACCCAAAAGCCAATTGCAAAGGAGAGAATTTATGATAACTAGCTGGTCTTATACGTACAAGTGTTGCGGCATGTAGAATAGCATGTTCCCGAGCGGATGTTGGGAGATTTGTTTTCATTAATAATGGTCTAGCAATTAATTGTAATCGTTTAATCAAAGATTCAGACAAGACCATTTTGTGTGTGAACATGAGCTACGGGATGTTCAACATTAATCCCAATTGACATGTAATATGCATCAAAAGCATGTGATGAAAATTCACCGACATTATCCAAACGGATATTTTTAATGTGATGGTCCGAAAATTGTGCTCGTAATTTAATTATTTGAGCAAGTAATCTCGTAAACGCCAGGTTGCGAGTAAATAATAAACATACATGTGATCATCGGGATGATGCATCAATTAAGACCATAAAATATTTGAACGGTCCACATGGTGGATCAATAGGTCCACAAATATCTCCGTGAATCCGTTCGAGAAATGTAGGACTTTCAACTCCTACTTTTACTGGTGATTGTTTAACAATTAATTTTCCTAGGGAACATGCAATACATGCGAATTTTTCTGATGTTAATATCCTTTTATTTTTTAAAGGATGACCATGTGTATTCTCAATGATTCTTCTCATCATGGTAGATCCCGGATGACCCAACCGGTCATGCCAAATGCTAAAAGTAATAGGATCAGTAAACTTCGGTTTACTAGATGATGAATTTCAATTGTACGTATTTTTACAAAATATAGACCGAGTAGAAAAAGACGGCAGTTTTTCTAATACCGATTTCTTACCCAAATGCATTTGAGTAATAAAAAGATGCTCAATCCCATTTTCCTCATTTGTTTCAACATGATACCCATTTCTGTGGATATCTTTAAAACTCAATAAATTTCTTCTGGATTTTGAGGAAAATAGTGCCTTATCAATAATAATTGTTGTTCCTTTAGGCAACAATATACTAGCTCTTCCGGAGCCCTCAATTACATTTGCACTACCGTTTATCGTATAAATATTTATTTCTCCCATTTTGAGATCAGAAAAATATTTCTCATTTTTTAGTATGGTGTGTGTAGTTCCACTATCAATAATGCATACATCATCATTAACAACAGCCATCTGAACACAAATATATATATGTAAACGTAAATATTATTAGAATAGAATGAAAATGAAAATACAAAAATATTAGGGTGAGGCTTTAGTTCTTCTGGACACTACCATCACCAATTAAATGGTCTATCCTACCGTCTAGGTGTTCAAAAAAATCCGATACATCCATATGGGTAATATTGATATTAAGATCTTCAGGATCAATATCATCATCCTCAACATTATTTATTGGATGTTGAGAAAAATTTGCTTCCACATTTTTATTTTTCAATGAAACTTGATACAATTCAACTAAATGCTTAGCCGTACGACAGTTTCGTGACCAATGACCTTTCATGCCACATCTATAACATATATCCTCATGCTTTTCTTCAATTTCTTTTTCTTTTCCCTTATGATCTTTTCTGTTCCACTTCAGGTGGCCAATATTTCTCACAATTTGATTATAATTGTGATAAGGGAAATATCGAGCGTGTCTACGACCATAACCACGACCACGGTCACGGCCATGGCCACGACCATGACTATAACGATGGCTTCTACTGGAGCCAACAACATTCACTTCTGGGAGTGTTGTTGAGCCAGTTGGTCTGGCTTCATGATTTCTCAATAATAACTCATTATTTTTCTCTGCAATGAGGAGGGCGATAATTAAATCTGTAAATTTTGTATACCCCTTTTCTCGATATTATTGCTTGCAGGACAATATTCGAGGCATGAAAGGTGGAGAATGTCTTCTCCAACATATCTTCATCGATCACTTTTTCTCCGCATAATTTTAATTGAGATGTAATTTTATACATTGCGGAGCTATATTCATTCACGGTTTTAAAATCTTGCAACCTCAGGTGCAACCATTCATACCGTGCAGTGGGTAGTACGACCATCTTCAGGTGATCAAATCTTTCTTTTAAATTTACCCACAGGCCATATGGATCTTTTTCGGTAAGATATTCCATTTTCAAATTTTCATCGAGATGACGACGAATAAAAATCAAAGCTTTAGCCTTGTGTTGTGCGAGATGCACTATTATTTGCTTGAATAGTTTCACTAAGGCCTTCGACATTTAGATGCATTTCTGCATCGAGAACCCATGACATATAATTTTTTCCAGAAATATCAAGGGTTACAAATTCGAGTTTAGCGATGTTAGCCATAGAGATCAATAAATGCGTACCTGTCTTCTGGCTTTAATAATGACAGAGACTCGTGCTGATAACGTGTTATAAAATTAGGGTAGTGTTAGAATAAAATCTACACACTACACACTAAGAAAATTCTAACTATTCTTTGCACAAGAATTTCTCTTCAAACTTCTCTCTTTCTTTCTCTCACAATTCTTTATCTAATCTTTCTTTCACAAAATGATGGTGTATTACAAACTTAGAGAATAGCTCTATTTATAGAGCTCTAATTAGTGGATTACATCATGGCATACATCATCTTCCACTAATCTTAATTAGTGGTGTCTCCACTAAATGGTGGACATCCATAAAAATCTTCTATAATAATTCACATAAATCCATAATTAGTGGAGCTTCCACTAATTAATAAAGATTCCAATAATTCATAACACTCCCTTTCTTTTTCTTACAATTTTCTCACAATTCTTTCATAAAATGATGGTATATTTCAAGCTTAGATAATAACTCTATTTATAGAACTCTTAATTAGTGAAATACATCATCTTCAACTAATCTTAATTAATGATGTCTCCACTAAATGATGGACATCTATAAAAATTCATAATTAGTGGAGCTTCCACTAATTCTCTAATAGTTCATATAAATCCATAATTAGTGGAGCTTTCACTAATATATTCATAACACTCCCCCTTGAATGTTCATCCATTACATAAAGAATATACCTCGTTAAAACCTTATTAGATAAAAACCCAGTAGGAAAAAAAATCTAGTGAAGGAAAAAGAGTACACTATTCGATATGTCTGTTTATTACTCCCCCTGATGAGATGATTCCTTTAAATCTTTGAACCGATGCATACCAATTTTATATCTTAACTTCTCAAATATTGCAGTCGGTAAAGTCTTCGTAAAAATATCTACGAGGTTGTCACATGACCGAATTTGTAGCACATCAATTTCACATTTCTTTTGGAGTTCATGAGTAAAGAAGAATTTTGGTGAAATATGTTTTGTTCGATCTCCTTTAATATATCCTCCTCGTATTTGAGCTATGCAAGTTGCATTGTCTTCATAAAAAGGTGTTGGAATATCTCTGATAGATGATAATCCAAAACTTTCTCGGATATCATGAATAATTGATCGTAACCATACACATTCTCTACCTGCTTCATAAATGGCTATACTTTCAGCATAATTTGAAGAAGTAGCTGCTTGGAGATATCGAATGACTTGTTTAATTCCATTCCAATGTCATTGTGTTGGTGAAGAACTAAATCTTACTAATAAATTGATAGCAAATGCAATATCAGGTCGTGTATTGTTAGCAAAATACATCAATGCATAGCAAATGCAATATCAGGTCGTGTATTGTTAGAAAAATACATCAATGCACCAATTGCACTGAGATATGGTACTTTAGCACCAAGGAGTTCTTCATCATCTTCTTGAGGTTGGAAAGGATCTTTATTCACATCTAATGACCGGACGATCATTGGAATACTCAATGGATGTGCTTTGTCCATGTAAAATCTTTTTAGAACTTTTGCTATATATGTTGATTAATGAATAGATGTTCCACTTTCTAAATGCTCAATTTGTAAACCAAGGCAAAATTTGGTTTTACCAAAATTCTTGATTTCGAATTATCTTTTTAAATAATTAATTCTTTCTTGGAGTTCTTCAGGAGTTCCAATAAGATTAATATCATCAACATATATAGCTAATATCACAAATTTAGAACCAGATTTCTTAATAAAAATACATGGACATACCTGATCATTTTTAAATCCCACTTTCAATAAATATTCACTAAGACGATTGAACCACATGCGCCCAGATTGCTTCAAGCCATATAATGATTTATGCAACTTGATGGAGTAATTTTCACGAGGATAATGTTTATATGCTTCGAGCATGCGAAATCTTTCAGGGATTTTCATGTAAACATTATTTTTTAAATTTCTATATAGGTAAGCAGTGACAATATCTAATAGGTGCATATCTATCTTTTCATGTACTGCCAAACTGATAAGATATCGGAGTGTAATAGCATCAACAACAGGAGAATAAGTTTCATCATAATCAATACCTGGTCTTTGTGAAAAACCTTGAGCTACTAATCGCGCTTTATATTGTACGATTTCATTCTTTTCATTGCGTTTTCGCACAAATATCCATTTGTAGCCAACAGGTTTTATACCTTCTGGTGTTCGAACTGCAAGTCCGAAGACTTCATGTTTTATCAGTGCATTTAACTCCGATTGAATCGCATCTTTCCATTGTAGCCAATCTTTTCTATGCTGACATTCATCAACTGATATTATTTCAGGATCATCATTATCCTGTATAACATCAAGAGATATATTATATGTAAACATATTATCAATAATTGTTTCTATCCGATTCCAACTTCTACCGGAAGTGGTATAATTGATAGAAATTTAGTGTTACTTTCATCAATTTCTGGTTCTTTGTCATCAGTTTTCTCTTGGTGTTTATCATTCTTTTCTTCAATATGATCTTCTGAATCATTTAATCATCTTTTCTTTCGAGGATTTTTATCTTTAGAACCAAGAGGTCGGCCACGCTTTTGGCGTGCTTTTGACTCAGCAGCTATAGGTATAATCTTTTGTTCTGTTGTAACTTCAATTCGAATAGGAGTATTTATAGCTGGAATATGTGATTTTGTAACTCTTCTGGAGTCAACAAAAGCGCTGGCATTTGATTTGTAATACTTTGCAAATGAATTATCTTTTGAACTTCAAATTCACATGTGCTTGTGCGCGGATCAAGATAATTTAATGATGTTGTCCAAGTAAGATCTTTCTTATACTGTTTATGTTCTCCCCCTAAGTTAGGGAATAATGATTCATTAAAATGACAATCAGCAAATCTTGCTGTGAATACATCTCCTGTCAGAGGTTCAACATACCTGATAATAGAGAGAGAATCATATCCAATGTATATTCCCTTTCTTCTTTGAGGACCCATCTTTATACGTCGGTTTGGTGCAATTGGAACATATACATCACACCCAAAAATTCTTAAATGAACAATATTTGGTTCTGAACCAAAAGCCAAATGCAAAGGAGAGAATTTATGTTAACCAGTTGGCCTTATACGTACAAGTGCTGCAACATGTAAAATAGCATGTCTCCAAGCAGATGTTGGGAGATTTGTTTTCATTAATAATAGTCTAACAATTAATTGCAATCTTTTAATAAAAGATTCAGCAAGACCATTTTGTGTATGAATATGAGTTATAGGATGTTCGACATTAATCCCAATTGACTTGCAATATGCATCAAAAGCATGTGATTAAAATTTACCAGCATTATCCAAACGGATATTTTTAATGTGATGGTCAGGAAATTGTGCTCGTAATTTAATTATTTGAGCAAGTAATCTCGCAAACGCTAAGTTGCGAGTAGATAATAAACATACATGTGACCATCGGGATGATGCATCATTTAAGACCATAAAATATTTGAACAATCTACATGGTGGATCAATAGGTCCACAAATGTCTCCGTGAATCCGTTCAAGAAATGTATGACTTTCAACTCCTACTTTTACTGGTAATGGTCTAATAATTAATTTTTCTAGGGAACATGTAGCACATAAGAATTTTTCTAGGGAACATGTAGCACATAAGAATTTTTCTGATGTCAATATCTTTTTATTTTTCAATGGATGACTATGTGTATTCTCAATTATTCTTCTCATCATGGTAGATCCCGAATGACCTAACCGATCATACCAAATGCTAAAAGTAGTAGGATTAGTAAACTTCTGGTTTACGAAATGATGAATTTCAATTATATATATATTTACAAAATATAGGCCATTAGAAAAAGACGGCAGTTTTTCTAATACAGATTTCTTACCCAAATTAATTTGAGTAATATAAAGATGTTCAATACCATTTTTCTCATTTGTTTCAACATGATACCCATTTCTGCGGATATCTTTAAAACTCAATATATTTCTTCTGGATTTTGAGGAAAATAGTGCCTTATCAATAGTAATTATTGTTCCTTCAGGCAATAATATACTAGCTCTTCTGGAGCTTTCAATCACATTTGTACTACCGTTTATTGTATAAATATTTATTTCTCCAATTTTGAGATAAGAAAAATATTTCTCATTTTTTAGTATAGTGTGTATGGTTCTACTATCAATAATATATACACCATCATTAACAATAGCCATCTGAACAAATATATATATATATATATATACAAACGTAAATATTATTAGAATATAATGAAAAGTCAAACATATCAGGGTGAGGCATTAATTTTTTTGGACACTGCCATCACCAATTAAATGATCTAACCTACCGTCTGGGTGTTCAAAAAAATCCGATACATCTATATGGGTAATATTGATATTAAAATCTTCAAGATCAATATTATCATCCTCAATATCATTCACTGGATGTTGAGAAAAATTTGCTTCAACATTTTTATTGTTCATTTTTAGTGAAGCTTGATATAACTCCACTAAATGCTTGGCCATACGGCAGTTACGTGACCAATGACCTTTCATGCCACATCTATAACATGTATCCTCATAATTTTCTTCCATTTCTTTTTCTTTTTCTTTTCCCTTATGATCTTTTCTGTTCCACTTCAGGTGGCCAGTATTTCTTATAACTTAATTATGACTGTGATAAGAGAAATATCGAGCGTGTCCACGACCATAACCACGACCATGGCCACGGCCACGACTATGGCCACGATTATAACGATGGCTTCTGCTGAAGCCACCAGCATTCACTTCTAGGAGTGCTGTTGAGCCAGTTGGTCTAGCTTCATGATTTTTCAATAATAACTCATTATTTTTCTCTGTAATGAAGAGGGCAGTAATTAAATTTGTAAATTTTGTATACCCTTTTTCACGATATTGTTGCTGCAGGACAATATTCGAGGTATGAAAGGTGGAGAATGTTTTCTCCAGCATATCTTCATCAGTAAATTTTTCTCTGCATAATTTTAATTGAGAAGTAATTTTATACATCGCGAAGCTATATTCATTCACAATTTTAAAATCTTGCAACCTCAGGTGCAACCACTCATACTGTGCAATGGCTAGTACGACTATCTTCAGGTGATCAAATCTTTCTTTTAAATTTACCCACAGGACATATAGATCATTTTCGGTAAGATATTCTATTTTCAAATTTTCATCAATATAATGACGGATAAAAATCAAAGCTTTGGCCTTTTGTTGTGCAGATGCGCTATTGTTTTCTTAAATAGTTTCACTAAGGCCTTCAGCATTTAGATGCATTTCTGCATCGAGAACCCATGACATATAATTTTTTTCAGTAATATCAAGGGTTACAAATTCAAGTTTAGCCAGGTTAGCTATAGGGATCAATAAATGCGTACCTGTCTTCTAGCTTGTGTAACAGTAGAGACTCGTGCTTTAGTCTTCTGGCTTTTGTAACGCTAGAGACTCGTGCTGATAACGTGTTATAAAATTTGAGTAGTGTTAGAATAAAATCTACACACTGCACACTAAGAAAACTCTAACTATTTTTTGCACAAGAATTTCTTCAAACTTCTCCCTTTCTTTTTCTCACAATTTTCTCACAATTCTTTCACAAAATGATGGTATATTTCAAGCTTAGAGAATAGCTCTATTTATAGAGCTCTTAATTAGTGGAATACATCATCTTCCACTAATCTTAAAAATCCATAATTAGTGGAGCTTCCACTAATATATTCATAACAATAATGGTGAATTAAATCAAAAATTTGTAATTATTAACTTTTAATATTAGGCATACTTTTTTATTTAAATGGCAAGATTACCATCACTCCTATAAACTATATTTTTACAATCTCTCATTAAGTATTGTATTAGCTCAACAAATAATACTATCAATGATAGATACAGTGATGTCTTTTTCAGTCGTATAGATATTATTTTCACTTTTTAAAATTAATTTGGTCTACTATGAATTAGTATTTAAAAATTTTAAATAAAACTGATTAGTTAAGTAGTAATTAAAATAAGTGTTATATGTATTTTTGACATTTTGTAACTTAAAATCATGTCTATGTAATAATTGCCAAAAACATAAATTATCTTGATGGTAAAAATTAAATTTTAAAGTTGACTTCTAAATACAAAATTAATTGTGCCTTTTCTTACTAAAAACATGATTGGTAAAATTACATTTAACACCAAACTAGCCCAAAGATGAGATTTTTAATATTACACAATTTATATTTTAAATATAAAAATATTACAAATATATATATATATATATATATATGTAAGTAGCTGCAGAAGGCTTATGTTGTGACACTTGGTAGCTTCCTGTGTTGATATGTGCTGTTCTGAATTCAGATGGATTTTTCCTTTTTTGTTTTTGGGAAAAATGGCAACACTTTTTGTCTTCCAGTAGAGGCTTGACATTCAAGCTCCACCCCTTTCTGGCGGCGTAATCGGGGTTCAGAAGGCCGCACGATTGAGATCTACAACGCTAGAGAAGAACAACCCTAAAATTCTTCTATTCAAGTGGTGGAATTCAACAGAGCTGCTAAATTCTGGAAAGTAGGTTGCTTTGGAAATTTTTGCTTCCTGTTTAAAATTTTGATTTCTGAATTTGCGAACTAGGAATCGATAAAAGGCATAGGAGAGGTAGATACATCAACAGACAATGATGAAAAGATTAACAGGTGCTTCATTTGTGTAGCTATAGAAATCTTATATGTTGATCTAGACTTCTGCCAATTTTATTTTATTTTTTGATTAATTTCCAGAGAGGCACCCCAGTTGGTTTCGTTGCTAAAGGAAATGAAAGAGGGATTAGATATAGTGACGGTGAAGATAGAGGCGCTTACTGCGAAGGTAAGGAATATTCAAAGTTCTATGTTTTGCTTTCTAAATGTGAATTAGAACTTAGATAGTGAATGAAAATGCAAGGAAAATCTAAAATTTTGCTACAGGTTTTTTGAAGTTTTTTTAAGTATTATGGCGGAGCAGAAAGAAAATTAAAGAGAGAAGGCTTTTATTAGATGATGCCTTAGTTGTGAAACAGCGTATGGGTATCAATTATCATATGGAATTTGTTTTGCATGCAGATGCGATGTTATAAATTAGTTTCACTTCTTAAATAGATTTGAGCTGCAGAGAACAAATACTTGCAGTAATTTAAAGAATAAAGCCATTAGCTTGCCAGGATTTGCTTATTATCTTTGAAGGATACCTCTGTTTGGAGTGAAAAGTTGCCATCATTTAGTTGCAAAGTTAGTTTTTATTTGATTTTGTTTTGCCATCTTTGATCTCTGACACTACATTAGGTGTTTCACACCATTTTTATTATAATTATTTTTTGGGAACTTGCTTCTAATAGGATCTCCTGACCTTTTTGTAGGTTTAGTCAATAGCTTTACATAGCTTTTTGTAGGTTGAGTCAATATCTCTCTTTATAACATCTACCACAGCCAGTAGTCACACACGAGGCCTTTCAGTTTTCTGGGTGCCAAGACTCAATTTTAATCCCTGAAATTTTTTGCAAAACAAAGAATGGAGATTTTGCAAGTCGCAGGATGGGATCGACAGTTTTGTGTGGAAGGATTCTAAATGCACAAAGTATAGGGCTTTGTTTCCAATCTTCATATACAATTCAGTTTGTAGAAATCTTTGCTACTGAATTTCAAAATTTGGTGAGTTTCGTAGCTTCTTCTCACAACTATTTAAGTTGTGCGTGCTATTTAATTTTTGTTCATATTGGATTTATACTTTCATTTTTAGTATTTTGGTAATCTGGATGCAGTTTTGTGTAGCTTTATTTTTACCCTTTGGGATGTGCGATTTTGGTGCAATCAAAGATGCATTCTTTCCAATTTAAATGTGGTAAATGCAATACTAGATGTGAAATTTTCTGAGGGTTTTAGTTGTTGGACATTAAAATTGATTTAGCTAGGAAAGTTTCCTAGCCAAAAGTAGACTTTAGCGAGGAAGTGATTTCCACTTTTTTTTTTCCCTCCTTCTTCTCCCTCTGGTAGTGATCACTACATCCTTCTATTGAAGTGTAAACAAATTATCATTCATCAATAATATATCCACATAAAGTTTTTGTATCAATTCCTTTTCTTTCTTTGTATGGATATGTAGAATTGTTCTGATGCATTGCAGTCAAAAGGTAAGAATATTTGCTTGGACATATCCTTTTTGCTATGCTTATTCTATTTTTTTTAGTCTGAGCATATTATCCTCAAGTTGGAGCACTTGGAGGAGTCCTAAAGTCGAAGGTGAGAGCACTGAACTTGAAGAAGTCAAAGAAACCATACATAAAAATGGAGATAAAATTGGTAAAGCGGATAAAGAGCATGAAAGATTCATCAAGAAATACACAAAATTGTCTCTCTTTATAATATCTATCAATGCTTCATATGCCCTGTATCTCTCAAGCTGGTAAAAGAATATATTTGAGATAATAATAGAAACAGTACAATTGTTTATTTGCACAGCACGTGTATACAATTTGTAGAACGCTTCATAAAGTAGAAGCATAAATTAGAACCATAAATTAGTAATGTAGAGAAAAATGCTTTACTGGCCCATAATAAGCATCTTATGTGTTGAGGGAACACATGCACCCTCTTTCTCCTTTATTTATTTGGTCTTATTTATTTTTCTTTTGTTCTTTTTTGGAGATAAAATCCACAACAAGATGGGAGAAGGTATGTTGGCCTCGTATTGTTTATTAGCCTGGCTGTTGGCATTTGGCGCGTTGTTAATATATCTATACAGTTGTCTTTCATTCAGGCACCTTTGGCCAGGTCCTTGAATGTTGGGATAGGGAAATGGTGGCCATTAAAATTGTGCGTGGTGTTAAGAAGTACCGGGAAGCAGCCATAATAGAAGTTAATGTGCTTCAACAGCTCGGTAAACATGGTAAAGGGGGCAATCGGTGAGTGTTTGTTATGCTATTCTAATAGCTTAATTTTCTACTATTTCTCATGTGTTTTTGGTCTGCGTAAATTTGTCTCTTTTGTTAAATGGGTTTATCTCTTGCAGTTGTGTGCAAATATGAAACTGGTTTGACTATCGTAACCATATCTAAGATAGGTTTCTACGCTCTTCTACAGGTCCTTGTAATTCTAATCTTTTCTGCAAAATTCAAGAATAATCTTTTTCCATACTGCAATAAATTAGATCCCTAATTACCTGTTGAAGCAAACCTTATCCTCTTAAATAACATTTGAAAGATACTATGGCAGGTGGTAAGGTTAAAAAAAAAAATCACTTTTTACTACACAATATCATTCAATTATAGATACTACATGAATGATTAGATTATGAAAACAGAGGGGAAAGCTTTCGTTTACCTGCTCTAATGCCTTTGTTCCCCAACTAGGCAAAAAATTTCAACTGTTGCTGTTGGAACTAGAAAAAGTTCAGGGCATGAAATTAGCACAATCAGCAGAGGGAATTGGAAGACAACAAAATTGATGTATAGTTAAACCAATGGTTTTGCCATGCTAAAGGCCCCGATAACTGCTTTCTGGTTGGACACTCTTCTGGTAAATATTGCAAGATTATGAAAGTGGAACATGAATGTTTTAACTTCAAGCATTGTTGCCATCTCTTATGATGTTATTATGTGCACGCTTTAGCTTTGTAGGCATGCAATATAAGAACTTCAAGCATGGTTGTCTTTCTTCCTTTCTTTTCTTTTCTTTATGTGCAGGTTCCTTCTCCTTAAAATCCAAGTTTTAAAACATTGCAGAAGCATGAAGCATTCACTGATTTTTTTCAACGTTAGGCTAGCAAATTTCTACTAATTACACACACTTCCTATGCCTCACTAGATTATAAAAAGCAGTAGAGGTTGTTCTGTTGATGACACTTTTTCGAAGTCTCCCTTGTGGAATTTCATAGATGGTGCAGCAATAGGGCTCAAAGCGCGTATTGAACGGATGAAGCAAGACTAGGGAGGAATGCACTGTGGATAGGATGAATATATAGGACCTATTGTTTTGTGGCATTTAAGCCTTCTAATTAGCTCCAGAATTTCTTTCTGCTTGCTATGTAATGTGTATTTCTACTTAGTTAGTGTGGTTTGTACTATTTCATATGAGAGGATTTCTTGCTGTTTCTGTTGATTAGTTTCCTCTCAGTTTTGTTACACTCAAAGTCAGCCTTGAAAATGAAGCAATCAACAACAGTGTTTGTGCTTTGATTGCTAATGCATATAGTCGTCTTTCTTATGCTTCTATTTTCCTAATTTTTATTGCACATAATTACATATTGATTCTCAACCTCTAAATAAAGCAAATTAAGAGGTACACAATTTTATTTTAATTTTCAAAAGAGAATATTACAAGACTGCTTCTTCAATATTCTACTGTTAAAAAAAGAAAATAAAATGCAGTGGCATTTCGTTGCATACCGTTGTCCAATTGTTGTACCGACAAAATCAATTAATAAAATTAGGAGAATAAAAAACATAAGAAAATTACTGAAATTATTCAGTGCAATGCACGGGCATCAACCTAGTTATATATAAAAGTTACAAACTTATGTACAAAACTCAAAATAAAAGTATGTAATAAAAAAATAAAAATTATTCTGAATCTAAAAATACTTTAAATAGGTCATAATAAAAAAAATAAATTAATTGTGGGATTTGATCAAGTTTTCATATTGGCTACAAACAAGTTTTCATATTGGCTACAAAATCCTCTTTAAACTAGTTACTTTACCCTAAAATGAAGGAAATGCAATTAGAACTTACTCTGTTGTCTAGTCTCTAATCACTCTACCTCCTCAAATTTGACCTTTTCTTAACCTTCAAAATCTTTGTCTTTTGTGCTATCTTTTCCAATCCCAGCTAGAATCCCATCCATCATCCCAGGCGCCCAACCCCACCCCACCTCTATATATATATATAAACACAGAGATGAGGAGCTAAAGACACTAGCTGAATGGTGAGGATTCATCCTTAGATTTAGTTACAAGCCTAGGATTCTAGAAAAACATTATCGCGTCTCTTTCACCCTGACAGGGAAACTAGATTGCCAATTGCGTTCTCCACCCATCCCTATGCAGCATCCCCTCTCTCCAACAACACCCTAACCCCTTCCCCCCTCGAGGGCACCTGACTTGCCTCCACATCCTCACAAAGAATAGAGCAATTTAGAGCTACACAATTCAAAAAATATATACTTTCAATCATTTGGGCAATTATTTAGGCTTATATAGGGAGTTATATGTGACTAACATTAAACTTGACCTAATTTCAAAATGAAGATTTTGAGCGTGAGTTTAACTTAAATGAAAATATAAATTTTGGACTAAGTCTAGTTCAATCTTTTATTTTCTTTTTATATTTTTCATATGTGTGTTTTATATTAAATTCCTGTATAATAATGGAGCTAATATATATATTTATATATATGTATATATATATATATATATATATATATATATATATGTTAGAAACAAAGTACCTACTAACACAGACAAGTAACTCAATTGAATTGAACGAGCACCGCCTATACCCGACCAAGATTCTAACAAATGCAATTATCAAATATTAATGAAGCCGGTAAGGCCAAACAGTCCAAGTATAAAGTAACTAAATAGAATTCAAAATTAACACACAAGTCAATAATGGACCTGAGAGACTTGCTCGCGATTCCACCAAAACGTACCCGGTGCCGGCACTCCTCTGGATAAATTGCGACGCAACGGACAGAAATGCTGACCGAATCACCAGTTCAATACTAGTTTGCCTTCAAGAAGTTATTTATCCAATTCAGTGCGATAGGTATAGTGACTCTCCTTACAGGATAAGACAATTTCAGATCGCCGTCGACGCACACCAATTGCGATCACCTCGAAAGTCTCCTCAATTCACCGGTCCCGTTCAGTCAGAAAATATAGGTCATGATAGGAAGAACAAAAAAGACGATTTTTCTCTCGAGGAAGCAAAAAAATTAAAATCCCAGAACCCTAGTGGCGGTTTTATTATTTTCCTTTTAATCTCGCCTCTAGGGAAAAAATCAAAATCCAATTCAAATTAGGAGACTCTAATTCCAATCAGATTTTATGTTTCTTTTTTTTTTTTTTTAAGTTAGAGTTAATTGTGCCAAATAAAAAATAGAGGAACGTAAAAACGTGGGCCAAGCCTGAGCCGGGCCGGGTGGGCGGGCGCGCGCATGGCATCTCCCATACCTTGGGCTTTTCTATCAAGTCTATAGAAAAGCCTTTTAGTATATAAAGGCTTCCACACTCCTCAATTTTTTTCATGTGGGACTCATATTTAACATGAGTTCCCAAATAGTTAACCACCCAACTTTAACAACATTTAATTATGGATTCCCATCGTGAAAATGGCTTCTACCATAATCAAAACAATCTCAAACATGTCAAGAACAACTTTCATTAATTGTTTTAGGCTAACTAATCATGAGTTAAAAGTTATTAACTCCCAGAGTTGCCATTTTCAACAATCCCCCACAAATTCATAGTTAAAGACTATCCAAGATTTACATAATCTATTTTCGATAATGGTATCTTCCGGTTTGAACCACTATCTAAGTTATCCAACTTCTGCTCCCATAGGAACAGATAAACTTAAGCCTTGAATTTGAACTTTGAATGTGACAGCGTCTATTGGTAACAACAGACTATCGGCTATGAAGACAATCTTTAGGATTAACACGTTATGACCATGTGTCCTGATCCTGTCTCGTGAGTGTATTCAGAGAAAACCTCCCTTTAGTTGCGGCCACACAACACCATTCATATAGTTAGCGATATCCAAGGATGTACTGCTAGCATCTTATCTAAAAGACTTGATCTCATTCAGAGTCAAAACTCTTACTAATTGTAGTAAATGAACCACAGGCTTTTAGAGAAATGACCTAGATACAAAGGTATCAGAATAGATGCCAGATTCATTCAAATAGCTTGTTTATACCACATTGACCTGCCTTGTGAAATCTCCACTTGGTCAATTGGGTTGCCACTGTAGGTGAATCATTGTTGGGTTATCAGTCACACTCCCAACCTAGATTTAAGGAATAAGGATGTTTCCAATCCCTTAGTTAGGGGGTCTGCAATGTTATCTTTGGATCTAACAAAGTCAACATATACCATCCTTTCCGACACTAACTCCCTTATAAACTTAAGTCTAACTTGAATGTGTGTTTTAGTCTTTTGATTATACTTGGTAGTCTTTATCTTTGCAATTGTGGTCTGACTATCACAATATACAGATATAGCAGTAACGGGCTTGTTGATCATTGGCAAAGAGAACAACAGTCCATACAGCCATTCAGCTTCCATTCCAGTAGTATCTAAGGCACATAACTAAGCCTAAAAAATTGACTGAGTTATAAAAGTCTGTTTACAAGACTTCTCGGCGACTGTTCCACCACCTAATATAAACACACATCCAGTGCAACCATTACTTCCAGAGTTCTTGGCTATCCGGCTTGCATCACTATACCCTTCAAGTATAGTAGGGAATTTTCCATAATGCATCCCAAGGGACACTGTTCCCTTCAAGTACCTTAGAACTCTATCCAAGGTCTCCCAATGAGTCTCATTTGGACAACTTGTATATCTTACTAGCTTAGATACAGAAAATGAAATATCTAGTCTTGAGCCATTTGCAAGATATTGCAAGCTACTAATAATTTGAGAATATTTTAATTGAGACACAGAAACTCCACTTTCATTCTTGAACAAAGCTACAGAAGGGTTACTTGAAATTTTAGCAATTCTACAATTTTGATAGCCATATTTCTCAAAAACACTCTCAACATAGTGAGTTTGAGAAATGGTTATCCCCTCAGTTGAGCGAATCAACTTTAGGCCAAGAATCACATTTGCTACTCCCATATTCTTCATTTCAAACTTACTTTTTAAGAATGATTTAGTCTCATTAATTATCTCAACATTGGACCCAAATAGTAAAATGTCATCTATATACAAACATATTACAATATATGCATTACCTTTAATCTTATAGTAAACACACTTGTCATTCTCATTTATGATAAAGCCAAATGTTAAAATAGTTTTATCAAAATTTTCATGCCATTGTTTGGGTGCTTGTTTTAGACCATATAGGAATTTAATAAGTTTACAAACTTTTCGTTCATTTCCTTTGCTTACAAATCCCTCAAGCTGATCCATATATATCTCTTCTTCAAGATCACCATGAAGAAAAGCTATCTTCACATGTATTTGGTGGATGGTGAAACTATATATAGAAGCCAATGTAATTAGCACTCGGATTATAGTCAAATGAGCAACAGGAGAGTATGTATCAAAATATTCTATTCTCTCTTTCTGTCTAAACCCTTTGGAAACTAATATGATTTTATACTTATCTATGGTCCCATCTGGTCTAAGTTTCTTCTTAAATATCCATTTGCATCCAATTGTAATGCACCTAGGAGAAAGATCTACCAGTTCCCATGTCCCATTGGAGACAATAGAATCCATCTCACTTTTGACAACTCCTTTCCAATGCCTTGCTTCTGAGGAAGTCATGGCTGCTTGAAAGGTTAAAGGTTCGTCCTCAACATTATAAGTGACAAATTCACTTCCAAAGTCCTTGACTACCTTAGTTCTCTTACTCCTTCTAGGTTCTTTCAATTCCTAAGTTTGAATGTTGGAACTATTTGGACCTGCCCCTACATCTTTCATCCTTTCCACATGATTAGGAATGAAATCAGATGTTAAGGCTGAATCCAAAATAGAAACATCTTGAGGCAAACCAATTTTTATGGGAAACACATCCTCAAAGAATATAGTATCACGGTATGGAATAATAGTATTAACGTCTATGCCAAGTATTTCAGACTTAATTACCAAAAATCTCATAATATAGCTTGTTTCCACATAATCAATAAAGATGGCATTAACAGTCTTTGGTCCTAACTTCTTCCTCTTGTGTTCAGGGATTAGAACTTTTGCAAAACAACCCCATACATGGAAGTATTTTAAGTTAGGTTTCCTACCTTTTCAGATTTCAAACGAAATTACCTCTTTATGTTTATAAGGGACTCTATTCAGAATATGGCAAGTCGTATTCAAAGCCTCACCCCATATATACTTAGGCAATTCAGAATTCAAAAGTAAATTGTTGATCATATCTTTAAACGTTATATTTTTCCGTTCAACAATCCCATTAGACTGGGGAGAATAATGGGGTGTCTCCTCATAAATTATGCCATTACTTTGGCAATATTCAACAAATGGATTAGACCCATACTCTCCACCTCTATCAGATCTTAACCTTTTAAGTTTCTTGCCAATTTGAGTTTCAACTTCATTTTTAAATGTGAGAAACTTTTCAAGTGCTTCATCTTTATGTTTAAGTAAATAAACATAGCAATATTTACTGCAATCGTCAATAAACGTAATGAAGTATTTCTTATGATCCTTAGTCAACAAACCATTGAATTCACAAATGTCTGTGTGAACTAAATCAAGTATTTCTAAATCACTTTCAATTGAATGATAGGGTTTCCTGGTTGTTTTAGCTTCCACACATACTTAACATTTGTTCTTCTTATCAATTGAATGTTTAAGGATCAAGTCTAAATTCATTATTCTTTTAACAGAATTTAAATTTAAATGTCCAAGTCTACTATGCCAAATATCAGTGGATTCAATAATACGCACCACAGGATAAACAGAATTCTCAACAGAAGAAGTTTTATTCAAATCAGAAGTAAATTGTTCAACTCTTAATTTAAACAAACCATCTGACAAATAACCTTTGCCAACAAAAGAGTTGTAGTGCATAATCACTACTTTATTACATGTAAAAGTGAATTCATAATTCTCTCTAACTAAACATGAACCACTCAGAATATTCCTACGAACTGTTGGAACATGCTGTACTCTATGAAGAGAAAGAATACGCCCTGAAGGAAACTTCAAGTCCACGCAACCAATCCCCAACACATTGGCTGCAATTAAGTTACCCATTTTCATAGTTTTTCCTTTAAGAGGCTGGTAGGATATAAAAAGTAATTTATCAGCATAAACGTACGCATTTGCTCCAGTATCAACCAACCATTCAAGTGGTTTATAAATAGTAAAAATTTCTGGGTTAATAGAAACATACTTTTCGTCATCATTGGAAGTAGTGATGCTAATCCCAACCTCAATGATACAAACCTCAACAAGGTGTGTACTCAAATCAGCTTCCACTTGACTAGAATCCTCCACCACCATATTAATCTGGGCTTCAGAATTAGATCCTTGTTTGACTTTAGGCTTTTTAGACAGACAGTCCTTAGCCCAATGTCCAACTTGACCACAATTCCAACAAGGTTTGTTCACTTTTAGTTTCTTCTTGGCCTTGTCTTTTGTTTTGTTAATGTTTTTAGAGTTTAAATTAACCCCCACATTTCTCTGATTATTTCTGTTCTTCCCAATAGTCACCACATGGACATTAGATTCTACAAGTACAATATAACTATTCTTTTTATGTTGCTCCTCAATGGATATTGATTTCATTAAATTGTTTAGAGAAACCTTCTCCATCTTATGTTTGAGAGACATACCAAAGTCCTCCCAAGACTTAGAAAATTTTTCTATCACTGACATCACTTGGAACTTCTCAGGAAATTCCATATCTGACTCATGAAGAGAATGGATAATCAATTGCAACTCTTGAGTCTGTTCAGTCACAGACTTGCCCTCAACCATTTGAAACTTCAAGAATTTTGAGACATAAAACATTTCCAGACCTTGATCATCAGTATTATATTTCCTATCCAATTCATCCCATAGTATCTTTGCTGTGGATGACTCAAAATAGTAGACATCAAAGAGAGCATTTGTCAATGTTGATAGTATTGCCCTTCTGCCTACATTGTTCCGTTCATTCCATGCAGCAATCTCAGCTATTCTATAATGCCTATCAATTGGTATGGGCCTGTATACTTGCACTGCCTACAATAAGCCCCTCATGGTCAACCATATTTTCATGCGTTGTTGCCAACGCTTGAAATTTTGCCCTGGACCAAATTTGTCCGACAAACCATTCAAGTCAACCAAAGGTTTATACGCAGTAGAAGTAGTACTTGACGAACTGGCCATTGCACAAAAATAAATAATTGTAGAATAACTTCTTGAAAACTGTTAGAAATAGGATACCTACGAGTACAGATAGGCAACTCAACTAAATTGAACAAGCGCCGCCTATACCCGACTAGGACTCTAACAAATGCAATTATCAAATATTAATGAAGTCGGCAAGGCCAAACAATCCAAGCATAAAGTAACTAGACAGAATTCAAAATTAACAAATAAATCAGTAATGGACCTGAGAGAATTGCTCGCGATTCCACCAGAAAGTCCAGCGCCGGCACTCCTATGGACAAACTGCAACGCAATGGACAGAAACGCTGATCGAATCACTAGTTCAATACTGATTTGCCTTCAAGAAGTTATTCGCCTCACTCTGGTGCGATGGGTACAGCGACTCTCCTTACAGGATAAGACGGTCTCAGATCACCGTCGACGCTCACCAACTGCGATTACCTCGAAAGTCTCCTCAATTCACCAGTCCCGTTCAGTCAGAAAATATGGGTCGTGATAAGGAGAACGAAAGAAACAATTTTTCTCTTGAGGAAGCAAAAAAATTAAAATCCCAGAACCCTAACGACGGCTCTATTATTTTCTTTTTAATCTCGCCTCTAGGAAAAAAATCAAAATCCAATCCGAATTAGGAGACCCTAATTCCAATCAAATTTTATGTTTCCTTTTTCTTTTCAAGTTAGAGTGAATTGGGCCAAATAAAAAATAAAGAAACGTGAAAATATGGCCCAAGCTAGAGCCGGGCCGGCCGGGGCGCCCGCGTGTAGCATCCCCCATACCTTGGACTTTTCTATCAAATCTATAAAAAAACCTTTCAGTATATAAAGGTTTCCACACTTCTCAATTTTTTCCATGTGGGAATCATGTCTAACATGAATTCCCAAATGGTTAACCACCAAATTTTAACAACATTTAATTATAGATTCCCACCATGAAAATAGTTTCTACCATAATCAAAACAATCTCTAACATGTCAAAAACAACTCTCATTAATTATTTTAGATTAACTAATCATGAGTTAAAAGTTATTAACTCTCAAAGTTTCCATTTTCAACACACACACACACACATATATATTAAATTAATAAAAATTAAATTATATTTTTACCCTACTCATTACTTTTTATTTATATAATCATTTTTTCTCTTTATATTTTGAGAAAAGATATGTGAATTGAAGAATGTATCTTAATCAATTGATTATGTTACCTAGCATTACTTATGTATACGTAATCTAGATAAAGAATACTTATCTAAGCACTTTTCATAGACTACATATTAAAATTTTTTATTTTTTTATAAAGTACAATAAACAAGATATATAATATAGAATTTTAATATGATAATTTATAAAGATTGGATTTGATTACGTATGGGTCTAACTACAATTGTACAAAATATTTTGAATATTTTTTAAATAATAATGTGCAAGAAAAAGAAACAACAAGCTCATATGCAATTCTAGCCTAAGGATTTTAAACAAACAATTAAGATCTGAGAAAATCACTCAAAACACTGGTGGTTCCAGCCATAGCTAAAAAAATTTAGAAAAGAAATTAAGAAAAATTAAAAGAGATTAGTTTGGGATCATAAGGTGAAAGTTATTAATAGGGAATTGAAGAAAAAAAGAAAAATAAAAAATTTAAAAGAGAAAATAGAATATTGGTGGTTCCAGTCGTAGCTAAAAAAAATTACTGACATTGACTAAACCGCAAATGGTTCCAGTTCTAATTTCGATTAATGATCTTTGGTTTTGGAATTAGAGTCGAATCGAATCAGCTGTAGCTAGGTATTTTGCAAAGCTCATTGGGTGCAGAATTGGATAAAAACCGAAAGACAACCGGACCTTCACTTCAATTTCAACCAACCCAATTTAGATTTTGGGTTTTGCTCTTCTTGTGGAAAGTAGCATTGAGACCTGTGCCGGCCCACACGTCCGGCCCAATGACTGACTCGTGAGCCGTGCAAGTCAGTCCCTCACCTTGGTGGGCCAGTCCGTGTAGAGCCCTGGGTCAGAATCCTTAGGCCTGGTAGGGCCTGGGCCCTTAGCCCATGAGGCCCACGGGCCAAGCGGACCGGTCTCGGGCTTTACTCTCTTATTCTTTATTTTTTCCCCACTTAGTTCGATTAAAACTTTTGATATTCAACTGTTTTGTAATTTATTTTATTATTACTAAAATAATACAATTTTTTAAAATTATTAAAAAGCCACATTGAAGTTGGGGGGGGGGTTGGCTTAGACCCCTAATTGTTTTATTAATTCATAAAATAAAAATTACATAAGAATAGGACTTGATGCCTAAACCTCTTAAAAATATTACAATAATCAAAATTTAAAAATAGTATAAATATCCTAAAAATAAAACTAAATACATAATATTACTTATCCTAAATTCCTAATTATTTGAATATTAAACTAACTATTTGGTTTACCTCATTCATCATCTGAGTCATCATCAACAATCCACGAATTAGTCATCCTATCTTCAGTTGCGAACTAACTACTATAACACATTTACATCTCCAAAGTATAATGAGCCAATCGAGATATTCTTTCATCTATTATTCGAGCGCTCTCACTAAAGACGCTTTCGATGGCACTATGGAGATAGGTTGTGTCAAAAGATCAAGTACCATTTTAGATAAAATGGGATATTGGCTTACATGGGTCTTCTACCAACCACAAATATCAAAATATTGATCATCATTTTCTACCAAGAGTTGCATCTTATAAATTGTCATCTCGTTGTAGGTGGTAGATGATCTTTTTTTACCCTTCATGATACCCCATGGATTAAATACTGATGAAATCGAAGAGGTAGATTTTTGTGGTGGTTGAAAGTGACTGCTAGATGATGATGAGGCTTGCCGACTTAAACTAGGAGAACCAGAACAAGAAGACTCAAACTCATACAAATTATATATGTTAGATAGAGCTTTAGTCATTTTATCTTTTATATCTTTTATCATACATTGCCTAAATGTTTGAGATTCATCAAAATCTAATGTTTCATATAGATATTCAATAATCCTATGAAATCCAACCATTTTTACTTGATAATCCATACATAATACCATACAATATAAAATAGGAATATCTTCATAATATTTTTTATATTTTTCAAACATATTTCTCATAAAATAACTATATTGGGGATGGTCCATATATTCGCCAAAAATATGTGCTACCTTAGCAAGTGTTGGACGAATATGATAAGTAGTAGGATAATAAGTTCCTAATAAAAGTTCAGTTACTTCTTTGAAAGTAAATAAAAATGTTAAAAGCGCGGAATACAATTTTTAAAATGAGTTTCAATTAGTTCAGATTAAAAATTGTTACTATTGCAGAATTCAATAAGTTGATTTTGAAAAAGTATAACACTTTCAAACATATCTAAAGTTGAGTTCCATCTAGTTTTACAATCTAATCTAATTTTTTTAAAAGATACACCTTGTTTTCGACATAAAGCTTTAAATTTTGGTTGTCCAATTGGGAAAGTTTTAATAAATAAAATAACATTTTTAATTATATTAACAATATCATCAATATATTTATATCCTTCCTTAACGCACAAACTAAGTATATGACAAGCACACCTAGTATAATATAAAATACCATCTAACATAGGATTCATAGTATTTTTCAAAATTACTATAGTAGAATCATTATTTGAAGCGTTATCTAAAAAAATAGTAATAATTTTATTTAAAATCCTATATTCACAACATGTTTGAGTAATCATTTTAGTTATACTACTACCTACATGAGGATATTCAAATAATTTAAAGTGAATAATTCTTTTTTGTACTAACCAATCATTATCTATCCAATAACATGTAATGCACAAATAAGACTCATTAGTAATTGCAGTCCAACCATCACAAGTAAGAGCAAATTTTCAATTACAAGAATCAAACATAGCAATTAAATACTCTTTCATTTTATATATATCTTTATTATATCATTTTTTAACAATTGTTTTGCATGTATTGTTCATAATGTGGGTTTTCTACAAAATTAAAAGGTAATTTAGTTTAAACAATCATTTTAGCAAATCTACTTCTATTTTTTCTATGATCGTATTAAAAATTACCAATAATTTGACCTCCTGTATTATGAATTTGTTGTTGTTTAAGTAGGTTTTCTAACCAATCATTATGTGATCTTTTAGTGTGTCTAACTAACGTTCCCATCCCTCCTCCCTTCTTATGTGCATATACCACCCTGCAAATTTTGCATGTTGCCTTTACAAAAAGATTTCAAACCATAGATGTTATTACTTTAGCTATAACATCCACAGTTTCAACATTATCCTTGCCTATATTAGATTCATTAGGATTAATAATTGGAGTTGTTGTGATTGTGAAACACTAACACTAGGCCTACTAGGGCCTTCATCTTTATTACCTATTTCATTATTTATTAAATTCAAAACTAGATCTATATTGAAATCAAAATATGCAGATAATTGTGATGAAAAAAAAAATGATGATATTGATTTGGATCCATTATTTCTAAAAAAAAATAATCAATCAAAATTCAAATAAAAGTTCAAAAAAAATAAAATAAAGTATTAAAAAATAATGAAATAAGAGAATGGAAATATATAAATAACAAATTAACTTAAAAATTAAACAAATAAACAATTAATAAAGTTAAAAAATAATAATGTAAGATTAAGAAATACTAACAATTGATAGCCAAGAACAACAACACTTTGTAGAGCTTTACTTCTTGTATCTACTATTCCACCACTCAACAATCTTCTAAAATATAAAGATTTTCTTGAAGAATTGAAAAAGTATATTAAAAAATAAATTATATTCTAACACTTTTTGTAGAGGAAATGAAGAGGTTTGAGAATTATAAGAGAAAGATGAATGAAAGTAAGAGAGTTTGAGAGTGTTTGATGAGTTTTGGGGTGAATTGAGGGTATTTATAGAGTTTTGGAGGGTTAGGGGAGAGAATATAGCCTTTAGGGACTAAATTGAAAAAATAAATGAGTATCAGCCATTTTAGGGACCAAAATAATAAAAAAAAACTTGAGAGCCGTTGGTGCAACAGCTCTCAAGTAGGTCGGACTGGGCCGCGGGCTAGGGATTTTTATCCTTGGCCCGGACTGGACCGGGACCTAGGACCTAGGACCAGCCCGATGAATAGTTGACGGTTAGGACTTTGGCCCAATCATGCAAGCTCGGCAGGCCGAACCGGCCCACTTGCCAATACTAGTGGAAAGAATATATTTTGAGATTAATTTGTACAAATAAAGAAGCCATGGTTGATTTTGATTTTTTTGTTCACAGCCATTGGGTTTTGTTGCTAATAAGTACCAACAATTAGGCCCATAAAAAAACCCAACGAAGGATTTTTGCTAATGAAAATAGGCCAATTTACATTTAATTGTTATAAAATTTTGCCAGTGTCAGAATAAAATCTACACATAATAAATCTCTGACTATTATTTGCACAATAATTTCTTCACTTCTCTCTTTCTTTTCTCTCACAATTTTCTCCAACAGTTCTCTCACAATTTGGTATATATCAAGCTTTGAGAATAACTCTATTTATAGAGCTCTATTAGTGGAGTTAATCATCTATATCCACTAATTCCACTAATATGTATTAGTGGTGTTAATGATGGACATCTATATACATTTGTCCACTAATGGAATTAGTGGATTCACAACTAGCATTGGCTAGTGGGCCGGGCCCGGCCCAATGGCCGAACCGGCCACTATTCACCGGGCCCGTCCTAGGTCCCGGTCCGGTCCAGGCCAGGGGTAAAAACCCCTAGCCCGCCACGGGCTGGCTTGCACAAGAGAGCTGTTCATTTTTTTTTATATATTTTAGCCCCTAAAACGGTTGAAATATTTTTTTTGTTTACATTTTAGTCCATAACGGTAATATATTCCATCCTAACCCCCAAAACTCATCAAACACTCTCCAATTCTCTCAAACTCTCTTATTTTCTTTACGAAAGTGTTAGAATATAATTTATTTTTTCTATTAATGCTTGTCATATACTTAATTTGTGTGTTAAGGAAGGATATAAATATGTTAATAATATTATTAATATAATTAGAAATATTATTTTATTTATTAAAACCTCCCCAACTAGGCAACAAAATTTTAAGGTATTAAGCTGAGAACAAGGTGTATCTTTTAACAAATTTAGATGTAACTCAACTTTAGATATGTTTGAAAGTGTTATACATTTTCAAAACCAACTTATTGAATTTTGTAATAATAACAATTTTCAACCTCAACTAACTGAAACTCATTTTAAAAATTATATTGCACTTTCAATATTTTTATTTACTTTCAAAGAAGCCACTGAACTTTTATCGAAATCTTATTATCCCACTACTCATCATATTCTTCCAACACTTGTTAAGGTAGCACATATTTTTGATGAATATATAGATCATCCCTAATATGGTTATTTTATGAGAAGTATGTTTGAAAAATATAAAAAATATTATGAATGTATTCCTATTTTAAATTGTATGGCATTGTGTATAGATCCTCGAGTAAAAATGGCTAGATTTCATAATATTATTGAATATTTATATAAAATATTAGATTTTGATGAATCTCAAACACTTAGGTAATGTATGATAAAAGATATAAAAGATAAAACGGCTAAAACTCTATCTGACAAGTATAATTTGTATAAGTTTGAGTCTTCTTGTTCTGATTCTCCTAGTTTACCTTTAAGTAGGCAAGGTTCATCATCATCATCTAGCAGTTACTTTCAACCACCACGAAAATCTACTTCTTCAATTTTATCAGTATTTAATCCATGGAGTATTATGAAACGTCAAAAAAGATCATCTACCACCTACAACGATATGACAATTTACGAAATGCGGCCCTTGGTAGAAAATGAGGATCAACATTTTGATATTTGTGGTTGGTAAAAGGCTCATGTAAGTTAATACCCCATTTTATCTAAAATGGCACGTGATCTTTTGACACCACCAGTCTCCACAGTACCATCGAAAAGTGTCTTCAGTGAGAGCGCTCAAATAATCGATGAAAGAAGATCTTGATTGGCTCCTCATACTTTGGAGATGTTAATGTGTTGTAATAATTGGTTCGCAGCTAAAGATAAGACGGCTAATTCCTGAATTATTGATGATGACTCAAATGATGAATGGAGTGAGCCAAGTAGTTAGTTTAGTATTCTTGTAATTAGGAACTTAGGATAAGTAATATTATATATTTAATTTTATTTCTAGGATATTTATTCTATTTTTAGATTTTGATCATTTTAATATTTTTAAGAGGTTTAGGCATCAAATCTCCCTCTTATGTAATCTTTATTTTATTAATTAATAAAACAGGTAGGGGTCCAAGACAAACCCCCCTCCCTCCCACTTCAATGTGGCTTTTTTATAATTTAAAAAATTATTTTATTTAAGTAATAATAAAAAAATTACAAAACAATTAAATATCAAAATTTTTAATCGAATTAAGTAGGAAAATAAGCCCATAGGCCGGCTCGCGGGCCTCACTAGCCAAGGGCCTGGGCCGTGCCGGGTCCAAGGCTTCTGGCCCAGGGACCGGCACGGACCAGCCCACCTCCCTTTGGGACTAGCTCGCACACCCCACGGGCCAGTCCTCGGGCCTGACCCGAAATCGTGTGGGCCGGCCCAACTATCAATGCTATTCACAACTAATCTACTAATGTATTCACAACACTCTCTCTTGGATGCCCAATACATAAAGAATATGTCTCGTTAAAACCTTACTAGATAAAAATTCAGTGAAAAAAAATCTAATAAAGGAAAAATAGTACACTATTCTATATGTCTGCTTATTACTCTCCCTAATGAGATGATTCCTTTAAATCTTTAAATCGACGCATACCGATTTTATATCTTAACTTCTCAAATGTTACAATCGGTAAAGTCTTTGTGAAAACATCTGCGAGGTTATCACATGACCGAATTTGTAGTACATCAATGTCACATTTCTTCTGAAATTCATAAGTAAAGAAGAATTTTGGTGAAATATGTTTTGTCCGATTTCCTTTAATATATCATCCTCATAATTGAACTATGCAAGCTGCATTGTCTTTATAAAGAGGAGTTGGAATATCTCTTCTAGATGATAATCTACAATTTTCTCGGATATACTGAATCACTGATCTTAACCATACACTTTCTCGACTTGCTTCTTGCTTCATAAATGGCTATAATTTCAGCATGATTTGAAGAAGTAGCTGCTATAGATTATTTTGTAAAACGCCATGATATAAAAGTATTTTCACATATAAATAGATAACCCGTTTGAGAATGTACTTTATGTGGATCAGATAAATAACCAGCATATGTATAACCTATCAATGATAGGCTGGTTTTATTTGAATAAAATAATCTGAGATCAATTGTATCTTTGAGATATCGAAAGGCTTGTTTAATTTCATTCCAATGTCGTTGTGTTAGTGAAGAACTAAATCTTGTTAATAAATTGACAGCAAATGCAATATCATGTGGTGTATTATTAGCAAGATATATCAATGCACCAATTGCACTGAGATATGGTACTTTAGGACCAAGGAGTTCTTCATCATCTTCTTGAGGTCGGAAAGGATCTTTATTCACATTTAATGACCGGACAATCATTGGAATACTCAATGGATGTACTTTGTCCATGTAAAATCTTTTTAGAACTTTTGCTATATATGTTGATTGATGAATAAATATTCCACTTTCTAAATGTTCAATTTGTAAATCAAGGCAAAATTTAATTTTACCAAAATCTTTAATGTTGAATTCTCTTTTTAAATAATCTTTGTTTCTTTGAGCTCTTCTAGAGTTCCAATAAGATTAATATCATCAACATATATAGCTAATATCACAAATTTAGAACCAAATTTCTTAACAAAAACACACGGACATACCTAGTCATTTTTAAATCCCGCTTTCAATAAATATTCACTAAGACGATTGAACCATATGCGCCCAGATTGCTTCAGGCCATATAATGATTTCTGCAATTTGATGGAGTAATTTTCACGAGAATAATGTTTATATGCTTTAGGCATGCGAAATCCTTCGGGGATTTTCATGTAAACATCATTTTCTAATTTTTCATATAAGTAAACAATGACAACATCTAATAGGCGCATATCTATCTTTTTATGTACTGCCAAACTGATAAGATATTGGAGTGTAATAGCATCAACAACAAGAGAATAAGTTTTATCATAATCAATACCTGGCCTTTGTGAAAATCCTTGGGCTACTAATCGCGCTTTATATCGTACGATTTCATTATTTTCATTGCGCTTTTGCACAAATATCCATTTATAGCCAATAAGTTTTACACCTTCCAGTATTTGGACTGCAGGTCCGAAGACTTTACGTTTTGTAAGTGCATTTAACTCCGATTGAATTGCATCTTTCTATTGTAGCCAATATTTTCTGTGCTGACATTCATCAATTGATATTGGTTCAGGATCATCATTATTCTGTATAATATCAAGAGATATATGTATCCAAACATATTATTAGTAACTGTTTCTATCTGATTCCAACTTCTACCGAAGTGGTATAATAGATAGAAATTTCAGTGTTACTTTCATCAACTTTTGGTTCTTTTATTTTGTCATCACTTCTCTCTTGATCTTTATCATTCTTTTTTTCAATATGATCATTTGAATCATTTAATCCTTTTTTCTTTCGATGATTTTTTATCTTTAGAACCAAGAGGTCTGCCACGCTTCTAACGTGCTTTTGACTCAGTAGTTGTAGGTATAATCTTTTATTCTATTGGGATTTCAATTCGAATAAGAGTATTTATAGCTGGAATATGCGATTTTGTAACTCTTCTGGAGTCAACAAAAGCGTCTGGCATTTGATTTTCAATGCTTTGCAAATGAATTATCTTTTGAACTTCAAGTTCACATGCGCTTGTGCGCGGATCAAGATAATTTAATGATGTTGTCCAAGCAAGATCTTTCTTATTCTGTTTATATTCTCCCCCTAATTTAGGGAATAATGATTCATCAAAATGACAATCAGCAAATCTTGTTGTAAATACATCTCCTGTCAGGGGTTCAACATACCTGATAATAGAGGGAGAATCATATCCAACGTATATCCCCTTTCTTCTTTGAG
The DNA here is from genome assembly GCA_026120185.1 of Voacanga thouarsii. Taxonomy (NCBI): domain Eukaryota; kingdom Viridiplantae; phylum Streptophyta; class Magnoliopsida; order Gentianales; family Apocynaceae; genus Voacanga; species Voacanga thouarsii. Next base: position 547,918 of record JANUWF010001827.1, read on the forward strand.
GACCCATCTTTGTACGTTGCTTTGGTACAATTGAAACATATACAGCGCCCCAAAAATTCTTAAATGAGCAATATTTGATTCTGAACCAAAAGCTAATTGCAAATGAGAGAATTTATGATAACTAGTTGGCCTTATACGTACAAGTGCTACAGCAAGTAAAATAGCATATCCTTAGGCAGATGTTGAGAGATTTATTTTCATTAATAATGGTCTAGTAATTAATTATAATCTTTTAATAAAAGATTCAACAAGACCATTTTGTGTATCAATATGAGCTACAGGGTGTTCAATATTAATCCCAATTAACATGCAATATGCATTAAAAGCATGTGATAAAAATTTACCAACATTATCCAAATAGATATTTTTAATTTGATGGTTAGGAAATTGTGCTCGTAATTTAATTATTTGAGCAAGTAATCTCACAAACGCCAGATTGCGAGTAAATAATAAACACACATGTGACTGTCAGGATGATACACCAATTAAGGCCATAAAATATCTAAACGGTCTACATGGTAGATGAATTGGTCCACAAATATCTTCGTGAATTCATTCAAGAAATGTATGACTTTTAACTCCTACTTTTACTGGTAATGGTCTAATAATTAATTTTCCTAGGGAACATGCAGCACGTGAGAATTTTTTTGATGTCAATATCTTTTTATTTTTTTAATAGATAATCATGTGTATTCTCAATTATTCTTCTCATTATGGTAGATCCTGGATGACCCAACCGATCATGCCAAATGTTAAAAGTAGTATGATCAGTAAACTTCTAATTTACTGGATGATAAATTTCAATTGTATATATTTTTGGAAAATATAGGCCAATCGAAAAAAATAGTAGTTTTTCTAATTCAAATTTCTTACCCAAATTAATTTGAGTAATATAAAGATGTTCAATACCATTTTCCTCATTTGTTTCAACATGATATCCATTTCTACGAATATATTTAAAACTCAATAAATTTTTTTTTGGATTTTGAGGAAAATAATGTCTTATCAATATTAATTGTTGTTCCTACAAGCAATAATATACTAGTTCTTCTGAAGCTTTCAATCAAATTTATACTACCGTTTATAGTTTAAATATTTATTTCTCCCATTTTGAGATAAGAAAAATATTTCTTATTTTTTGAGTATGGTGTGTGTAGTTCCACTATCAATAATACATACATCATCATTAAAAGCAGCCATCTGAACAAAAATATGTATATACAAACGTAAATATTATTAGAATATAATGAACATTTAAAAAAAATATTAAGGTGAGGGATTAGTTCTTCTGGACACTGTCATCACCAATTAAATGATCTATCCTATCGTCTTGATGTTCAAAAAAATTAGATATATCTATATGAGTAATATTGATATTAAGATCTTGTGGATCAATATCATCATTGTCAGCATCATTAACTGGATGTTGAGAAAAAATTTCTTCAATAATTTTATTTTTCTTTTCCTGTGAAGTTTGATATAATTTCACTAAATGCTTGGTCATACGACAGTTACGTGACTAATGGCCTTTTATGCCACATCTATAACACTTATCCTTATAATTTTCTTGCATTTATTTTTCTTTTCCCTTATTATCTTTTCTTTCTCACTTCAGATGGATAGTATTTCTCACAGCTTGATTATTACTGTGATAAGAAAAATATCGAGTGTGTCCACGACCACAGCCATGACTACGACTATGGCTTCTATTGGAGCCAACAACATTCACTTCTGGGAGTGCTATTAAGCCAATTGGTCTGGCTTCATGATTTTTCAGTAATAACTCATTATTTTTCTCTGTAATAAGGAGGGTCATAATTAAATCAGTAAATTTTATATACCCTTTTTCTCGATATTGTTGTTGCAGGACAATATTCGAGGCATGAAAGGTGGAGAATGTCTTCTTCAACATATCTTCATTAGTAACTTTTTCTCCACATAATTTTAACTGAGATATAATTTTATATATGGCGGAGTTATATTCATTCACAATTTTAAAATCTTGCAACCTCAGGTGTAACCATTCATATCGTGCAATTCATAGTACGACCATCTTCAGGTGGTCAAATATTTCTTTTAAATTTACCCACAAGACATATGGATCTTTTTCGGTAAGATATTCCATTTTCAATTTTTCGTCGAGATGACGATGGATAAAAATCAAAGCTTTGGCCTTTTGTTGTGCTGATGCACTTTTTTTTTTCTTTAATAGTTTCACTAAAGCCTTCAGCATTTAGATGTATTTCTGCATCGAGAACCTATGATATATAATTTTTTCCAGAAATATTAAAGGTTACAAATTCGAGTTTAGTAACGTTAATCATAGAGATCAATAAATGCGTACGTTTAGTCTTCTAGCTTTTATAACGGCAAAAACTCGTACTTTGGTATTCTAGATTTGGAAACAGTAGACACTCGTGCTGATAACGTGTTATAAAATGTTGGCAGTGTCAGAATAAAATTTACATATCTCTGACTATTATTTGCATAATAATTTCTTCAAACTTCTCTCTTTCTTTTCTCTCACAATTTTCTCTAACAATTCTCTCATAATTTGGTATATATCAAGCTTGGGAAAGAGCTCTATTAGTGGAGTTAATCATCTATATCCACTAATTCCACTAATATGTATTAGTGGTGTTAATGGTAGACATCCGTGGACATTTGTCCACTAATGGAATTAGTGGATTCACAACTAATCCACTAATGTATTCACAACATTAATTACTTGTGTTTTTTAATTATTTTTTATTTTATTTTTCTTACTTCCTCTGAATAGTTAGCCAACAAATTTTCACCAGACCCACAAAATCACATTGGAGAGGAAAAAAAACAGGGGTAATAGTTGTGATATTTATCACTTGTAGTTAATTTTCATTTTCTTTAGTGGTTTGGGGATTTCCATGTGGAATTGATTTAATTCAAAAACATTAATTACAAAAACTATCCCAAAGTAGGGGTTAATGTCAAATCGCTCCATAAAAATTTAATTTGGACATTAATTTTTTATCGACCAATTTTATCCAAATGATTAGATGAAGTAAGAGGGAGAAATAAAAATATCGTATTGCCCTTCGATATCTAAGGAAAATTATATATGCCCTTGTGTTAACTCTAAAAAATCCAAAAGCCTACGCCATAAAAATAAATTCATACTTCAGTATAGTTTTTGTCCAAATGATAGATGATAGAGATAAAACATCTTAGTGAACGAAACAAAAAATCACACTATTTTTTAAGTATATTTATAAATTTTGGAACTCAAATTTGAAACTCTTTCTTTTTTTTTAACAAAAAAAAGAGAAAAATATGAATCAAACTCAAAATTTAAATTTGTAATATGATAAAAAGTACTTTTACAACTAATTAAGTTATTACTTTTTCATTTGAACATATCGTATATATACACACAAAGCATAACTAACACAATCCATACACTAGAGGAAAAGATTATTTTAGCAACGGTTTTTACCTTTTCTATGCCATTGCTAATATAAACAGCAACATAATTGCGACGGCAGGAAACCATTGCTAAATAATTGGCCGCTGTGGAAAAAATTGCGGTAGCACTCAACCGTTGTCGCTAACTGCTTCGACTTAGCTACAGCTAGACAATCAAAGTCAAACATAAGGTGTGATAATATTGCTACGATTTTGTAATGGTCGTCTATATACAACGTTAGCTACAGAATAGCGACGATTATAAAAGTTTTAATTCTGATTATTTTAAGTTGGTCGTCACTATTACATTGCTAATTGTTACAGTGTAGTGACAGCTATTAAATTTTGAATTTTGATTATTAAAAAAATTAGATGATTACACTCATTTGCATTATGGCCTATTTGAGGTGAGGAAGGGAGAGGATGGATAAGCATACAACTCTATTAGATAAATCTTTAATAAAATCAATGTGTTTGTTTAAAAGAAGAAGAAGAATAAATACATGCCTTGTCTTTCTTTTTTCTTTTTTCTTTTTTTTTTTTGGGGGGGGGGATATTAAGAATGTTTGTCATTCCCATGTGAGAATGAATTTTTGTTTTCCTTGTTTTCATTTGATTAGTAGCAACAAATAGAAGGAAACTTGCACCATTATTATGATATCGGTTATACTTAGAACTAGCAGTGGTGGAAGTATGGAAGACTTGTTTTTTTCCCTTATGTAAATGATTTTATTAATAAATCAAATTAATACACAATGAGCTAAAGTCCAAAATAGATGACGAAAATACCATATATCATAAATCTTAGACGAATATGGTACAAAAATTAGAGAAAAAAATAATTAAATGAATAAATACCCAAAATTTTCAAACCAGCATTGTTTTCGCACATATTTGACTCTAAGGTAAGAAAGGAATCAATTCCTTCTCTTTCTTTACGCAGCAATAGAAAAGGATTTGAACTTATCAGTAGCTTTAACCATCGTTTAAAGAGGAAATGAGAGATCGAGAAAGGTCCCAACTTGAATTTGGGTAACAAAGCATAAGATGCTAATCTATAGAGATCAGAAAGAAATCTCGACCCCAAAAAAAAAAAAAAAAAAATTTCAAATCTTAGGAAAAAAATAATATGGTAGTTGTTACCATATTATCATACAAATAATATGGTAGTTGTAACTATATTATCATATCATATTATTATCATACAAATAATATGGTAGTTGAACTAGTAGAAATTGGTTGATGATGTTCCCATTTTTACAAGGGGTTCTAAATAGGCATCGGAAGTGATTAAGGGAATTCTTCATGATTATGAGAGAAAGGTTTCAATTGATTAATGTTTAGAAGAGTTCTTTTATAGCATCTTATAATGCTTCGCCAACTTAGATATCATTTATTTATCGAGTTCTTGGTTTTTCCGAGAAGGATCAACCATTTACTTATCTTAGGTGCCTGATGTTCAAGGGGAGGAAGAAGTGTATTTTTTTTTTTTCCAACTTTTGATTGATAAGATGAAGGATAGGACCCAGACATGGTGGTATAAATTTTTATCTACAGCTGGAAGGCTCCATCTAGTTCGGTCAATGCTTCTTTTGCTCCCTTTACACTTATACATGTTGTTAGTCCTCTAAGGGTTGTTTTTGCAGATTTAAGGAGGCACATTGTTGGTTTTTTTGGGGTAATTCCAAATCTGGGCCAAGGAGATGCTGGAGGAGATGGGAAACTTTGTGTTTCCCATTCTCAGAAAATGGCTTGAATGTAAGATCATTTGAGGTATTAAATTCTGCTTATTCCCCGAATAAGATTGATAGATTTACCCTTCGAGTAAATACAACATTTGTATTTTGAAATTAATAAAGTATGATTTATATATTTCTATATATGCATGAGCTTATTTTGTTCACGAATTATTTAGCTATTACAAATTAAGTATTTATTTGTTGCACATAAAAAGACTTAATTTATAATTTAATTCGAAATAAATTATCCGTGATCTAAATAAATTGGACAATTTATTTTTTGTTGAGATCGTCTTGATTTAGTGAAGTCCGTCTTTAACTTTGGTAATAAAATTAAGGATATATTTTGATACATCGGATAGGACCATCAATGCTAAATTTGTGGAATATATATACAACTTAAACATTACAAGATTGTCGTACATAATACCTTAATTCTAAGCAAATAATGATCTATGTTTACTAACTTGAAGTTCCTTGAGTTACCAAAGAGTGTGATTAATTTAATAATCAATATCTCAGAATTTTGGGAATTAAAGTGAAATAAATATAGAATAATTATTTTGCAATATGGAATCCATAACATTTAATAGACAAGATCATTTCTTCATAAGTTCTTCTAAAGGACAATTAAATCTAAATTTAGTAATTCAATAGTGCCTGCTGAATTCAATTTGTAAGTGTGAAATAGTCACACGATCACTGTCAAATTGAATATGAGAATGAAGGATTTGAATGAGGGGCATTTTGGTCATATTACTTCATTCAAAGTATTATATTGATCGACGGAGGTAATTTGTTAAATCGATCAATCACAGAATAAAATTATTGACTCCAGTGGTTTCAATTAGTTTAAGAGTGTATTTATCTTCTTTTAGTAGAGTGGAACGTAATTAATAAATTATTTTGAATCGACAAAATAATTTATTATAACTTAGTTTAATTGTATTCGGTTAGGTCCCTTCAATGGCTCTTAATTATTGGAAAATAATAAATTGTAAATATTTATAATTTATTAATAAAATTTACAAGAAACATAAAATCACATTTGAGATGGGATATGATAAGTGGATGTAGTTGTACCCAACTATGCTTGTCTTGTTCTATCACAATTTGTATTTGATATAAAGTCCAATATATAGAGATAGTTGAAAAAAGCCAACTATATATATTGGTTTAAGACTCTATGTAAGGGTTATATGAGAAATAACATTCTCTCAGTTTTGTGTGAATCCACTCTCAAGAAAGAGAGAGAAAAATATGATAGGTAATTTTTTGATTTCGAGAGATTACACAAAAGAAGATTTAGAGGTCTATAGTATTACCAAAGGCCATAAACATCTAGAATTGTATTTTAGAAGATGATATCTACAAATAAATGATTCGTTTCTCATGTATTTATTAGGTTTAATCTGGTTAATACATAAATATATCGATCCTATTCCTAACCACTGGTATCAGAGCCAAGTTTGATATATGTTTATGTGTTAAAATTAAATCTTTTATGCATATATTTAGTTGAGTGGTGTAGGAACAATATATTTATATTCATGGTGAATGGTTTGATTAATTCAAAATAATTTTATGGCCATAATTTTTTTATTTGGTGAATATATATAAGTATTATCGAGTCATGTAACAAAAGAGGTGAATTACGTCTCCATATTTCCCTTTTATGTTTTATTTTCATTTTTATTATGTTATAAAAAATGTAAAGTTTTATGGAGCTACTTGGCACAAGGTGACAGACAACCAAAAACACTATTAAAGTTTTAATCTGAACTCCAATCTAAAAGGCTAGTGCTGAGCTAATTGCTTCTTAGTGGTGGGTTGGCCTATTTTTGGGGCTAGCAGATCCAACTACCAATTGAAGAGCAGCTCAATGGCTTGGGCTAGCCCAGACGCAGGCCAGTGGTTTGGCCAGTTGGCACTAGGTCGGTCTGGTGCACTGGCCTAGGCCTCACGGCCGAGGCTAGGGCTGGACCAGTGAGTTGGGCTAGGTAGCTTTCCATTTAATAAAAAAAAAATGAAGGATATTAGCAGTTAGTGCTAAGCTGATTGCTTCTTGGTGGTTGGCTGGCCCATTGTTGGGGCCAGCAAATCCAGTTGCCTGTTGAAGAGCAGCCCAATGGGCTTGGCTAGTTGATATTATGTCGGTCTAGCGCTTGGGCTGGGGCTGGACCAGGGAGTTGGGCTAGGCAGCTTACCCAGGACACTAGATTGGAAGTCTAAAAGCAAAACCACCGGGCCAATGAAGATCAATGGTGTGCTTCAACAAATTAATATTGTAGAAGATTGAAGGTTGGCTATTTTGTTAGCCAATAAAATTTCAATTGTAATCTTGCAATTTTATTTTGTGTTTAGGTTTGTTGGGAAATGTGTCCTTTTAAACTAAATTTCTGATGTAAATATCGAAAATTTTAATAAAATAATTTATTTTCAGATTTTTTTTGTGAATTTACATTTTTATTTGTACACAATTACGTTTGGAAAAGACCCACTGTGTTTAAATAAGTGGTCCATGTGAATGAAGGTCTTTCACAATAAGGTATGGATCATGGGTTACTTAACACATAAACGTTCTTTCTTAACCGATTGATGAGAATAGAAATCTCACCATGTCTAGGTTATTGTGTTGTGAATTCCAAATGAGGAATGGCATACCTTTAACCAATGAGTAGTCCACTCATTTCATGATAAAAGCGTATTTCAAATACGTAGAACAGAACCTGTAGTAGTGGTTTCTAAAAGTACTATATGGTAGAAACCTAAACTACTACTGCTACAGCGTGGACTAATACTCTACGGCTTGAGTATAAGTTGGTAGTCTGACGAAACTGGAAGCATGTACTTTAATATGCTTTAGTTGAGGTTCTATCGTAGAACCAACATATTTGTATATTGGGTATATGTAACTAGTTAGTTAAGACAGACTTGTACAAGATAGTTTCTATACTATATCGTGTTGGATTGTATGCCCTCTTAGACTAGGTTTCTGATGTAAAATCGAATATTTTAATAAGAGAATTTATTTTCAAAAAATTTTTGTGAATTTACTTTTTGTTTGTGCACAATTTTCGTTCGGAACAGACCCATTGTATTTAAATAAGTGATCCATGTGAATGGTGGTCTTTCACAGTAAGGTATGGATCACGGGTTATTTAACACATAAACATTTATTCTTAACCTATTGATGAGACTGGGAATCTCATCATATTTAGGTTATTATGTTATGAATTCTAAATGGGGAATGGCTTACCTTTAGCCAGTGAGTAGTCCACTCACTTCATGACATAAGCGTATTTCGAATGCGTAGGGCAAGACCTGTAGTAATGGTTTTTAAAAGTACTATATGATAGAAACCTAGACTACTACCGCTACAGCGTGGACTAATACTCTACGACTTGAGTATGAGTTGGTGGTCTAACGAAGCTGAAAGCATTTGCTTTGATATGCTATAGTTGAGGTTCTATAGTAGAACCAATATACTTGTGTATTGGGTATATGTAACTAGTTAGTTAAGACAGACTTGTACAAGATAGTTTTTATATTATATCGCCCCTTGTGGTTGTCCGAATGGTCTAAAATGTCAAGGGCCCTGGAAAACATGACTTGGATGTGTGCTTTAGGGTAGCTCTCTTGGAAAGCGGAAACACTCCAGGAAGTCATGGATCATTAGACTAGAAGTCTAAGGATGGTAGATGTCATTTAGAGGAGTGTTAGTACACTTCTTCCTCTCTAAATGTACGGCGATGTGTAGAGGGGTATTTTAGTCATTTCACGTGTAGGTCGGAGACTTTGCTAATGCAGCATTGTCCTTGGGGTCAATATTTCCTTATGGTGATATTATGAAATATTTAAAATGCAAAATACAGCTATTTATATAGTAGGGGTATTTTTGTCATTTTAGCAACCAAGACGATGTGTCTTTTTGGTCTTCGGAATAGCCCGTAAGTCTTAACTAATTTTGGGTTTAGGAATTGGTCTCAGTTCAAGAGGATTTTATTTTATTTTATTTTATTCAGGATGTCTAATTTATTATTAGACTGAAATAAAATAAATAAATAAATAAAAATAGGAGGTGAGAGAAATTAATTATCTGGTTTAATTAGTTAATTAATTATTCAGGACCTAGGTCCCGTATGAATAATTAGAAAATTAACCAGGGAAAATAATTAATGTTTAATTATTTATTAGGTTATTTATATAAGCCCAGGAAATAAATAATTAATGTTTATTATTTTGGGCCTTTTTGGTCCAAGAAAAATAATAAATATTATTTCGGCCCAATAGCTTGGACCGTAGGGTTTTTTCTAGATACGGTTCAGATGAGTTTAGGGTTAAGCCAAACTTATTTTCAGGATAACATCTGGGTGTTTGAAATATGATATCTCGAGGATATGTTTATCAGATAATCAGAGACCTAATTTTGGCTGACCAATAAACAAGTCTCTGGAGAAAGAAAAACCCTAATCTCCCTAACAACAACAAGAGTCACGCAGCTCTCTCTCTCTCACGTCTCCTCACCTTGTTTGTTCTCCTTGGAGCTTTGCTAACCAAGAGCAAGAGAACCAAGGAGACTTGAGACCGTTCTTCTTCACCGTTGTGTTCACCGACTAGAGGTTGAGCAGTGGCATATTCTGAGAGTTGAAAAGCTTGGCGTTCATGCAAACAAGGCGAAGTAGGAGGCTAGCGGGTTTTCAACTGGAAGCTTCTTCAAGTGGGCAAGGCGAAGTGATTCCTGTCGTTCAATCCATTCCTACTCAACCTAGTAAGTTTAAAGCGCGCAAAGGTATGATCGTAGTGCTTCCGTGCGACCTTTAAGGCTTAGGTTTTTTTTCCTCTGTTTTTTTTCCGTTCAAGCATGCTTCTCTGTTTCTGCCCGTCAATGTGGTATCAGAGCCAATGGTTCTTTGATCAACTTAGGGAGTATGGTAGTTAATAAAAATGGAGAAGATGATTGTTTGGTGATTATACCTGTGATCCTTCACTGTTTTGGTATGGGATAGCATGACTATGAGCTTCACCATTGAAGCATAGGTATCTCTATAAAAATTTTTGGCTTTGATGTTTGATCGTGTAAACCCAATTTAAATGGGTATAGGCGGTTGTGTTTTTGTTTTGGATGAGTTTTTGTAAGTAAAAATGTCCAAAGAAGCTAAAGAAATAAGCAAAAGTCGAAGAGTAGAAGGCTCTACAAATTTCGCACGGAAAAGAAGAAAAAACGAAGAAGAGAATTGTTCCTAAGCCGTTTGAGCCGAGCCGAGCCGTCGCCGAACCACTATCGAAATTGTGACAGAAGCCGCGTTGTTCGCGCCCTGGAGCCGAGCCAGATTACGTGGAAATTGAGCCGTTTTCAATTGCAAATTTGCAATTGAATTGCGCGGGTCGAGCGGTGGTTTATTGGGCGAGTGTGCGAGTCGCACGCGGGTCGGCAGCTGAGGAGAAGCGGTCACTGGTCGCGAGCGAATCCATGGGCTGCGGTTGGAAGGTAATTCGGTGCACCGCAGCCACGGTGGACCGCAGGCCATTCGGGGCGTGGATCCGGTGTGGCCTGTGCAGTGAACCGCCAGCTATTTTTGTAATTTTTGTAATTTTTTTCTTTTTCGTTTTGGTTCTCATACCAGACGAACTTAATATTTTTGCAATAGTTTATATTCTTGGAATATATTTGCATGAAAAATATTAGTAAGGGATATTTTAGGGTTAAACAAAATCATTAATTAATTAATGTGTTTAATTTTATTATTTGGGCACTTAGGTTTAAAAATAGAAAAGCATGAAAATGTTTACTATTTTCTAGCATGCTATTTTTTTGTGTACCTATGTGTGCCTTTTCTCAAAGACCAAAGTTTTTGGGAACATTTTTGACAAGAAAAATATTTTTCTTCAAAAATTAAATGGTTATTTTAATTTATACAAAAATTAATCCTTGAATATTTTCTAAAACGATTTAATCCTTGACATAGAAAATATATTGGATTTAGATATTTTTGTAAATTAAAATGGAGAGCCATTTTGTTTTATTTGCACTAGAAAATTTGTTTTGCCAAATAAACTTGAGACCAAAGTCTCTAGAAAGTTTTAATTGGAAATTTTTTTGAAATTATTAAGTTTTAACTTAAATAAAATTAGTCCATGAAAAAAATCTCTCAAAAGATATAAACCTTGACATAGAGATTTTAGTAGATTTAGATATTTTATTTTTGAGTTAAGGAAAAATTTATTGGAAATTTCAAAAGGATATTTTTTCAGAAAACCTTAATTTTAACAGACTAAGTGGGAGAGGGGTTCCAACGGCCCCACGACATCCATCACGATCTTCATTAGAGATTGTAGGTCCCCTCGCGTCACCCTGGGAGTGAACCCGTATAGAATGGGGATATCACAAGGATCTAGATCTAATGGAAGGATGTAATTAATAACCCGGAGCACGTACTATGATCGGCCAGCCCACGTTGGAGGTTATAGTGCGGGTATGTCCATAGGAAATGAGAGAAAACGACCATCCCACGATGGAGTTATCCTCTAGATCATTACCTAGAAGGGAAATTAATTTGTGGTGGTTAATACACTTAGTTTAGGGAACTCTTAATCTTCCTAAGAAGTTATGTCAGTTTTTCTAAGCGTCAAATTATTTTCAGTGCACAAATTTTATTTTGTTTTCACAAACTTAATTCTTTCTTTTATTTTTTGATTTTCAGAAATGGTGGGAGGTTCCTTTAGTCCATTGGCTGTTATTCTCAGGGAGAATAAGTTAACGGGTCCAAACTATGTGGACTGGAAAAGGAACCTGGACATAATACTCACAGCCGAAGAGTATAAGTATGTGCTTTATGAGACCTGCCCTGTTATCGGGGAAGGTTACACTGCTGAAGAGCGAGAGGCTGAGAAGGCGTGGAAGAAGGGTGACGAAATGGCACGTTGCTATATGTTAGCCTCCATGTCTAATGTGTTCCAGTCAAAACACGAACACATGGCTTTTGCATATGACATCAGTCAATCATTGGCTACTATGTTCACGGACAAGAGCCGGCCCGCAAGGCAGGATGCTCTTCGAACTATTATAAACACTAAGATGGCTGAAAGAGCATTAGTCCAAGAGCATATGCTCAAGATGATTGCTGCTTTCAAGGAGGCGGAAATCTTAGGGGTTGTCATTGACCCCGAGAGCCAAGTGGACATGGTTCTCGAATCTCTACCGGGTTCCTTCACTCAGTTCAAGTTGAACTATAACATGAACAAATTGAACATGAGTTTGACTGAATTGATGAAGGAGCTCCAGATGGCGGAGAAGGTCATGAAGCCGCAGTCAAATGCCATGATTGCTAAGGCTTCTTCTTCAAGAATTGGGCCTAAACCCAGAAAGTTCAAGAGGAAGAAGGGGAATGCAGCAGCCCAGCCCAAGGACAAACCAAAGCGCAAGTGCTTCAAATGTGGGAAGAAGGGACATTGGAAAAAGGAGTGTCCAGATCTTCAAGCCAAGAAAAACCCCACAGGTAATGTTTTCTATCTAGAGTCTATATCAATTTAGGATCAACTTCTACTTGGATTGTTGATTCAGGAGCCACTGATCATATCTGTATCTCCTTGCAAGGGTTTAGAAAGATTAGAAGACTCAACAAGGTCGAACATGGGCTACGAGTGGTTTTAAAAGACATTTTATTGTAATATAAGGGTTTGGATCTTATTTTTTATTGTAATAAAATAGTGGTTTTAAAAGACATTTTATATATACCTGGATTTCGTCAGAATATGATTTCAGTTGCAAAACTTATAAATCAAGGATATTCTGTATCTTTCCATTCTAGTATTTCTATCAGTAGAGATGGAGAAATTTTATGTATTGGGCACATGTATGGAAATCTGTTCTTTTTAAACCCTATTAACAACCAATCAAATAACGCTCAATCTGAACCTTTAACTAAGAAGAGAAAGACCAATATCAATGATTTATACCTTTGGCATCTAAGGTTGGGTCATATTAACTCAACCAGGATTCAAAGGCTAATTCATGATGGGCCTTTGGGCTCATTGAGATTGGAAAGTTGGCCTCAGTGTGAATCCTGCCTGATGGGAAAGATAACCAAAAGGTCATTTACACCAAAGGCGGATAGTGCCAAGGAGGTGTTGAGTCTTGTTCATACTGATGTGTGTGGTCCATTGTCTACACCAGCTAGATGGAGTTTTGAGTACTTCATCACTTTCACGGATGATTGTACGAGGTATGGTTACATTTACCTGATAAGATGCAAGTCTAACTCTTTTGACAAGTTCAAGGAGTTTAAGGCTGAAGTGAAGCATCATACAGGTAAATTAATCAAAACCTTACGATCGGATCGTGGTGGAGAGTACATTCTAGGTGAATTTAAGGACTACATGGTACATCATGGGATAGTATCCCAACTCTCTGCGCCGGGAACACCCCAATAGAATGGAGTAGCTGAGATAAGGAACAGGACATTGATGGAAATGGTCCGAAGCATGATGTCTCATGTTACTCTTCCAGTGTCATTTTGGGGATATGCCCTGGAGACAGCGGCATATATTCTGAACTTGGTACCTTCCAAGTCAGTACCTAAGACTCCCTATGAGATCTAGACTGGGCATAAGCCAAGTCTGAATCATCTCAGGATTTGGGGTTATCCAGCTTATGTACTGGTCAAGGGAAACAAGTTGGAACCAAAATCAGAATTATGTTATTTTGTTGGCTATCCAAAAGGGACAAAAGGAGATTACTTTTATCATCCCATGGAGCAGAAGGTACTAGTCAGTGCCAATGTTAGATACTTGGAAGATGATCAAAGAACTTCCACTAAAGGTTCAACGAGGTTGGAACTTGAGGAGAAGTTATCTACGGAATCAACTTCTTCTGACCCGATTGTGGAACAAGAAGAGGCACAACCTCAAAAACCTGTGCAAATGGAGCCTCGTCATAGTGGGAGAGTGTCTAGGGTTCCGGATAGATGGACTAGAGAAGCCTTTGAGCTGGTCTCCGACCATCTGGAACAAGACCCCACTAGATACGAAGAGGCTATTGCTGATGCCGATGCAAATCTGTGGCATGAAGCAATAAAAGTCGAGATTGAGTCTATGTACCTCAATCAGGTTTGGGATCTTGTAGCTTCACCTGAAGGGATAAAACCCATTGGGTGCAAGTGGGTGTATAAGAGAAAGAGGGGAGCAAATAGGAAGGTGGAAACCTTCAAAGCTAGACTTGTGGCGAAAGGGTATACTCAGAAAGAGAGAATCGACTATGAGGAAACGTTTTCCCCGGTAGCCATGTTTAAATCCATCCGCATCCTCCTTGCCATCGCATGTCACTATGACTACGAGATATGGCAAATGGATATTAAGACGGCATTCTTAAATGGCCATCTTACTGAAGACATCTATATATCCCAACCGGAAGGCTTCATTGCTGAAGGCCAGGAACATATTGTTTGCAAGCTTTAGAAGTTCATTTATGGACTTAAGCAAGCATCGAGAGCATGGAACATTCGTTTTGATGAGACCGTAAAGTCTTATGGTTTTATTCAAAATGAAGATGAACCATGTGTGTACAGGAAACTTGAAGGCATTAATGTGGTTTTTCTTATCCTGTATGTGGATGGCATTCTACTCATTGAAAATGATGTATGGACATTGTCGTCTACAAAGGTTTGGATGTCTAGTCAATTCAGTATGAAGGACCTGGGAGAAGCCAGCTACATTCTCGGGATTAGGCTTCTTAAAAATAGAAAACAGAGAATGTTAGGGTTATCCCAAGCAACATACATTGACAAAATGCTGGCCAAGTACAGCATGGATTCATACAAGGGAGCTCTAATCCCTTGTAGACATGGGTTGTCATTTTCTTCATGGGACTGTCCTAAGTCTCAAGAAGAAAAAGACAGAATGAGTAGGATTCCCTACGCTTCGGCTGTGGGAAGTCTCATGTACGCCATGCTATGTACTAGGCCAGATATCTGCTTTGTCGTGGGCTTAGTTAGCAGATATCAGTCAAACCCTGGGGAGATTCATTGGCAAGCTATAAAGCATATTCTCAAGTAACTCAAAGGAACAAGAGATTATATGCTGGTTTACAGGGCTAATGATTTGGTTCTTACAGGATACACAGACTCAGACTTCCAGCAGATAAGGATGAGAGAAAATCCACTAGTGGATATGTCTTCACCTTGTCTGGAGGAGCAATTTCATGGAGGAGTATCAAGCAGTCTTGTATTGCTAACTCAACCATGGAAGCTAAGTATGTGGCAGCTTCGGAGGCGTTCAAGGAAGTAGTTTGGCTCCGGAAGTTCCTTTCAGAACTTGGAGTCGTACCACATATGGACAGGCCGATTGTGATGTATTGCGATAACACTTGAGTAGTATCGCAATCTAAGGAGCCTCGGAACCACAAGAAGGGGAAACACATCGAGAGAAAGTACCACCTAATACGGGATTTCATCCAGAGACGGGAAGTCGTGGTGGAACATATTGCCTCAGAAAATAATCTAGCAGATCCATTCACCAAGCTTTTGGTTGAGAGAGTCTTCAAGAGACACTTAGACGCCATAGGGGTGGGCACCTATGGACTTACCTAGTCTTAGAGTGCAAGTGGGAGATTGTTGAATTGTATGCTCTCTTAGACTAGGTTTCTGATATAAAATCGAATATTTTAATAAAAGAATTTATTTTCAAAAATTGTTTGTGAATTTACTTTTTGTTTGTGCACAATTTTCGTTCGGAACAGACCAATTGTGTTTAAATAAGTGATCCATGTGAATGGTGGTCTTTCACAGTAAGGTATGGATCACGGGTTATTTAACACATAAACATTTATTCTTAACCTATTGATGAGACTGGGAATCTCATCATGTTTAGATTATTATGTTATGAATTCTAAATGGGGAATGGCTTACCTTTAACCAGTGAGTAATCCACTCACTTCATGACATAAGCGTATTTCGAATGCGTAGGGCAAGACCTGTAGTAGTTGTTTCTAAAAGTACTATATGATAGAAACCTAGACTACTACCGCTACAGCGTGGACTAGTACTCTACGACTTGAGTATGAGTTGGTGGTCTGACGAAGCTGAAAGCATTTGCTTTGATATGCTATAGTTGAGGTTCTATAGTAGAACCAATATACTTGTGTATTGGGTATATGTAACTAGTTAGTTAAGACAGACTTGTACAAGATAGTTTTTATACTATATCGCCCCTTGTGGTTGTCCGAATAGTCTAAAATGTCCAGGGCCCTGGGAAATATGACTCGAATGTGTGCTTTAGGGTAGTTCCCTATGAAAGCGAAAACACTTCTGGAAGTCGTGGATTATTGGACTAGAAGCCTAAGGATGGTAGATGCCATTTAGAGGGGTGTTAGTACACTTCTTCCTCTCTAAATGTACGGCGATGTGTAGAGGGGTATTTTAGTCATTTCACCTGTAAGTCGGAGACTTTGCTAATACAGTCTTATCCTTAGGGTCAATATTTCCTTATGGTGATATTAGAAAATATTTAAAATGTAAAATACAGCTATTTATATAACAGGAGTATTTTGGTCATTTTAGCAGCCAAGGCGATGTGTCTTTTTGGTCCTCGAAATAGCCCGTAAGTCCTAACTAATTTTGGGTTGAGAAATTGGTCTCAGTTCAAGAGGATTTTATTTTATTTCATTTTATTCAGGATGTCTAATTTATTATTAGACTGGAATAAAATAAATAAATAAATGAATAAAAATTGGAGGTGAGAGAAATTAATTATTTGGTTTAATTAGTTAATTAATTATTCAGGGCCTAGGTCCAGTATGAATAATTAGAAAATTAACCTACGCTTAAACTAGGGGAAACAATTAATGTTTAATTATTTATTGGGTTATTTATATAAGACCAAGAAATAAATAATTGAAAATTAATTATTTCGATTCATTTGGGCTCATTAATTATTTATTGGGTTATTTATATAAGCCCAGGAAATAAATAATTAATATTTATTATTTTGGGCCTTTTGGGTCCAAGAAAAATAATAAATATTATTTCGGCCCAATAGCTTGGACTGTAGGGTTTTTTCTAGATACGGTTCAGATGAGTTTATGGTTAAGCCAAACTTATTCTCAGGATAATATCCGAGTGTTTGAAATATGATATCCTGGGGATATGTTTATAAGATAATCAGAGACCTAGTTTTGGCTGACCAATAAACAAGTCTCTGGAGAAAGAAAACCTCTAATCTCCCTAACAACAACAAGAGTCACGCAACTCTCTCTCTTTCTCACGTCTTCTCACCTCTGTTTGTTCTCCTTGGAGCTTTGCTAACCAATAGCAAGAGAATCTAGGAGACTTGAGACCATTCTTCTTCACCGTTGTGTTCACCGATTAGAGGTTGGGCAGTGGCATATTCTGAGAGCTGAAAAGCTTGGCGTTCATGCAAACAAGGCGAAGTAGGAGGCTAGCGGGTTTTCAACCAAAAGCTTCTTCAAGTGGGCAAGGCGAAGCGATTCTTGTTGTTCAATCTACTCCTACTCAACCTAGTAGGTTTAAAGCGCGCAAAGGTATGATTTTAATGCTTCCGTGCGGCCTTTAAGGCTTGGGTTTTTTTTCCTCTGTTTTTTTTGTTCAAGCATGCTCCTCTATTTCTGCCCGTCATATCGCCCCTTGTGGTTGTCTGAATGATCTAAATATTTAGGGTCCTGGGAAATATGACTTAGAGGTTTGCTTTAGGGTAGCTCCCTTGGAAAGCGGATACACTCCAAAAAGTCGTGGATTATTGGACTAGAAGTCTAAGGATGGTAGATGTCATTTAGAGAGGTGTTAGTACACTTATTCCTCTCTAAATGTACGACGATGTATAAAGGGGTATTTTAGTCATTATACCTGTAGGTCAGAGACTTTGCTAACGCAGCATTGTCCTTGGAGTCAATATTTCCTTATGGTGATATTAGAAAATATTTAAAATGCAAAATATAGCTATTTATATGGCAAGGGTATTTTGGTCATTTTAGTAGCCAAGGTTATGTGTCTTTTGGTCCCCAATATAGACCGTGGTCCTAATTAAATACGGTCTAAGGAATTGATTTTAAATTAAATAGAATTTATTTTATTTAAGTATCTTGATTTAATTATTGGGTTAGAATAAATAATAGTCCATGGAGAGAGAGAATTAATTAAATTAATTTGGTGATTTAATTAATTATTCAGGGCTTTAGCCCAGTTTGAATAGTTAAAGATTAGTCTGGGACTAAACTAATAGAGGCTTATTAATTGGGCTAGTTTATTTGGGCTGAGAAATTAATTATTAATTGGGCTATTTACTTGGTTCTAATTAAAATAATTAATTTAGCCCAAAAGGCTAAACTAAGAGTCCAATGTGTCAGTCCAGTTTAACCTAGGGTTTTATTTAGGTTAAATAGGAGAAAAGAAAACAACGTTGTTTTCACTACTTCTTCTCTGGTGGGAAAAACGGACGCCTTTTTCTCTCTCTCCAGAAAATATTCCACGGACGCCTTTTTCTCTCTCTCCAGAAAATATTCCTTAGCCCTATAGGTTGTTTTACCAAACAGGATTAGGCAGGCCATATACTTGAAAATCGAGATGTTGGTGTTTACATACATGCAAAGACGGAGTAGAAGGCTTGCAGGAATCGCACCAGAGGTTTCCACGAGTATGCCTACCCCAATTCCGCATATTCCAGTTCAGCTAATTTTGAGAACAAGAAGAGGTAATAAAGGTTTTTTTTTTCTCCCTTTTCTTCTTCATGTAGGAAAGCTACAATTTTTCCTGTTGTTCGGCTGATTTTTTGGCAATGTTTCGCTTGCAATTTAATCTTCAATTGGTATTAGAGAGTGAAGATATTTGCACATATAGGAAGCATGTATGCTAGTTAATAAAATCGGACAGTTATGTATGATTAATTGTGATTGTTCGCTGGTATTTTGGTATGGATAGATGGATTGTTAAACCTCTTGGATGGAGATATAGGCTTTTGTAATTCACTGTTTTTCAAGAATAAATCATGTAAACCCAACTTTAATGGGTATAGGCAGTTGTTGGTTTGTGATTTCATTGATTTTGGGTTGAAATCGGAGGGCCAAAGGCTGGAAATTGTCGCAGAAAAAGAAAAACCAGAAGATCGATCGCACTGGAAAATTGAAGCAGACGACACTGTTCACCGAGCCGAGCCGCCAGTAGCATCTGTGCCTGGAGCAAGAAAGGCTGCTCGGCTTGTGCTACCGGCTCGGTTGTGGCATGCAATTGCATTAATTGAGATTCAACAGACATGGGTCGGCAGCAGCGCGCGGGACACTGGAGCGGGTCGCGGGATTGGGTGATCCATGAGGCGGACGTTCCAATGCGGCGGGTGTTGTAGACCGCTATGCAGAATGGCTTCGTTCCTGTGCGGCGAGTGCAGTGGATCAATGGAAATTTTTTTTTTCCCTTGTAATTTTCTTGTTTTTTTTTCTTTGTTTTGGGGTCCATACCAGGCGAAATTAATATTTTTGCAATAGTTAATATTCATGAAATATTTTTGCATGAAAAATATTAGTAAGGAATTTTAGAATTAAACAAGATAATTAATTAATTAATTAATTAATTAATGTGTTTAATTCTATTATTTGGGTACTTAGGTTTAAAAATAGAAAAGCATGAAAACGTCTACTGTTTTCTAGCATACTATTTATTTTTGCGTACCTATGTGTGCGTTTTTTCAAAGACCAAAGTTTTTGAGAATATTTTTAACAAGAAAAATATTTTTCCTACAAATTAAATGGTTATTTTAACTTGAACAAAAATTAATCCTTAGATATTTTCTCAAATGATTTAATCTTTGACATAGAAAATATATTGGATTTAGATATTTTTGTAAGTTAAAATAGAAAGCCATTTTGTTTCATTTTGGCACAAGAAAATTTGTTTTGTCAAATAAGCTTAAGACTAAAGTCTCTAAAAAGTTTTAATTGGAAAATTTTTGAAATCATTAAGTTTTTAACTTAAATAAAATTAGTCCATGGAAAAATCTCTCAAATGATATAAACCTTGACATTGAGATTTTAATGGATTTAGATATTTTATTTTTAAGTTAAGGGAAAACTTGATGGAAATTTTCAAAAGGATATTTTTCAGAAAACTTTTATTTTAAAAGATTAAGTGGGAGAGGAGTTCCAACGGCCCTACGGCTTCCATCACAATCCTCATTAGAGATCGTGGGTCTCCTCGCGTCACCCTCGGAGTGAACCCGTATAGGATGAGGATACCACATGGATCTAGATCTAATAGAGAGATGTAATTAATAACTCGGGACACGTACTATTATCGGCCAGCCCACGTTGGAGGTTATAGTGCGAGGTATGTCCATAGGAAATGAGAGGAAACGGCCATCCCTCAGTGGAGTTATCTTCTGGATCATTACCTAGAAGGGAAATTAATTTGTGGTGGTTAACACACTTAGCTTAGGGAACTGTTAATCTTCCTAATAAGTTATGTCAGTTTTTCCTAAGAGCCAAATTTATTATTATTAGTTTTGATAATAAGAATAAAGTGCACATATTTATTTTGTTTTCACAAACTAAATCTTTTTCTTTTATTTTTTGATTTTTCAAAAATGGTAGGAGGTTTTTTTAGTCCATTGGCCGTTATTCTCAGGAAGAATAAGCGAACGGGACCAAACTATGTAGACTAGAAGAGGAACCTTGATATAATACTCACAACTAAGGAGTATAAGTATGTCCTTTACGAAACCTGCCCTGTTATCGGGGAAAGTTCCACCGCCGAGGAACAAGAGGCTGAGAAGGCGTGGAAGAAGGCTGATGAAATGGCACGCTGCCATATGTTAGCCTCCATGTCTAATGTGCTCCAGTTAAAACACGAGCACATAGCTTCTGCGTATGATATTAGTCCGTCATTGGCCACTATATTCGCAGATAAGAGTCGGTCCACAAGGCAAGAAGCTCTTCGAACTATCATTAACACTAAGATGACTGAGGGAACATCAGTCAGAGAGCATATACTCAAGATGATTGCTACTTTCGAGGAAGCAGAAATCTTAGGGGTTGTCATTGACCCCGAGAGCTAAGTGGATATGGTTCTCAAGTCTCTACTGTGTTCCTTTACTCAGTTCAAGTTGAATTACAACATGAACAAGTTAAATATGAGTTTAACTGAGTTAATGAAGGAATTCCAGATGGTAGAGAAGGTCATGACGCCTCAATCAAAGGTTATGATTGTTAAGGCTTCTTCTTCAAGAATTGGGCCTAAACCCAAAAAGTTCAAGAGGAAGAAGGGGAATGCAGCAGCCCAGCCCAAGACCCAGCCCAAGGACAAACCAAAGCACAAGTGCTTCAAATGTGGGAAGAAGGGACACTGGAAAAAGGAGTGTCCAGATCTTCAAGCCAAGAAAAACCCCACAGGTAATGTTTTCTATCTAGAGTCTATATCAATGGTAGGATCAACTTCTACTTGGATTGTTGAGTCAGGAGCCACTGATCATATCTGTATCTCCTTGCAGGGGTTTAGAAAAATTAGAAAACTCAACAAGGGCGAACATGGGCTACGAGTGGGTAATGGAGCACAAGTCTGGGCCCTTGCAGTGGGAGAGCTGGATCTTATTTTTTATTGTAATAAAATAGTAGTTTTAAAAGACATTTTATATGTATCTGGATTTCGTCAGAATTTGATTTCAGTTGCAAAACTTATAAATCAAGGATATTCTGTATCTTTCCATTCTGGTATTTCTATCAGTAGAGATTGAGAAATTTTATGTATTGGGCACATGTATGGAAATTTGTTCTTTTTAAACCCTATTAACGACCAATCAAATAATGCTTAATCTGAACCTTTAACTAAAAAGAGAAAGACCAATATCAATGATTTATTCCCTTGGCATCTAAGGTTGGGTCATATTAACTCAACCAGGATTTAGAGGCTAATCCATGATGGGTCTTTGGGCCCATTGAGATTGAAAAATTGGCCTTAGTGTGAATCTTGCCTAATGGAAAAGATGACCAAAAGGTCATTTACCCTAAAGGCGGATAGAGCCAATGAGGTATTAAGGCTTGTTCACACTGATGTGTGTGGTCCCTTGTCTACACTAGCTAGAGGAGGTTTTGAGTATTTCGTCACTTTCACGGATGATTGTATAAGGTTTGATTACATTTACCTGATGAGATACAAGTCTAACTCATTTGACAAGTTCAAAGAGTTTAAGGCTAATGTGGAGCGTCGGATAGGTAAATTAATCAAGACCTTACGATCGGATCGTGGTGGAGAGTACCTTCTTGGTGAATTCAAGGACTACATGGTACATCATAGGATAGTATCCCAACTCTCTGCACCGGGGACACCCCAACAGAACGGAGTAGCTGAGAAAAGGAAAATGACATTGATGGAAATGGTCCAGAGCATGATGTCTCATGCTACTCTTCCAGTGTCTTTTTGGAGATATGCCTTAGAAACAACGGCATACATTCTGAACTTAGTGCCTTCCAAGTCAGTACCTAGGACTCCTTATGAGATGTGGACTAGGTGTAAGCCTAGTCTGAGTCTTCTCAGGATATGGGGTTTTTCAGCTTATGTACTGGTCAAGGGAGATAAATTGGAATCAAGATCAGAATTATGTTATTTTGTTGGGTATCCAAAAAGGACAAAGGGTGGTTACTTTTATCATCCTAAGGAGTAAAAAGTACTGGTTAGTACCAATGCTAGATACTTAGAAGATGATCAGAGTACCTCCACTAAAGGTTCAACTAGGTTGGAACTTAAGGAGAAGTTATCTTTGGAATCAACTTCTTCTAACTCGATTGTGGAACAAGAAGAGGCACAGCCTTAAAAGCCTGTACAAATGGAGTTTCGTCGTAGTGGGAGAATGTCTAGAGTTCCAGAGAGGTGGACAGGAGAAGCTTTCGAGCTAATTTTCGACCATCAAGAACAAGACCCCACTAGATACGAGGAGGCTATTGCTGATGCCGATGCAAATCAATGGCATGAAGCAATAAAAGTCGATATTAAGTCTATGTACTTCAATCAGGTTTGGGATCTTGTAACTTCACCTAAAGGGATAAAACCCATTGGGTATAAGTGGGTATACAAGAGGAAGAGGGGAGTAGATGAGAAAGTGGAAACCTTCAAAGCTAGGCTTGTGGCGAAAGGGTATGCTCAAAAAGAGGGAATCGATTATAAGGAAACCTTTTCCCCGGTAGCCATGCTTAAATCCATCCGTATCCTTCTTACCATCGCATGTCATTATAACTACGAGATATGATAAATGGATGTCAAAACGGCATTTTTAAATGGTCATCTTAGCGAAGAAATCTATATGTCCCAACCGGAAAGCTTTATTACTGAAGGCCAAGAACAAATGGTTTGCAAGCTTAAGAAGTCCATTTATGGACTTAAGCAGGCATCGAGAGCATGGAACATTCATTTTGATGAGACTGTAAAGTCTTATGGTTTTATTCAAAACGAGGATGAACCATGCGTGTACAGAAAACTTAAAGGCATTAATGTAGTTTTTCTTGTCTTGTATGTGGATGACATTCTGCTCATTGGAAATGATGTAGGGTCATTGTCATCTATAAAGGTTTGACTGTCTAGTCAATTCAGTATGAAGGACTTGGGAGAAGTCAGCTACATTCTCGGGATTAGACTTCTTAGAAATAGGAAGTAGAGAATGTTAGGATTATTCCAAGTGGTATACATTGATAAGATGCCAGCCAAATACAATATGGATTCATGTAAGGGAGCTCTAACCCTTGCAGACATGGGTTGTCATTTTCTTCAAGGAACTGTCCTAAATCTCAAGAAGAAAAGGACAGAATGAGTAGGATTCTCTATGCTTCAGCTGTAGGAAGTCTCATGTACGCCATGCTATGTATTAGGCCAGATATCTGCTTTGCCGTAGTCTTAGTTAGCAAATATCAATCAAACCTTGAGGAGGTTCATTGGCAAGCTGTAAAGCATATTCTCAAGTACCTTAAGGGAACGAGAGATTATATGCTGGTTTACAGGGCTGATGACTTGGTTCCTACAGAATACACAGACTCAAACTTCCAAGCGGATAAGGATGAGAGAAAATCCACTAGTGAATATGTTTTCACCTTGTCTGGAAAAGCAATTTCATGGAGGAGTATCAAGCAATCTTGCGTTGTTGACTCAACCATGGAAGTTGAGTATGTGGCAGCTTTGGAGGCATCTAAGGAAGCAATCTGGCTCTGGAAGTTCTTTTTAGAACTTGGAGTCGTACCACACATGGATAGGCCGATTGTGATGTATTGCGACAACACTGGAGCAGTATCGCAATCCAAAGAACCTCGAAACTACAAAAAGGGAAAGCACATCGAGAGCAAATATCACCTGATCCGGGATTTCATCCAGAGACGGGAAGTCATGGTGGAACTAGCAATGGCAACTGGGTCGGGCCTGCGTGTCGGGCCGGGCCCGGCCCGCTCGGCAGCCCGAGAACTGTTCACCGATCCAGGCCAGGGGATAAAATCCCTGGCCCGTCACGGGCCGGCCCACCTTTCTCTGCTTTTTTTTTTTAATTTGGTCCTTTAATTTTTTTTTGCAATTTAGCCCCTAAAATGGCTGAAGTAGTTTTTTTTTTTTTGCAATTTGGTTCCTAACCCCCAAAACTCTATAAATACCCCCCAATTCAATCCAAAACTCATCAACACTCTCTAATTCTCTCAAACTCTCTCCAATTCTCTCTTATTTCCATTCATGTTTCTCTGATTATCCTCAAATTTATTCATTTTCTCTACAAAGAGTATTAGAATAGAATTTATTTTTGTGTTAATACTTTTTCAATTCATCAAGAAAGTCTTTATATTTTGGAAAATTGTTGAGTAGCGGAATAGTGGATACAAGAAGTAAAAAGCTCAAGTGCTCAACAAAGTATTGTTATTCTTGAATTTTGGTCATCAACAAGTTAGTATTTCTTAATCTTACATTCTTTTATTTTAGATTTATTAGTTGTTTATTTGTTTTAGTTATTTGTTTAATTTTTAAATTAATTTGTTATTTATATTTTTCAATTCTCTTATTTCATTATTTGTTAATACTTCAAGGTGGCTTTTTTATAATTTTAAAAAATATGTTAAGTAGGGAAAAAAAAAAGAGGAATAAGCCACGGCCCGCGGGCCATACGAGCCTAGGTCCAGGACCGCCCCGCCCCTATCCGGGACCGGCCCGCCCTCCAGGCGGGCCGGTCCTCGGGTCCGGCCCTACACGACCCGAAACCGTGCGGGCCGGCCCAATTACCATTGCTAGGTGGAACAAATTGCCTCAGAGAACAATCTAGCAGATCTATTCACTAAGCCTTTAGTTGAGAAAGTCTTCAAGAGACACTTAGATGCCACAGGGGTGGGTACCTATGGACTTACTTAGTCTTAGAGTGCAAGTGGGAGATTGTTGGGAAATGTGCCCTCTTAAACTAGGTTTATGATGTAAATATAGAATGTTTTAATAAAAGAATTTATTTTCAGAAATTATTTGTGAATTTACATTTTTATTTGTACACAATTACGTTTGGAAAATACTCATTGTGTTTAAGTAAGTGGTCTATATGAATGGAGGTCTTTCACAGTAAAGTATGATTCACGGGTTACTTAACACATAAACGTTCGTTCTTAACTGATTGATGAGAATGGAAATCTCATCATGTCTAGATTATTATGTTGTGAATTCTAAATGAGGAATGACTTATCTTTAGTCAGTGAGTAGTCCATTCACTTCATGACATAAGCGTATTTCGAATACATAGAACTGGACCTGTAATAGTGATTTCTAAAAGTACTATATGGTAGAAACCTAGACTACTACTACTACAGCGTGGACTAATACTCTACCACTTGAGTATAAGTTGGTAGTCTGACAAAATTAGAAGCATGTACTTTAATATGCTTTAGTTGAGGTTTTATCGTAGAACCAACATACTTGTATATTGGGTATATATAATTAGTTAGTTAAGACAAACTTGTACAAGATAGTTTTTATATTATATCGCCCATTATGGTTGTCTGAATGATTTAAATGTCCAGGGCCTTGGAAAACATGACTTGGATATTTGCTTTAGGGTAACTCCCTTGGAAAGCGGATACACTCCAAGAAGTCGTGAATCATTGAACTAGAAGTCTAAGGATGGTGGATGTCATTTAGAGAGGTGTTAATACACTTCTTCCTCTCTAAATGTACAGCGAGGTATAAAGGGATATTTTAGTCATTACACCTGTAGGTCAAAGACTTTGCTAACACAGCATTGTTCTTGGGGTCAATATTTCCTTATGGTGATATTAGGAAACATTTAAAATGTAAAATATAGCTATTTATATGGCAAGGGTATTTTGGTTATTTTAGTAGCCAATGCGGTGTGTCTTTTGGTCCCCAGTATAGACCGTGAGTTCTAATTAAATACGGGTTAAGGAATTAATTTTAAATTAAATAGAATTTATTTTATTTAAGTAGCATGATTTAATTATTGTGTTAGAATAAATAATAGTCCATGGAAAGAAAGAATTAATTAAATTAGTTTGGTGGGTTAATTAATTATTCAGGGCTTTGGCCCAGTTTGAATAGTTAAAAATTAACTTGGGACTAAACTAATATAGATTTATTAATTGGACTAGTTTATTTGGGCTGAGAAATTAATTATTAATTAGGTCATTTACTTGGTTCTAATTAGAATAATTAATTTAGCCCAAAAGGCTAAATTAAGAGTCCAATGGGCAAGTCCAGTTTAACCTAGGGTTTTATTTAAGTTAAACGAGAGAAAAAAAAACAACATTGTTTTCACTACTTTTTTTGTGGGAAAAACATACGCCTCTTTCTCTCTTTCCAGAAAATATTCCTTAGCCCTGTAGGTTGTTTCACCAAACGGGATTAGGTAAGCCATATATTGGAAGATCGAAAGGTTGATGTTTACATACATGCAAAGACAGAGTAGAAGGCTTGCAGGAATCCTACTAGAGGTTTTCACGAGCGTGCCTACCCCAATTCCTCATATTCCAATTCAACCAATTTTGAGAACAAGAAGTGGTAATAAAGAAATTTTTTTTTCCCTCTTTTCTTCTTCATGCAGGAAAGCTACAATTTTTCCTGTTGTTTGGCTTATTTTTTTGCTGTGTTTCGCTCGCAATTTAATCTTCAAGGTTGACCATAAAATTATTTTTATTTTATAGTTTTTACTATATTAGTTTGGTTGGATTATATATCATTTATATTAACATACCATATAATTTACATTAACACCACTCTAAGTACCATTTTGTTATGCATAAATTTTATTTACAAAAATTAAGTGTGTAATGGTTAATTTTTTAAACCTTTGGTTTCCCTTATTAACCCATTAGTAAAATTAATATTTTCTTCGTGCCATTTTAAATGGTCTCCTAATAGGAATGTTGCGTTATATTGGTTATTAGATTGAGTTTAAAATATTTTTTTTGTGTGTTATTTTTACAAGTTTAATTCACTCATATTTAACTTATAGGTGATGTGTTTGGATCGGAAACTTTTAAAAAAAAATCAATATAGGGGTTATACATTTAAATCAAAGACATTATAAGGATTTCCTATAGAATATTCAAATGATGTCTATGATGGTCAAAATATTAACGATTCTAAAACTAATATTGTATTTAGATGCAAGATATATTAGTTTTAGTGTGAATGTCTAGACCTAACTGTAAGTTACATTATTATCTCTTATAGAGGCACATGTTACTTTGGAGTTTTAAGTTGTAGATCTTGGCTTAACTGTAAGTCACATTATTATCTCTTATAGAGGTGCATGTTACTTTAGAGTTTTAGATTATCATAATTTTATTATAATTTTTATTAATACTTAAAATATTATCACGTTGATCATGCATCATGTCATAGTATTTTGATCATGCATCATGGTGTGATATTAGCTCATTTGTTTTATTTTATTTAATTTCATAAAATGACTACTAACATTTTATCCCTAATTTTAATAAAGAATCAACTAATTGGAGAAAATTTTATTGATTGAAAACGGAACTTCATAATCGTACTCACAGTCTAGAAGCTCATATACGTTCTAATTGAACTATGCCTCCTAAACTTACTAATCCATCCACGTCCGAACAAAAGGTGGCTTACAAGAAGTGGTTGAGTTCTGATGAGATGACTTACTGCTATTTTTTGGGATCCATCTCAAATGTATTGCAACAAAAACATAAGACTCAGATATCATGAAAAGCTTCCAGTAAATTTTTGAGTACAAAGGATATTAGGCCTGTCAAGCAACAACGAGGCGCATAATGAATATGAGCATAAAACTTGGAATGCCCATAAGAGATCATATGTTAGAATTGATCGCTTAGTTTAATGTGGTAGAGATTTTAGGAGTTGCAATTAAGCCTGAGACTCAGGTTGATATGGATTTGGAAACTCTTCCAGAAATGTTCTAACGGTTCAAAGTTAACTATAATATGAATAAGATGGAGATATCTCTTATAGAGTTGATGAAGGAGCTTGACAGGGTCGAGACCATCATAAAAGTGGAAAATGGCAACACTCTTATTGTGGTTCATGCTAGATCTTCCTCTTCCAAACCCAAAGGCAAAGGGAAAAATAAGAGAAAGCAAAATAACAAAAGGGGGCCTAAATAGCAGACTAAGAAGACAAAAGTGGATAAAAAGCTCAAAGACAAATGTTTCCATTGCAAGCAAAAAGGACATTGGAGGTCTCAGTGCCCAGATTACTTAGCTAAATATAAGTAGGGTATTGGTGAATTATCTTACATTGAAACTTGTTTAGTGGTTGATTCTATAAATTCTTGCATAGTAGATTTTGAAGCTATTAATCATGTTTGCAATTCATTGTAGGGGCTCTAAATAACTAGACATCTCAATAAAGGATAGCATACTCTAAGAGTTGGCATATGATCAGTGATATTTGTAAGAGCTATTGGAGATGTCTATCTTTATTTTGATAATAAACATTGGTTTTGAAATATTGTTATTATATTCTCAACATTTATCGAAATTTTATTTCAGTATCTTTGTTAATAAAAAAATATTCTATTAAATTTAATAAATTTTCAATAGAGATATTTTTGAATAACTCCTTGATATGTCATGAAAATTTAAGTAATGATCTGTATGTTTTAAAACCTACTAACAATTTGGTATATCGTATTGAATCTAATAAACGAATTAAGTTATCTTTTACTAATGAGACTCTCTTATGATATCTTAGACTTGGTCATATTAATTTAAATAGGATTTAAAGGCTCGTAAAAGAAGGTCCTTTAAGTGACTTAAATGTAGAACCTTTTCACGTTTTTGAATCTTATTTGGAGGGTAAAATGACCAAAAAATCCTTTCCTTCGAAAGGAGATAGAGCCAAGGAAGTCTTAGAATTAGTACACTCTGATGTATGTGGACTAATA
Source organism: Voacanga thouarsii (assembly GCA_026120185.1). Classification (NCBI taxonomy): domain Eukaryota; kingdom Viridiplantae; phylum Streptophyta; class Magnoliopsida; order Gentianales; family Apocynaceae; genus Voacanga; species Voacanga thouarsii. Next base: position 577,488 of record JANUWF010001827.1, read on the forward strand.
AGTGTCCAAGCTAGAGGTACGTATGAGTAGTTATTACTTTTACGGATAATTACTCAATATATGGACCGCAAGGAGATGATGGTGGCCATATAGATGATGATGATGATGATAAGGATGACGATGATGCGGGGGAAGATGATGATTGAGCGTTTCTCTATTGCTCACTTTTTACCTTTCTAGTCTTCTTTTCTCTTTATATTTTCATAAATTTTCTTAGGCTACTTCTTTATTTATTTATTTTTATGATTATTTCATTTTAGTTCCTTTTTCTTTTCTAGTTTTATGTTTTTGTTTTGTTTCTTATGTTTTATTTTTTTTAGGTATATTCAATAATAGTCTTTGTGATGGATTCACCTATCTTAAGAAAACTACTAAGCTCTAGAAGTATTTTCTTTTCTTATCTTCTTCCCCTCTATTTATCTTGGTCCATTGGCTTTGCTTTATTTATTCTATTTTTTGCTATTGAAGACAATGTCCAGTAAGTGTGGGGAAGAGTTTAGAATTGGAAATATATTCTATCTATGCTAGTTTTGGGCTAAGTTGCTAAATTTTTCTCTAGTTTTGGGCTAAATTGATAAATTTTTCAAAATTTTTCTTTTTTTTTTAATTGTTGTGGTTTGTAATGAGGTTGTGATTATTTTTCTTACTGGGGATATGATTTTGGTCATTCAATTGGTTGGATTTTTATTAACAGTGAATTGGTCTATTGGATTGGATATGTTAAATCTTCAGAATTTAAGTTAATCTTAGTTATGCATTGGTATTCAAATATTATTTTACTCATCTAGTTTGAATATGTATGATGTGATGAATATAGGAAAAGTTGTTGACTAAGTCATGTATTATGAATTTAAAATTTGCTTGACTTTGAGTGATGAATAAGGAATGTGTGGAAGTTAGAAAAACAATGAGTGAAAAGAAAAAACAAAAGATCATTGTTATGTGAGTTGAAAAAATTTTGAGTTGAAAAAAATGCTCTTATTTTTAAATTTTATTGAAGACTTTTTGCTGAAAATGATATTAATATGGAGAAAAGTAGCAAGTATTGTTCGGTACACTCTCTTGAGGCTATCCCAAAGGAAAAAAGGCAAAAAAAGCAAAGAAAGAAAATGTTGAAAAAAAATCCTTAAAAAATAGATAATGACTATTAGGGAGTTAATGCGGTGCGTGAAAGGAAATCCATTCACTTGAGGTTATCAATTCCCTAAGTCATTGCAAAAAAAGAGTGGAGTGTCTTTCTTAGATCATTACTTGAGTTGTGTAATTTTTGAGTTTATAATACTATAATTGGTTAGATAGCTTGACTTGTATGATTCATATTGTCTACATTTTTACTTGAGAGGTGAAATACTTTTCTTAAACTAAAGTATAAACTTGCTTAACTTAACTTCAAATGCTTTGATATGTTTAATCTAATGCTTCAATTTGCAAATATTTTCAAAGGGTTAAAAGAATGATAAGATCATATCTAAAGTTTGAAGGAAAATTGTAGTTTTGTTATAGTCAAAATTTTTGAAAATTAAACTTGTTTTGTCTTGTTGTTCTTAGTCTTAAGTACTTTGCTTAAGAACAAGCAAAGAGTCAAGTGTGGAGGAATGTGATAGGGGCTAAAATTATCATTTATTTCCTAGTTATTTGAGGTTATTTTGTGATGCATGGATGTAATAACTATGTATATTCCTTCATATTTGATATTTTACTTTTGAAAAGATATTTTGGTATTTTTATGCAAACTACATTGAGAAAAAAGGTAAAAAATCGACGCTGTCCGCACAGCAAACGCCGACCTAAGACTGAACAATGGACGAAAAAATAGAGCAATGTTGGCTGAACCAGAGCACAGCCGGCGCCAAGTGTGAGGAACTGGGCCGGTGCTGGCCCTAAACTTTTCAAAGGCGGCGTAGACTTCGAATTTGTAACAAATTTGAGAATTTCTTTAAAGTTTTGGTATTTTCTAACTTATACTCGGCTTAGAACTCTTGGAGAACGATTTTTGGCATCTTAGGAGCTTATTTAAACAAGGAAACACAAGAGAAACACATAAATCCAAGGATCAAAACTACAAAACAATCATTGAAAAGGAGAATCATCACTCAAGGGGTATTGTTCAAGAAGGTTTTCAAGGAAGAAAAATGGGGCTTGTCTAGGAGTTCTTTCTTTTACCTTTGTTTTATTTTTCTAGAACGATGATGTGATTAATGTTTTCATTGTAAATTGAAATTATTTTTGGATTAATGATTTTGAGGTTAATTTAGTTATTTGATCAATTGATTATCATTCTTGGTATTTAATCACTTGTTATTATTGGAGAATTAATGAATTTAGATTTGCTTCTAATTAACTTAGAAACGATGTTAGGAATTGATTTAATTTCATTAATTTCATATTTATTATCTCTTAACGGACTTGAGAAACGAAGTTAAGAATAAAAAACCAAGGTAATAAAAAATTAATTGATTTCACCTAAAGTATAGGGTTATTTGCTAATTTCATGTTCATTATAGCCTAGAATATTGGGATAATTGTTGAAATATGAGTTTAATACATCTTTTGGTTATGTGGGTTTGATTGAGAATATGCTAGTTTAATCACGATATAGTAAGTCCATAACTTGGGAAACGATTGAATTCTATCTTAATTCCTTCATGATACTAAGATAATAATTGATTGTGATAATTGCTAAGTAATTCGTGATCATGTCTTTAAAAATATTTGTCTAAATTGCATATTATTTCATCCTTAAGTTATATATATATTTTCTTTTTATTCTCTTATTACTTTATTGGGTCGGTTAAACAATAAATGAAAAGTAACTAATAGTAATTGTTCCTTAAGGATTGATAGTCATTAATTTCCTATATTATACTCGCGATGAGTATACTTGTTCATATGAGTAATTCAGGGATTAATATTTTAATTAAAACTTAACTAGGAATGGATTTAAAATTGTATGATTTTTATGCACCCAAATTCTACACATCACGAACCTATGCCCCCTCAACCATTCTAGTATTCATGATTGCCCTAAGAGCTTCCTGACATGCATGTGGGCCGACTCTTGTCAGTAAACATAGTACGCAACAATACATCAATATCATACGCAGTAGGCATGTTCTCGTACTTAGACTGAAAAATATTGGACATGGAAACTAACATATAGCATCTAACCAGCTCATCATCTTTCCGTATGCCTTCTTTGCCTCACGATCTTAGTTCGTGGAATCTTCCCTAATTTTAGGATAGGGTTCGATCAGAACATACTTGTACTCCTCTATAGCAGGTACTATGTTCAGATTCCTTTTCCAGTCCACATAGTTAGGTTCAGTTAACTTATTCTCCTTGAGAATAATGGACAAGGGATTGAAACCAAATATTTCTGTTGATTAGAAAAAAAAAATCATTTAGAAAAATGTTTGTTTTGAAAAACATATAAGAAATGCGCATTTGGAACATCATATTATATTTATGATATGGTTAACCTATCAAAAATATAAAAATTTTGGCTCTTAGAAATATTGATAGAACGTAGGAAGATTAACAATTTTCTATGTTAAGTGTATAACTATCACAAATTAAACTTCATTACTAGTTAATGATCTAGAGATTGTTCTATCGATATAATGGCCACTACTCACATTACCTATAGATAATCTAATGTTAATACTTCCAACATAGGTTGGTCGATACTAACATATATCGATGACTTTAATTATAATTTCATCATTAGTTCTAGATTCTCGTAAAAATCCATTCTATAGGGGGGTCATGTTCAGAATGACACGAGGATAATCACAATATTTAACAGGAATTCGTGATGAAAGTCGTGGGGCCGTTAGAACCCCTCTCTTACTTAATCTTTTAAAAAATATATGTTTTAAGAAAAACATTCTTTGATATACATTTGGATTTTCATTAACTTCAGTAAAATTCCAAAACTTCAGTCACTATTCTCTATGTCAAGAATAAAACCTGGTGGAAAATAAACCATGAATTTTTATTTTTACTATTTAAGTTAAAACTATTTTTTAAGAACTAAATTTAAAATACTTAAATTCAAAATATTCTACATATCAAGGATAATATCCTTTGGAAGAATAAATCATGAATTTTATTTTAAATATCCTAGTTTCCTTTTAAAACATTTTTTTTTAATTGTTTATACAACAACAACAACAACAACAACAACAACAAACTAAGCCTTAATCCCAAGTAACTTGGGGTCGGCTACATGAACTAACATCAGGCAACGTGTGGTCATCCACATGAATTCTCTCTCGCCACTTTCTTCTATCGAACGTCATACTTTCATCCAAATCTAACAAAGACATATCTCTATTAATTACCTCTATCCATGTCGTTTTAGGCCTACCTCTACCTCTACCTCTGTCTAACCTATCCTGCCTCACTCTCTCCATCGCCCTAACAGGAGCATCCATCGGTCTTCTCTGAACGTGTCCAAACCAACGCAGACGACTTTCTCTCATCTTTTCCTCAATAGATGTCACACCCACCTTTTCCCTAATGATCTCATTTCTAACTCTACCCTTCCTAGTATATCCACACATCCACCTTAACATACGCATCTCAGCTACTTTCATTTTTTGAATATGACACCTTTTAGCTGCCCAACATTCCGTACCATATAACAAAGCAGGTCGTACGACTACCTTGTAAAACTTTCCCTTTAAATTCAACGGTGCATTACGATCACAAAGAATATTAGTCGCACTCCTCCATTTCAACCAACCCGTCTTAACTCAATGTGCAACGTCGCTATCGAGCTCTCCGTCTTTCTGAATAATAGATCCTAGATAGCAAAAACAATTAGCTATTGGTATATCTCTACCTTCCAAAGTTACACTCTGGGCTATGTTTCTGCTACCACTAAACTTGCATCCCATATACTCTGTTTTACTCCTACTAATTCTGAAACCCTTAGATTCCAATGTCTGCCGCCATAACTCCAATTTAGCAATTACACGGGCTCTAGTCTCATCAATTAATACAATATCATCCGCAAACAACATACACCATGGCACAGCCTCCTGTATAGTGCAGGTCAATTCATCCATAACGACTGCAAAGAGGAAAGGGCTAAGCGCTGATCCTTGATGCACCCCGGTATTAATAGGGAATTCTACAGTCACTCCGGCGCCAGTCCTTACACTTGTACATGCTCCCTCATACATATCTTTAATAAGAGTAATATACTTTATTGATACACCTTTCTTGCCCAGCACCCACCAAACTACTTCTCTAAGAACCCTGTCATAGGCTTTTTCCAGGTCAATAAATATCATATGTAAATCTTTCTTTCTTTCCCTATGATATTCAATCATTTGTCATAACAAATGAATTGCCTCCATAGTGAAACGCCCAGGTATAAAACCAAACTGATTATCTGAAATTTGTATAATGCCCCGTAACCTTTGTTCAATCACTCTCTCCAAAAGCTTCATAGTATGACTCATGAGTTTAATCCCACGGTAATTGGCACAATCCTGGACATCTCCTTTATTCTTGTACAGAGGAATCAGAGTACTCTTCCTCCACTCTGTAGGCATCCTATTAACTTTATATATCTTGTTGAATAGACTTGTCAGCCACATAATACCTATATCTCCTAAACACTTCCAAACCTCGATCGGTATACCATCCGGTCCTACAGCTTTTTTTGGACTCATCCTTTTAAGGGCATCACAAACTTCATGCTTCTAAATACGACGAATCCATGCACGGTTAACCTCTTCGTTCGAAAGCGCTAGGCTACCTACACTCGGAACTTGGACTTGACTCCCGTTGAATAACTTATCAAAATATGATCTCCATCTCTCCTTTATTTCTTCATCCTTAACTAAAACATTGTGGTTTTCGTCCTTTACACATTTCACTACACCTATATCCCTCGTTTTCTTCTCCTTGTAACGCGCCAGTCTATATGTATTCTTCTCTCCGTCTTTGGTATCTAACTTTTCATATAAATCCTTGTAAACTATGGCTCTTGCGTTTCTGACAGCTTCTTTAGCTTTTCTTCTCGCGACCTTGTATTTTTCAAAATTTTCATCACTCCTACACCTTCCTAAGTTTCTATAGCACTCTCTTTTACTCCTTACGACTTCTTTCACTTCGTTGTTCCACCACGACACATCCTTGTTAAGTGGTATTTTTCCTTTAGATTCCCCAAGAACCTTGTGCATTTTATCACAAAATTAAATAAATAGTCATGCTGTAAAAATAAACTTTTAACATGCTATTTTAATCCTTTATAATAATAGATCAAACATCATAATAATAAATCATATCCTTTTTATGTGACCAAATAATGGATTAAACATTATAATAATAAACTATTGTAAGAAAATAACCTCGTGTGATATGAGACCCAAAAGAAAAATAAATCACACAGAAAGTTGAAGAAAAACAAATTATCTTTAGAAAACTTGAAATGGAACCCAAACTACAACTTGCCTGCACGATCTAAACCGAACCGGACAGCCGACCGGGCTTCAAGAAAGCCAGTCGCGGCTTAAGAGTAAAACCCTTAAACCGGCCGCGGCTTGCTTCCTTCCAGCCGCGACTTGGTTGTTAGTCTAAGCCAGTCGCAGCTCGGAGTGTAGCCAGCCATGAGTTAGCATTTTTCCTCCAATTCGAGGTAAACAAGCCACGGCATGGTGTTTTTCTCCAAGTCGGCCGTGGCCTGATGAAAAATCGGCCATAGTCTTTTTCTGTGCTCTGCAATTCTTCCGATTTTCCTTCAACTCTTCTTTAGGAAATTTTCAATATTAATCTGGCACCAATATTGTTACATAAAATCGAGCAAATTGAATTTAAATACAAATCCAATCACCTATGCCTTTCAAAACGAGGCATACACGAATTCTATATAAAGCGATTAACAATAAATTATAAGTGGCTATGCCTCCAAGTGTGAGGCATACACAACATCTACTTATATAAAAAATTACGAGGGATTCATACAATCACAAAGATTATATTTTTTATTAGTAAAGGAATCATATTTTTCGGTTATTAACCTTAAACATACTCCTAAATTATAAACATGACTCTGATACTACTTGAAGGACCGCGAAAAAATAAAAACGTAGCGGAATATTGCAAATTTAAATTTTTCCGAATCAAAGTCTATGAGTACTTACTTCTTGGATGCTTACATTGAACAACCGGTGTCGGATTTGGGTTTGACAGAGCTTCTTGTATTGGAACGTTTACCTGTTCTACAAGAATTCTAACTAACTATCAACTTATTCGCATCTAATACGTACTATGTCTGCTAGTTCTTAATCTTCTAGAGTATTTTTGAACCTCATATGAGCTACTACTGATGAAAGTAGAATACAATGAATTTGATTAGAAGAGATTTGGAAGTGCTATGTAGAGGAAAAGGAAAATTAAGAAAATGGCGGCCAACTTAAGGAAAAGGAAAACCGGTGACCAATTCCTTTTCTTCACCGAAACCTGCACCACCCATAGTAGTTCACAAAAAAAACCTTTTAAAACTTTTTCTTTTATTTCCTATGTACAAGCTGCGAGATTCTTTTCTTTTCCTTTTCTGTCTATATTTTCCTGTGGCGGCTAACCTAGGTTTCTAAAACTTTTAGCCGCTACACACAAATTTTGATGGGTCAGGTTTTTTCAATTTAGTTCAAGACTAATTACGTAGCTTTTATATTAATTAATTTATTTATTTGGATTTAATATAAAATTATTTAAGATAATTAATTAATAAAATAATTTAATTAAATTGGCCTAATTAATTATTTTTACCTGAATAAATAATTAATTGTACCTTTAAAATAATTCTTTCCATAATAAATTTACCTAATAAGCTCACATAGTAAATAACTTTAGTAAGGTTACTTGAGCTACTTTGGGGACTAAAAGGTATATTATTCTTGACTACTAAAATGACCAAAATATCTCTACTAATAAATAATAGTATTTTTATTATTTTAAATATTTCATTTATCATTGTATGAAAATATTAACCTAAAGAATAATATTGCAAGTGCAGTATCTTTGACGTATATGTGTAATGACAAAAATACCCCTCTACGAACATCCATCATTGAGATAGGAAAATTATATTAACACATTTCTCAAAGATATCTACCATCATTTGATAATTAGTCCGATAATCAATGACTTCTAATGTATACTCACTTATATCAAAGAGTTACCCAAAAGCATACATACTTAGTCATATTTTCGAAAGTTCTGATTTATTTAGATTATCCTTGACAATCATAAGAGGGTGATGTCTTCACAAAGTGAAGTATAAAATTTCTATTGTATAAATTTGTTTTAATTAACTAGAGCATACATCCAACGCATAAGGTTATTGGTCTTACAATAAAATCTTACCCATCATATATCAAAGTGTACAAGTCCAACTTTACCAAACCACTAACTCATACTCAAGTCTTAAGGTACTCGTTCATGTAGTAACAGTAATAAACTAATTTTTGTTTATTATAATACTTTTATAAAGATTATTATGATGTGATTTGTATATTGAATACGTTTAACTGTTGGCGTGAATAGACTATCACTAGTTAAAGATAAATCATGTTCAAAGTTAAAGAAATAATTTGTTCCTGGAGTGGATCTGTAACCAATAATCATAAATGTTTCATCACGGAAAGGGTACTATAAACAATAATTGATTCCAACTCTGATGTTTTCACAATTTTCAACAGATTTTGGTTGTTTCTTTCGATGATTTTGTTCTTTGAAACAGGATGATGCGATGGAGTGGAGCCCAACGTAGAAATATTTGTTTTGAGGAAGAAAAGTTTATGTTTCATAATTCATACATTTGCGGTGACTAATTATGCATGTTTGGCTTTTGTTCCATCCCTGCTATAGTGAAACGTTGATTTTATGACTCCTATTGACAACTAAAATTACAATCACATCTAAGGTTTTCAATCACTGTTATAAAATTAGGGTAGTGTTAGAATAAAATCTACACACCACACACTAAGAAAATTCTAACTATTCTTTGCACAAGAATTTCTCTTCAAACTTCTCTCTTTCTTTCTCTCACAATTCTTTCTCTAATCTTTCTTTCACTAATCTTTCTTTCACAAAATGATGGTGTATTACAAGCTTAGAGAATAGCTCTATTTATAGAGCTCTAATTAGTGAAATACATCATGGCATACATCATCTTCAACTAATCTCAATTAATGGTGTCTCCACTAAATGGTGGACATCCATAAAAATCTTCTAATAATTCACATAAATCTATAATTAGTGGAGCCTCCACTAATTAATAGAGATTCCAATAATTCATAACACTCCCCATTGGATGTCCATCAATTACATAAAGAATATGCCTCGTTAAAACCTTACTAGATAAAAACCCAGTGGGAAAAAAAATCTAGTGAAGGAAAAAGAGTACACTATTCTATATGTCCATTTATTACTCCCCCTGATGAGATGATTCCTTTAAATCTTTAAACCGACGCATACCGATTTTATATCTCAACTTTTCAAATGTTGCGATCGGTAAAGTCTTCGTGAAAATATCTGGAGGTTATCACATGACCGAATTTGTAGCACATCAATTTCACCTTTCTTCTGGAGTTCATGAGTAAAGAAGAATTTTGGTGAAATATGTTTTGTCCGATCTCCTTTAATATATCCTCCTCGTAATTGAGCTATGCAAGCTGCATTGTCTTCATAAAGAGGAGTTGGAATACCTTTGATTGATGATAATCCACAACTTTCTCGGATATAATGAATCATGGATCTTAGCCATACACATTCTCGACTTGCTTCATGAATGGCTATAATTTCAGCATGATTTGAAGAAGTAGCTGCTATAGATTGTTTCGTAGAACGCCATGATATAGCAGTATTTCCACATGTAAATATATAGCCCGTTTGAGAACGTGCTTTATGTGGATCAGATAAATAACCAGCATCTGCATAACCTATCAATGTTGGACTGGTTTTATTTGAATAAAATAATCCGAGATCAATTGTACCTTGGAGATATCGAAGGACTTGTTTAATTCCATTCCAATGTCGTCGTGTTGGTGAAGAACTAAATCTTGCTAATAAATTGACAGCAAAAGCAATATCAGGTCGTGTATTATTAGCAAGATACATCAATGCACCAATTGCACTGAGATATGGTACTTCAAGACCAAGGAGTTCTTCATCATTTTCTTGAGGTCGGAAAGGATCTTTATCCACATTTAATGATCGGACGATCATTGGAATACTCAATGGATGTGCTTTGTCCATGTAAAATCTTTTTAGCACTTTTGCTGTATATGTTGATTGATGAATAAATGTTCCACTCTCCAAATGTTCAATTTGTAAACCAAGGCAAAATTTGGTTTTACCAAAATCCTTGATTTCGAATTCTCTTTTTAAATAATCAATTGTTTCTTGGAGCTCTTCAGGAGTTCCAATAAGATTAATATCATCAATATATATAGCTAATATCACAAATTTAGAATCAGATTTTTTGATAAAAACACATGGACATACCTGGTCATTTTTAAATCCGCTTTCAATAAATATTCACTAAGACGTGTGAACCACATGCTCAGATTGCTTCACGCCATATAATGATTTACGCAACTTGATGGAGTAATTTTCACGAGGATAATGTTTATATGCTTGAGCATATGAAATCCTTGAGGATTTTCATGTAAACATCATTTTCTAAATTTCCATACAAGTAAGCGATGACAACATTTAATAGGCGCATATCTATCTTTTCATGTACTTGCCAACTGATAATATATCGGAGTGTAATAGCATCAACAACGGAGAATAAGTTTCATCATAATCAATACCTGGTCTTTGTGAAAAACCTTGGGCTACTAATCGCGCTTTATATCGAACGATTTCACTCTTTTCATTGCGCTTTCGCACAAATATCCATTTGTAGCCAACGGGTTTTATACCTTACGGTGTTCGGACTGCGGTCCGAAGACTTCACGTTTTGCCGGTGCATTTAACTCCGATTGAATCGCATCTTTCCATTGCAGCCAATCTTTTCTATGCCGACATTCATCAATCGATATTGGTTCGGGATCATCATTATCTGTGTAACATCAAGAGATATATTGTATGCAAATATATTATCAATAACGGTTTCTATCCGATTCCAACTTCTACGGAAGTGGTATAATTGATAGAAATTTCAGTGTTACTTTCATCAACTTCAGTTCTTTGTCATGTCTCTCTTGGTCCTTATCATTCTTTTCTTCAATATGATCTTTGTACAAAATAACTTTTATGCTATATCGCCTATTGTGACTATTCAAATGATCTAATTATCCAGGGCCCTGGGGAATATGACTTGAATGTTTACTTTAGAGTAGCTCCCTTGAAAAGTGAAAACATTTCAAAAGTTGTAGATTATTGGATTAGAGGTCTAAGAATGGTAGATGTCTATTAAAGAGATATTAGTATATTCTTCTTCTCTAATTGCACGGCGATGCGTAGAGGGGTATTTTAGTCATTACACTTGTAGGTTGAAGACTTTGCTAACGCAACATTGTCCTTGGGGTCAATATTTCCTTATGGTGATATTAGGAAATATTTAAAATGTAAAATATAGCTATTTATATAGCAGTGGTATTTTGATCATTTGAGTAGCCAAGGCGATGTGTCTTTTGGTCCCCCGGAATGACCTTTAAGTCATGAAATATTTGGGTTAAGAAATTAGTTTTGATATTTATGAGTTTTTATTTTATTAGTCTAATTTATTATTGGACTAGAATAAAAAAAAAGTCCGAGAGAGAGTATTTATTTTATCTAATTTAAATAATTAATTAATTATTCAAGGCCCAAAGCTCAGATTGAATAATTAAAAAATTAATTTAGAATTAGATAAAAGATATGAAATTTTATTTGATCTATTTGGGCTTGTTATTATTTATTGGTCTGTTTAATAAAGTCTAAAAAATAAATAATTGAGATTTATTATTTATGAATGTTCAAACTCAAGAATAAATAATTTATCTAGCCCAATGAATAAAACCAAGGTAAAATAAAATTTATAAAAAAATAAAAAAATATTAAATTAATTAATTAATTAAAAAAAAAAGACAACACGGGATGAATCCCGTGTTGTTCTACGTGAAAAATATCAGAAAGTATAGGTGCTTTCTGTTTTCACGCATAGAAATTATTCTCTCTCGGGGTGTATATATGAGTTGCAGTGGAGTGAAGGTCTGTGGATTTTGATTGAGCTTTCAATTCACAGAAGTAAGGAAAGAAATCAACTCTGTGTAATTCATTTTACATTCACAGAAGCCAAATTCATTTTTCCAACTTTGAAAAAAATTGATCAAAACCCAAACTTCAAGCCTTCATCGGCTGTGTTACGGGCATCATTTCGAAAGATCGAAAGTTTCGCGTGGATAAGATGCAGTAGACGTTTGCAAGGACATGAGTCACTAGCCTCGAATATCCTTATACAAACATCTATACCAATCCGAAGAAGACCACTTCATCACAGAGGTAAAATTTTCATTTTCCAAACATGCTTTCGTTTTTATTATTTTTTCCATTTTAAGCCTTTAGTTAAAAAGGTTAATTTAAAAAAAAAAAAACCTCTGTACTTATATATGTTTAACAATTGGATATCTAAAATTTTAATTTTAACAATTGAGTACCCAATAATTGACAAAACTCTAAATTGGATGCTTAAATTGTTAAAATTAAAAGTTTAGGTTCTCAATTGTCAAAATTAAAATTTTAGATATTTAATTGTCAAAATTAAAATTTTGGATATTTAATTGTCAAATACATGAAAATACAAGAGATTTACTGAAATTAACTCAAATTACTTTTAAATTTTACATTAAATAAGACTGTCCTCTTACTTTTTTATTTTTTAAATTTTATTTCATTTTTTATTTTCAATTTTTGGATAAAATCATACCTTCTTATATATAAAATTAATCCAAAATTTTCTAACTAAACACAACAGTAATAATATATAAAACTATAAAATTTACATATCTATAATATATTTTATTTTTTTATAAAAAAACTCTCTATATCTTTTCCATACCTTGTAAAATTTCTAAAAATATTTAGTAATTCAAATTCTAGCCGAATGACTACCTAGGAGTTCCATCTCTTTTCCATTCCATTTAAGAATTCTTATGTATTTCCATGCTCCTTTGAGACCTCGAAAAATGGAAAAGGTTATAATTCAAATTGCTAAATATTTTTAATCGAATTACTAAATATTTTAAAATTTAACTAAATATGAAAGAGATATAGAGATAGTGTGTGTGTGTGTGTGTGTGTGATAGTATTGATACTTGGGTCGACTTGCACGGTTAAAAGTCAGGCCCGAGGACCGGCCCGCGTGGTGTGCGGGCCGGTCCCAGAGGAGGGCGGGCCAATCCCTGGACCAGAAGCCCTAGGACCGGCTCGGCCCGAGCCGTGGGCTTATTCTTTTTTTTTTCCTACTTAATTCGATTAAAAATTTTAACATCCAACTGTTTTGTAATTTTTTTATTGTTACTTAAATAACAAAATTTTTTAAAATTATAAAAAAGCCACTTTGAAGTGGTGAGGGGTTTGGCTTGGACCCCTACCTGTTTTATTAATTAATAAAATAAAGATTATATAAGATGGGGATTTGATACCTAAACCTTTTTAAAATATTACAATGATTAAAATTTAAAAATAGAATAAATATCCTAAAAATAATATTAAATACATAATATTAATTATCCTAAATTCCTAATTACAAGAATACTAAACTAACTATTTGGTTCACCCCATTCATCATCAGAGTCATTATCAATAATCCACGAATTAGATGTCCTATCTTCGCCTGCAAATCAACTACTATAACACATTAACATCTCCAAAGTTTGAGGAGCCAATCGAGATCTTTTTTCATCGATTGTTCGAGCGCTCTCACTAAAGACGCTTTTCGATGGCACTGTGGAGATTGGTGGTGCCAAAAAATCACGTGCCATTTTAGATAAAAATGGGGTATTGACTTACATGAGTCTTCCACTAACCACAAAATATCAAAATATTGATCTTCATTTTCTACCAAGGCCTGCACCTCATAAATTGTCATCTCATTGTAGGTAGTAGATGATCTTTTTCGACATTTCATAATACCCCATGGATTAAATACTAATAAAATTGAAGAGGTAGATTTTCGTGGAGGTTGAAAGTGACTGCTAGATGATGATGAAGCTTGCCTACTTAAACTAGGAGAACTAGAACAAGAAGACTCAAACTCATACAAATTATACATATCAGATAGAGCTTTAGCCTTTTTTATCTTTTATATATTTTATTATATAGTGTCTAAGTGTTTGAGATTCATCAAAATCTAATATTTCACATAAATATTCAATAATACTATGAAATCCAGTCGTTTTTACTCGAGGGTCCATAAACAATGCCATATAATATAAAATAGAAATATCTTCATAATATTTTTTATACTTTTCAAACATACTTCTCATAAAATAACCATATAGGGGATGATCCATATACTCACCAGAAATATGTGTTACCTTAGCAAGTGTTGGAAGAATATGATGAATAGTGGGATAATAAGATCCCGATAAACGTTCAATGGCTTCTTTGAAAGTAAACAAAAATGTTAAAAGTACAGTACAATTTTCAAAATGAGTTTCAGTTAATGGAAGTTGAAAATTATTACTATTACAAAATTCAATAAGTTGGTTTTGAAAAGGTATAACACTTTCAAACATATCTAAAATTGAATTCCATTTAGTTTTACAATCTAATCTAAATTTTTTAAAAAATACTCCTTGTTCTCGGCATAATGCCTTAAAATTTTGTTACCTAGTTGGGGAGGCTTTAATAAATAAAATAATATTTCTAATTATATTAACAATATCATCAACATATTTATATCCTTCCTTAATACACAAATTAAGTATAAGACAAGCACACTTAGTATGAAATAAAATACCATCTAACATAGGATTCATAATATTTTTCAAAATTGTTATGGAGGAATCATTATTTGAAACATTATCTAAAGAAATAAAAATAATTTTATCTAAAATCCTATATTCACGACATGTTTGAATAATCATTTTAGCTATACTACTACTTACATAAGGATATTCAAATAATTTAAAACAAATAGTTCTTTTTTATACTAACCAATCATGATCTATCCAATGACATGTAATGCACAAATAAGACTCATTAGTAATTGTAGTCCAACCATCACAAGTAAAAGCAAATTTCCAATTATAAGAATCAAACATAGCAATTAGATACTCTTTCATTTCTTTATATATCTTTATTATATCATTTTTTAACGTTGTTCTAGGAATTCTTTTCTATGTTGGTTGACAATTATTTTGCATATATTGTTCATAATGTGAATTTTTTGCAAAATTAAAAGGTAATTTAGTTTGAACAATCATTTTAGCAAATCCACTTCTATTTTTTCTATGATGATATTGAAAATTACCAATAATTTGACTTCCTGTAGTACGTATTTGTTGTTGTTTAAGTAGGTTTTCTAACCAATCATTATGTGACATTTTCATATGTCTAACTAATATTCCCGTCCTTCCTCCCTTCTTATGTGCATATACCACCCTACAAATTTTACATTTTGTCCTATCATTATCATTATCCTTTTTAAAAAGATTCAAAACCATTGATATTTTTGCTTTAGCTATAACATCTACTGTTTCAACATCATCCTCATCTATATTAGATTCGTTAGGATTAATTGTTGGAGTTGGTTGTGATTGTGAAACACTAACGCTAGGCCTACTAGAACGTTCATCTTCATTACCTATTTCATTATTTATTAACTTCAAGGCTGGATCTATATTAAAATCAAAATGTGTAGATGATTGTGATGAAGAAAAATGATGATATTAATTTGGATCCATTATTTCTTAAAAAAAACAAGCAATCAAAATTCAAATAAAAGTTCAAAAAAATAAAGTATTAACAAATAATGAAATAAGAGAATTGAAAAATATAAATAACAAATTAACTTAAAAATTAAACAAATAATTAAAACAAATAAATAATTAATAAAGCTAAAAAATAAGAATGTAAGATTAAGAAATACTAACTCGTTGATGACCAAGAATAACAATACTTTGTTGAGCTTTTTACTTCTTGTATCCACTATTTCGCTACTCAACAATCTTCCAAAATATGAAGATTTTCTTGAAGAATTAAAAAAGTATAATATAAAAATAAATTTTATTCTAATACTTTTTGTAGAGAAAATGAAGAAATTTGAGGATTATGAGAGAAAGATGAATGAAAATAAGAGAGAGTGAGAGAATTGGAGAGTGTTTGATGAGTTTTGGGTTGAATTTGGGGGTATTTATAAAATTTTGGGGTTAAAATAGAGAATATAACTGTTAAGGACTAAATTATAAAAAAATATTTCAACCGTTTTTTAGACTGAAATACAATAAAAAAAAAATGAGAGAGTCATTGGGTAACGACTCTGTCGTGCGGGCCAGCCCACCGGGCCTCGGGCGGGCCCAGGTGGGGCAGCCCTGTGTATAGTGGCCGGTTTGGCTCGGCCCGGCCCGGCCCACTGGTCATTACTAGTGTGTGATATATATATATATATATATATATATATATATATATTTATTATAATTCTATATATTATTACTTATATGTTTAGTTAAAAAATTTTGAATTAATTTGATATTTAAGAAGGTATCATTTTATTTTAAAATTGAAAATAAAAAATGAAATAAAATTTAAAAAATAAAAAAGTAAGAGGACAATGTAAGATTTAAAAGTAATTTGAGTTAATTTCAATAAATCTTTCATACTTTATATATTTGACAATTGAGTGTCTAAATTTTTAATTTTGACAATTAAGTACCTAATTTAGGATTTTGTCAATTATTAGATACCCAATTATCAAAATAAAAAATTTGAGTGCTCAATTATCAAATACATATAAGTATAGAGCTTTTTTTTTTTTTTAATTAACCCTTGGAAAAATTACATTTGACATCAAAGTAATCGAGAGACGAGAGATTTAGGACTATATCTAAAAAAATTATATAGAAATAAATAAAAATTATACCAAATCCAAAAAATACTTTAAATAGATCACAATCAGAAAAAGAAATTAATTATGCGATCTGATCAAGTTTTCACGTTGGCTACAAAATGCCTTTTATATGCTAACTGAACGGGGAGGATTCATCCTCTGAATTGGCAGCAAGCCTAGATTCCAGACAATCATTATCACGTTTCTGTCATTCTAATACGGAAAGCGGATTGCCAATTGCCTTGTACAGTACCCACTCCCCGCCTCCCACCCCACCTTTTTTTCCCCTCTCCTTTTTGGGGCCTGGCTCTACATCACATAATTTTTTCGGCAATTATTTCATGCTATGTTATGTGTGACCAACTTTAAACTTGACCTGATTTTAAAATGGAGTTTTTTAAGCAAGCTTAACATAGAAGTATAAATTTTAGACTAAGTCTAGTTTAATCTTTTATTTTCTTTTTATGTTTTTCATAAGTTCATTTTATGTTGGACTCCTCTATAACAACGGAGCCAATGTGTATCATTCATTATATATATATATATATATATATATATATATATATATATATATATATATACTCTTTATATTTTTTTATATTTTTAGAAAAGATATGTGGATTGAAATTAGGAGTATATTTTAACCAATTGAGTTATATATCCTACAATATATAGACATAGTCTAAATGAAGCATACTCACCTAAACCTTATAGAAAATACTCTTTATACACTACAAATTAAAAATTTTTATTTTAGAAAGTAAAACAAACAATTCATGTTGTATAAGTTTTAATACAATAATTTATGAACTCTATTATAACCAAATATGGAATCAAGAACTTTAGATTAGGGGGAAGGGGAATAAGTTATACTAAGAGAATAATGTTATAATTTGAAAAATATTTTTGATAGAGCAAAATATAAAATTTTAAAGGGTTTTTAAAAAAAAAATCAAATTTTTAAAAATTTTGGAGCGAAGGCTAGGGATATAACTAGGTATAGGTCTAACTACAATTCTAAAAAACACTTTTAATCTTGTTTCAAATAATAATGTGCAAGAAAAATAAATAACGGGCTCGTATATAATTCTATATTCTTGCTCATCGTTTTAGAGGATAGAAGATTAAAGATTATAAACAAACGACTAAGATTTGGGAAAACCAGTCAAGGTAATAATAAGACTAAGAAATATTTAGGAGAGAGAATTAAGAAAATTAAGAGAGCTTAGTTTAGGACCGTAAGATGAAGTGGTAGATGAAAGTTACTAATAGGCAATTAAAGAAATACATAAAAATTTTGAAATTTCACGGTGTACCTTTTTTTACAAATAAAAAATAATATTATTAACTTGAATCACAAATTTTGATATATTTATTGCAGAAATTCTAACATAAATTTGATGTATGTAGGCTACATAAATTGAAAAATTGTATTTCATATAATGAAAATTATACGATATAATTTTTCAATATATGTAATCTACAATTTTATAATCCATGCAAAAATTTCTTCACTTACGGTCAAGAGATGAAAAGAGATGAAAATTTTAATATGTACATGATTCAAAATATAAAAATGTATAGTATATTTTAAAAATCTCTGTAGTTCATCAGATTCCCCCAACTGAAACTCAGAATCATCTCTGTAGTTCATCAGATTCCGATGTGTATAGTTTGATCAACCGCTTCCTTAGTGGATGGGTGCCATGTTTAGAAGCCATCCAATATCAGATGTGATTTTTCTAAGTCCTCCGTCCAAGTCTGCGTGAGGTAAAAGGTGTACGTAATAGCATTTGATGGTAAACCAAGATCATGAACCATTGCAACACCACATCATCCACACGTGTTACTTGTTCCCCAACATATGTGGCCTCTGGTGTAAATACAAGAGTACCCCCATAGTGGATTTTGAATTTGTGAATGGAATTTTCTTTCATTTTATCTGTATTTCCATTAAGTTTTTTTATCTTAGTAGAATGGGGGGATAGAAAAGGCGACTAGGACTTTGTTGAATGCTAGAATTTGTTTTGCCTTTTCTTCTCTTCCAAAGCAAGAATAGTTATGGCAAATTATTCCCGAGCAAAGTTGATTCTGTTGTACTTTTGTGAAGTCTTTTTTTTTTTTTTTTACGTTAAGAGCGAGAAAAGAAAAGAAGAAAACTAACCTAAATAAAAAAGTGTAACTTCAAGGGAAGATGTGAGAGCGGTGGGTAGGATTGAGGGAAACATTCCTGACTAAGAAGTAAGGGTGTTTTGGTAACATTAAGTTTCGGATCTGAACAACCATATTGGGTTAACCTGCATAACATGGGTATTATAAAAATTATAATAATTTGATAAAATTAAATAAATCAGGGGCACATTGCTTTAATTAAATAATGGAGGGGCCACAATATTTTTAGAGAGAAGATTAAGGGATTCAATGAAATTAACCCATAAAAATATCGATATCGCCCTTCAATGTCTAAGAAAATAATGTATGCCCTTGTGTTAACTCTGAAAAAAACTAAAAGCCTAGACCATAAAAATAAATTCATACTTCAGGATAGTTTTTGTCCAAACGATAAATGATAGAGATAAAACATCTCAGGGAACAAAACAAAATTCATACTTTCTATAAGTCTATTTATAAATTTAAGAACTCAAATTTGAAACTCTTTCTTTCTTTTTAACAGACAAAAAAAAAGCAAAAATATGAATCAAATTCAAAATCTAAATCTGTAATATGATTTTAAAAAAAAGTGCTTTTACATCTAATTAAGTTATCACTAATCAAACTCAAAATCTAAATTTGTAATATAATAAAAAGTGCTTTTACAACTAATTAAGTTTTCACTTTTTCATTTGAACATAGTGTATATATTATATGCACACAAAGCAAAACTATATATAACACAATCCAATACTTAGTGAAAATTTAGCTGATTACACTCATTTGCATTATGGCCTATTTGGGGTGAGGAAGGGAGAGGGTGGATAAGCATACAACTCTATTAGATAAATCTTTATTAAAATCAATGTGTTTACTTAAAAGAAGAAGAAGAATAAATGCTGAGAATGTTTGTCATTTCCATGTGGGAATGAATTTTTAATTTCCTTGGTTCCTTTTTCTTTTGATTAGCAGCAACAAATAGAAAGAAACTCATGTGCCATTATTATGATATCGGTTATAGCTAGAACTAGCAGTGGTGGAAGACATTTCTTTTCCCCCCTTAAGTAAATGATTTTGTTAATAAATCAAATTAATTACACAATTGGCTAAAATCCAAAATAGATAGGAAAATTACCACATCTTATAAATCTTAGATGGGTATAGTACAAAAAATAGAGAAGAAAAAAAAAAAAAAAGACGGAACAATTCTTTGCTTGAATGTATAAAAAATAATGAAGATAACGTGACTCATAGTAGATGTCCATCTTTATTGGTTTTGAGAAAAGCAAATTACCAAATGAAAAATTACTTAGTTTTACATCATTTTTGTCTAGTTTCCGAAATAATTATTCAAATTTTAATTTTCCTACCAAATGAAGATTAGAAATTGACCCGTAAAAGTACAAAATTTATTTATCTTATAATGTTTTTTCTTAAATTCTCTTCAAAATGATAATTGGGGCATGTTTTCAAATTTGAAACACACTCGTTATCACCCTTCATCACCACAATAAGACACCCTGGTCACTACGCAAAAAGGTACGCAAAAAGATACTGTTGTCTCTTTAGTTTTTGGATCAAATTTTGAAATGATTTAATACTTCTTCTGATTCAAATTGTCACTTTTAAAGACTTTTTATTTTTAAAATTATTTGTCATTTATGAAATTAATGATAAATTTATTATTTTTTTATCAATTATACTCTTGTTATTTATTAATCTACTAAATTAAATATTAATTGGTTTTCAAATTTTAAAATAATTATAAAATTTCTAATAACAGTAATTTAATATTTTTTTCTTCCAAAAACTCTATAAATATTACAATTTTCTTAATTTATATGATTTATATAATAATGATTGTTATTTTAAAATAAAGAAACTCACAGACAGATTAGAATTAGAGACTGGAGGGGCAAATTACATTAAAATATATATGACACAACTTCTAAAAAATTTGGTAAAAAAAAAAATTAAAAGGGTTAAACTAGCAAATTTTTTATTTTTACGGTGGCATCCTACCCCCCCTCTTGGTTTCAGCATTGGAGGAGACAGTAAAGAAAATGCTACCCAATATGGTGAAGAATTGCTTTAAACGTGTGTTAGTTAATATATATAGTGATCCTTGTATTCATCACTCGGGCGAGATCCACTTGCGAAGTGGTTGAAATACACGAAAGTGTAGATTAGGTTTTGTGTAAGGTTCGATTAGGTTGTGAGAGCTTAAACAGCCATAAAGATTTACTTTGTAATAATCTATTACTCTTGTAATCTTTGTTCTTGAATGACAAAGTTCAGGATGGGGCATGGGATACGCATAATTCGATTGTTTCTTGTTTTCCTTACTTGCGCTTTGATTGAATATTCTATATTCGTGGGTTAAGTTTGAGTAACCTCGTTATCGGTTGAACTAGGTTGCTGTCAGTACAAGACCTCCCTCGATTTAGGATCAAACTCAACCTTTTTTTTTTCTTTTTCTTTTAATAAGAGAATTTGTAGCCGCTATTTAAAGGTGTGCTTTGAGTAAACTCTATTCACGTGTAATATTCTCTCCGTTCTAAAAGAATGTTAAAAATTTTTATTTTTGTTGCATTAAAATACTTGTCAATTTTACAAATTAGGAATGCATTTATTATGTATATTTCTAATTTACCACTTCTTCAACTACTCAATAAATATTTGACTAATTAAATATGTATATTCCCAATCTAATTAATGAAAGTTTATTTTTATTCAGGGATATAATAATCATTTTCTATTATAATTATATAAATTAGGTTACTAAAGTCAATAATTTTTCATTTATATTATTGTGATTTGATTCTAAACTTTTTAATTATTATTATTTTTTTCATTGCAAAATAAAACCTTATTAAATATTTTTTTAAAAAAAGAAGATGAAAATAGAAATATGGCAATGACTTGTATAGGAGGAGGATGCAGATAAACTTGCCATATTTACCAAATAGCACAATCTGTATAAGTCATTTCATGAAATTGAACATTTAAGTTAATCACATGTTCAGTAGAATAGATCTCTTCATTGGACACACCAAACAACAGTTTCTGCAATACCTGATTTAACCCATGCATTAAACTTTGGTAGATTTTATGCCCATGCAACTCCAGATACATCTTCCATATCTCTATTAAAAGTTAAAAACTACATGTGACACAAAATCATAACAAAATCTAAATGCATGAATAAGAGCTAACCAATCACATTCCATCCCATAACCTTTCTTCAGCAAAACCTCTAGAGCAATGTAGTCGAGTACCAACAGTGGAATAAGCCTATAATGT